>JAUNZO010002184.1:0-29155 GCA_031894775.1 Chloris gayana
TACATAACTGAACTGCTACAAGCAACCTTGTCATTGAGTGAATGATATGATTGTACTGATGGTATCTTGGTCTAATGTTGGCTGTACCAAACTGGAAAGAGTAAAACAACGAGACACCTGAATCGGTCAAAGATGAGAGGCTCATCTATCAATCAATATCTAATTTGAAAAGGAACCCCTAAGTTCCTTTCGAGTTGCTGACATAGAGATATAGCACTATTCAATTTCCAGTTTTCCATATCACTTTGAATGCTCGATTCCTCTGATTGTTCATGACATTGGTGCTATAAGCTTATTGAGTTACATGGGACAATGTTATAGACTATACTCCATCTATCCACAAATATAAACATTTCAAGCATCAAATCTGCAAATGAATCTAAAGACTCCTGCAATGCTCCCCCAATTAGTAGTTGGTCCTTGTTAAACTATATATACCCTAATAAACTCTCACGTTGTCTCAATCATTGCCTTGTCAGCCAATAGTGACGAACAAATCTGGCTATTTTAGTATTGGGAATTAATTATAATTAGTCAACATACATGCATATTTCCACATTTAATCTGGATATCGCATTGTAAAGTTCATTAGTTATACCATAATATTCTTTGGATTCTACACTTCCACATGTATTAATAAAAAAATAATTTTAATTAAAAGATCAATTGATCATCAAGGATTAATTCTATTAGCCTAATTAATTGTCAAAATTGTGCAAGTTTATATTTATTTTAGAATCTCATAATGCATGTATTGGAATACAATATAATTGTTTATCTCAATTGAGATTAATGCTCGCCTTCTTAACGTATGTATTGGAATACAATATAATTGTTAGTCCTTTTTAATAATGGTCAAGCCTACGTCTTTTGTTGCTTTCTTTTATCTCACGGTTCCTTTTTTTTCTTAAGTGGTTAAGGTTGTATGTTTAGTTTTTCTTTTTCTCATAATAGCAACGTTGAGTAATAAAGAAGTAAATATATAGGGCAATAGCGAGTAATAATTTATCTCACAGTTTCTCAACTTGTTATCAATATGTTTATTTGCTAGTCTTCTTTTTAACAATGAGAAAGCCTATGAATTAATTCTTTCTTTTATCTCACGGCTCTTTTTCTTTTGAAGTGGTCACAATGTTTTTTCTTAAAAAGTCACGGTTCCTTCTCTTAAGGCAATGGTTGTGGTGGGTAATAAAAAAGTAAATATTAGAGTATTTTCGTCTAGTCTTCTCTAATGGGGTCGCCGGTGGGTAATTTTTGCTTCTTTATTTCTACAATTATCAAGGTATTTCTAGGCCTTGAGAACTAATGCGGTGACTCTATTTCTTGCTCATGTATATAATATATATCTTTTTTGTGGTAGTTGGTTAACAATTTGGTAATAAGCAGACATTTGTGTTGCCCTATAGAGGCTATGTATTATGTGGTCAATGGCTTTGTATTATTATTTTCTGGAGAAAAGAAGAATTGTTGGTTCTGCTTCTCCATATCAACAATGTAAACTTCTGTGTCGTATATACCAGCAGCCTCCCATTTTCAGTCATCTTTCTGATGAAAATTGATCGGTTGGCATGAACTTGTGCGAAATACTATAAATAATAGTATGCTACTTTGTTTCTGAAAGAATATTATGATATTATTGCGCTTATCTAGCATGAATGAATGAAATAATCTGTTACATCATGGGGCCAAGTGTCAGCAACAACACTACGGTGGCAAGCATAGAGCTGATGACCCTGCTTGAAGACACAGGTGCCGCGGCGCTGGAGCTGGGTGGGCAGTTGGTGGTGACGTATGATCGTCGCCCACGGCGCCTGCGGCAGGTTGTGGGAGCGATCCTGACCTGCAGCTTCATCCCGGCGGCGCAGTGGCCTGGTACGCTGCAGATGAAGTACCGTGTCACGGCACGGCCGAGCTGGATGACGTCATTTCCGGTCCGGAATGTTGCAATGGGGTTCACGGCCGAGCAGGAACTGTAATTTGATCTGTTCACCTCCACCACATCATGCGCCGCCACCGAGTAGTTGAATACTGCAGCATCCCAAAGCATGGAGTTATTGATCAGTAATTCAGTATGGAAATTGTGATTGAGTTTGTAGGGGCGTTCAAGTGTGATTTTTTTTTATATAAATAGGAATAGTATTTGGTACCAGTGAGATGAGGACATACCGAGCTGGTCACCCGTTTTGAAGTTGATGGAGGATGCCCAGGCGGTGAGGTTGGTCTGTGTGTCCCACGATCCCCTTGGCTTGCCGACGGTGTAGCTGGCGCCAGACGCCGTTGTGAACACCGCAGCCATGGCGACGATTGCGAGGGCGAGTAGAGATGCTTGTACACTTGCCATTGTTCTCGAAAGCTTGTAATCCAGAACAAGAAACGAAGAGATGATGATGGTGATGAACCAGTTGAGAAACAATGCTTGCTTCGATATGTAGATGATTTGGTTGTGCATGGAGGAGGAGGATTATATAGGGGTTGTTAGGGATGAATTGATGCAACTGGTCAAATACACCGGGCTGGATAGCATTAATTAGTTGAGTGTGTAAGCGTGTGTGCGTGTGTGACCTGGTCTCTCTCAGACTCAATAGAGTGTAATTTAAAATAAATTTGCATCTGCACCGAGTGAGTATTTAGTCACGTTGATTATTTGGTCCAGACTATCAGTTGGGCGGTGGCGTCTATGTTTCAGCCGGAGAGACCTGGTCGTGTTCAGTTGCCGGAACTGTTCTTCTCTCAGCTACAAGTCCTCTACCGCGTACTTTTTCTTTCCTTTTCTAGTGAAAATTTAAGCTACCGTGTTCACAAGTACTAATAGTTATGGTCAATGACAATTTATTCGATGAAATCGACATTTACCTTGCCATCTCGGACGTCTCTTTTATATTAGCTACAGTTGGGACTTGGGAGTAAGAAGCTGCTGCGAGTGTACTGTGTACTGCTGGCGTGGTAAGTTAGCTTTCATCAAGGCTGTGCAGCTGCGATGGTCGCCAATAGTCAAGAACAAGTCAGCCTATTTTAGTATTGATAATTAATTATAACTAGTTAACCTCTACCCATGCACTTGCGCGGTTAATCTATATATATCTTTCTTCATAATATAACTAATATTATTTTACTAAATTCTATACTTGGACTTTATCAGTTCAAAACACGTTTGTTAATTGAAAAAACATGATGAAACTCAAATATAATGGGGAAGAAAGATGAAGTGCTTAAGTATTACTAAACAATGATATATTGTTAATGACTAAACAAACAATATGGGTGATGAGGACCCTTGCCCATCCATGGCTCCGTCAGTAGTGCAAGTCGGCAGGTTAAGGCTGGGATCACAGGATGCAGGGTAGTGGTGAGTAACAAACAAAATATGGGCATTTCCAATCTTCAACTCCACTTTTACTATGAATGAAGCATTAGGTTTTAGCTTCACTTTTACTATTGCTTGAAATGTTAGGCTTCAAGCTAGAATGCCCTTGGCTTGCAGCAACTTGAATCTAGCCTCTCCCATTTTTTTATTAACACATATTATGTAAGACATGAAAATATACCACCAGTTAGTGAACCTGATTTTTTTCCATTAGATTAGATGACTGCTGGACAAAGGTTATAGGTTTTTCACTTGTGGTTGCACATATATAGTTGACGCCATGGTGGCAGGACATTGCATCCTGCAATGCATCTTGCAGCAGCCATGCACACATCCTAAGATTAAGTAACATTGGATCAAAGTGGAAGAAGAATGACCTATCCTGAATTCCTGACACTATGTTTAAACATTAGCAATTTATATGGGAGAAGTTTTATTAGGAAAAGAAAAGATTGTGCGAGAAATAATACCATGCAGCAGCTGTGATCTGTACAAATGAAAAACAATGCCTCCAGTAGCATCAGGGACATGAGAAAAACCGTTGTCCTACGTACACACTGGAACCTGTAACCCCTCTCACCTTCCTGCTTCATGCCTCAAAGCAATGTGTGGAAGCGATCAACTGTTGCCAATGAGTTCGTAAAGGCTCACCGGGTAGCCGAGGAAGCACATCTCTATGTTGCTTGTTGTGATATCTCATCTCTAGGAATCAAAACAATTAGACAATTAGTGTTTGGAAGCTGTCCGGTGCTAATGGAAGGCAGAAGATAATCAATCTGATTGTGCGAGAAACAACAATGCTCAGCAGCCATGATCGGTAAAGAACTACAAATGCCAGTCCCTGCAACAATACAAAGCATGAGTAAATCTGCTGTCTGACATATATAATGTAATCTCATGACATATTTCAGCAGTTCCTGATCTATTGGCAAGCATGAGTTCCCAATGATGCCCCGACAGCAGATGACGCCCACCTGTATGTCTACTATGCCGATCTCTGATCGTGGGATCAAACTAAATCTTGCTTGGAGTTGGTCCAACGGGAGGAGTCGGGTCGTGGTGAGGAGAAGAATTACTCTGCAGTAGGAAAACCAATCTCACTTCACGAATCTTGTTTGATGCCAGCAATATGACGATCGGCCCTTTGATGTACGACCACGTAAGGGTATTATGGGTTGAGGTTTTCTTAATGGCACCAACAGGTAATTTTAAAATCGGCATGGGGTATATTAGTCCAATATGTTTTGGCAGTGGTGGGTACTTTTTACTTTTCTTTATTTCTCTGATTAATGTGGTAATTTCTAACTCTTAAGAGCGAATGTGGTGGCTCTTTTTCTTGGTCAAATATATATATATATATATATATAATATAATCTTACCCGCATATTTTCACGGTTAATCTAGATATATCTCATTGTAAAGTTTAGTTATATTATAATATTCTTTGGATTCTACACTTTCATGTGTATTAATAAAACAATTAATTTTGATTAAAAGATCAATACATCATCAAGGGTTAATGCTTTTAGCCTAATTAATTTTCAAAATTATGCAAGTTTATATTTATTGTAGAATCTTCTAATTCATGTATTGGAATACAATGTATATCTTTTTATCTCTATTGATATAAATGTTCTTCTTCTTAAAGTATGTATTGGAATACGATATAGTCTTTTTTAATAATGGTGAAGCCTACAACTTTTTTTTTGCTTTCTTTTATCTCACGGTTCCTTTTTTCTTAAGCGGTTAAGGTGGTATGTTTAGTCTTTTTTAATAATAGCAGTGGCAAGTAATAAAGAAGTAAATTTAAAGGGCAATAGCAAATAATAATAATTTATCTCACAGTTTCTCTATTTGTTATCCATATGTTTATATGTTAGTTTCTTTTAATAATGAGAAAGCCTATGAATTATTTCTTTCTTTTATCTCATGGTCCCTTTTCTTTTGAAGTGGTCAAAATCCTTTTTCTTAGAAAGTCATGGTTCCTTCTCTTAAAGCCATGGTTCTGGTGGGTAATAAAAAAGTAAATATAAGCGTATATTAGTCCAGTCTTCTCTAGTGGGGTGGGTAATTTTTCTTTCTTTATTCTATTATTAATGCAGTAATTCCTAGGCTTTTAGAGAAAATGTGGTGATTCCATTTGTTGCTTAATATTTAATAGATATCCCTTTCGTGGTAGTTGGTTGACAATTTAGTAAGCGGACATTTGTGTTGCCCTGTAGGTGCTATGTATTACGTGGTCAATGGCAGTGCATTCTTTCTTGGAGAAAAGAAGAATTGTTAGTTCTTCTTCTCCATATCAACAATGTAAACTTCCGTCTCATATATCGCCAACAGCCTCCCATGCATGTTCAGTCATTTTCGTGATAAAATTGATCAGTTGACATGAACTTGTGCGAGATACTATAAATAATATGCTAGTTTGTTTCTGAAAGAATATTGTGGTATTATATTGCGTTTATGTAGCACAAATGAATGAAACAATCTGTTACATCATGGATCCTCAAAAAAAAAAAAAAAAAAAATCTGTTACATCACGGGGCCAAGTGTCAGCAACAACACTGCGATGGAAAGCACAGAGCTGATGAACCTGCTTGAAGACACAGGTGCCGCGGCGCTGGAGCTAGGGGGCAGTTGGTGGTGACGTATGATCGCCGCCCACGGCGCCTGCGGCAGGTTGTGGGAGCGATCCTGACCTGCAGCTTCATCCCGGCGGCGCAGTGGCCGGGCACGCTGCAGATGAAGTACCGTGTCACGGCACGGCCGAGCTGGATGACGTCTTTTCCGGTCCGGAATGTTGCGATGGGGTTCACGGCTGAGCAGGAACTGTAATTTGACCTGTTCACCTCCACCACATCATGCGCCGCCACCGAGTAGTTGAACACTGCAGCATCCCAAAGCATGGAGTTATTGATCAGTAATTCAGTATGGAAATTGCGATTGAGTCTGTAGGGGTGTTCAATTGTGATTTTTTTTTTAGAAATAGGAATATATTTGGTACCAGTGAGATGAGGACATACCGAGCTGATCACCGGTTTTGAAGTTGATGGAGGATGCCCAGGCGGTGAGGTTGGTCTGCGTGTCCCACGATCCCCTTGGCTTGCCGACAGTGTAGCTGGCGCCGGACGCCGTTGTGAACAAAGCAGCCATGGCGACGATACCAAGGGCGAGTAGAGATGCTTGTACTCTTGCCATTGTTCTCCAAAGCTTGTAATCCAGAACCAAGGAAACTATGAGTAGATGACGGTGATGAACCAGTTGAGAGACGCTGCTGGCTTTGATTTCGATGATTTGGTTGTGCATGGAGGTGGAGGATTATATAGAGGTTGTTAGGGATGAAGTGACGCACCTGGTCAAATACACTGGGCTGGATAACATTAATTAGTCGAGTGTGTAAGCGTGTGTGCCGTGTGCGTGTGTGACCTGGTCTCTCTAAGACTCAATAGTGTAATTTAAAATAAATTGTGCACATGAACCGAGTGAGAGTATTTAGTCACGTTGATTAATTGTACCAGAATACAGGTGGCCGGTGGCGTCTATGTTTCAGCCGGAGCGACCTGGTCGTGTTCATCAGTTGCCGGAATTGTTCGTCTCTCAGCTACCAGTCCTCTACCACGTATCTTTCTTTCCTTTTCTAGTGAACAATTCAGCTACCGTGTTCACAGGAATAGTGATTGTCAATGACAATTTATTCGATGAAATCGACAGTTACGTAGGGACGTCTCTTTTAGCTACAGTTGGGACTTGGGAGCAAGAAGCTGCTGCGATAGTGTACCGTAGGCACGGTATGCTAGCTTTCATCAAGGCTCAATGATAGTGACGTTATACAATTGATCCCAAAAGTCATTGATGATATCCTCATTACTAGTAGAATGGAACCTCCTCATATTAGAATACGCCCTTTTGAATTTGTTATTTTTTGTTTTCCCAGTCATGTGCTTTCTGTGGAACTTCAAGTCAATAACCTGTGGAAATTGCTTATGTAGCTTATTTAGCTTGTTGGTGTATAAGCAGTCAAACCGTTTGACACTAGCTTATCAAAACTACTTATGATTGTGAAATGAGTGCATAAGCTGGAAAAACAAGGTTTTTATTGCTTGGACTTTGTAGTACAAAAGAAAAGGCTTCTTATGGTATATTTTGTAATAAGTTTCTTACGACAATAACCTCTTTGGTACACCTTATGGCTTATGGTAGCATAAACTGCATCATAAGCTGGTCCATAAGCTGTACCAAGCACACCCTAAATAGATGATAAAACAAAAAAATGGTAAGAAACAAGTTACCGGACAATTATGGGCTAATTTTGCTATTGGGCCACAATGGGTACTAGTGTCCTGACGGGCTTATTTGGTAGGATTGAATGAAAAATCTTATATGTAGATCAGTCTAAAGTTAATGTTCGGTAGATCACTTTACCATACGTGCGAATCCAACGACAGCTGAGCTAGAGTATTAGTTTGGGTGGGGAACTGAGGTGACATGTGGCGCTTTTCTATTGATGCAGATGGGAGGATAATTGTATTTGAATTCTAAACTTGAAACGCATTTTTGTTCCAAACCGTGGATCCGGCTTTGCCGCTCTTTAGGCCAGTCTCATTGGGGGTTTTATGGACAATAAATAGAGTGTCATGTAGGCATTTTTTGTGATGTAGCAGTGTATTAATGAGGAGAGAGGTGAAATGAGTTTCATGAGGATGAAACTCTACATACATAGTTATCTAGACAACTTGTGTCTTGCATGTAACCTAGAAAACAACAATAGATGAAACTATGCATTGAGAGAGAGGTATTTCATCCTAGTTTCAGACATTTTTAGATAATGTGTCACTCTAGGTAACTGTGTCCAAAAAACTTCCATTGAAACTGGCCTAGCTGCTTGTTGGCATCACCAACACGACACGAACCTCCGATGTCGTCACATGTCATCTCAGCAGGAACTACATGCATGTAACTGACACCCGTGACAACAACTTGAAACGTGGCATGAGTTGGCCTTAATATCTCGAACACGAGGAATTAATCCTTCTACTCTTGTTTATGCTTCATGCTTCCTTCTGGTTGTTCTCGACGTCGACGACCTGGTTGATGGAGGAACCCAGGTTGACGACGTTGTGCAAGCGCTTGAACTCGCCGACGGTGCGGGTGCGGTAGCGCGGCGGGTTGTCCTCGCTGACGAACTCCTCCGCGGGGCCGACGACGCAGTGGTCCGCCGGCACGATGAACGAGGCCACGGACAGCCGCGGCTCGGCGAAGTTGGTGGCCGCGCGGTGCTCGACGCCCCTGAGAATCCCGTTGGTCACGACCTGCAAGCAGAACGCCCATCAGCAATAATCTGAATAATTTTATATTTGTTAATATAGCAATTAATCTGAATAATAAGTCACCTCGAGCTGCAGGCCGAAGTTGATGATGAGGGAGTTTGGCACGGGCTGGACCTTGATCCATCCGCCCTTGTAGGCGATCTCGAGGCCGGGGACGGCGCCGGGCAGGAGGACGGTCACGAGGTCCCGGTCGCAGTGCGGCGGCAGGCCCAGCGTCCTGCCCGGGTTCGGGCTCGGCGGGTAGTAGTTGACGTCGATGACCACGCGGGCGCCGCTGATGTCGCCGACGAAGTAGTCCGGCCGGAGGCCCAGGCCCTCGCACAGCAGCTGCAGGATGTCCATGGCCACGCCTCTCGCCAGCGCCGTGTAGTTCCCCACAACCTCCCTGCAGTGCAGGTGATAACTGAATTAACAACTTAATTGGCAAAGGTGTTTCCCTTCCTAGTGTTTTGTACATGGCATTTTTTCCAATTACGCTCGCTCGCTCGGCAAAGAGCTCTTTGACGAGTGTATTATTTTAACAATCGACAAAGATGAGAGAGTTTTTCTTTACGCTCGGAAAATAATTAAATTTGATGAGAAATCAAATCATTACCGGAGCCTCTGCGGCTTGTGGGGCCAGTCCTTGGTGTCGCCGGAGGGCAATGGGTAGAGGAGCTCGAGGACGTCCACCCAGTACTTCTCGCCGAGGGTCTCGAAGCCGGAGCCGCAGAAGAGCCGGTTGCGCTGGCGCTTGTCTTCGGAGTAGAACTGGGCCTTGTCCGCCGCCGGCATCGCGAAGAACTCGTGGCACACCGCGTACATGTCGTGCAGCACCTCATCGGAGACGCCATGGTTCACCACCTGCGGCCGGTTCCCATAATTATTTTATTGCGTTGATTCAAGCAAAAATTGGGATAATGGGAGATGGATCGACGGAGAGCAACTGGCCTGGATGAAGCCGTACTCCTTGCCGGAGTCGAGGACGGCGCGGCGGACCTCGTCGCGGCCGCGGGACATGTCGATGACGGGCAGGGAGACGTCGGTGGTTGCCGGGCGGAGCCGATCGGCCGGCAGCAGGTAGGAGTCCGGGATCGACGGCGCGTGCACCGGGGTCAGGTTCATGAGGTTCGCCATGGATGATCGATGACTGGATTTGGTCGCTCCTGTTGTGGTCCTCAACACGCAAGATATATATCCCTGTTGGGTATCTAAGTGCGCGATCAAGAGTGGGAGTGTCGGCATCAAGTCGTCCTCTTGGTGTAGTACGATTCAACGAGTAGTCAGCTCAGCTGATAAGTGGGCGGCACGAGTTTATCCATCAACGATGACCTCCGCGCTCCGGACGACGACGGTCACACATCACGGATGGACTCCAAAATTTGGACACGGTTGATCCATGTATGCGACAGCTTTGGTAACTTTGACAGGTTGCTTAACCTCCACGGCACGGGGCAGATCAATTTTCACAGCGTCATTGAACGGTCTTTTTCAGCGGTTTGGTCCCCATGTCAGTCTTTTGGTTGTAAACTGATTAAGTATTTTTTTTCTATGTCATGCTAGAACCACCCAACAAAACCACCACAGAGAGGAAAGCGAACGGTATTGTAAACTTGGAGGAAGTAAAACAAACCGTTTCATAGTTTTTAGTGAATTAAGTGAACTTAATTAGGTGATAGTTGGAGGAAGTAAAGTGGACTTTATACTTAATAAAAGAAGCACACATACATGTCGTAAAAGGTATGATATTTATCAACGAATATGATCGATGGTTTCCACTTGCCGCATTCTTAGGGCGTCCCCAATGTGTGAAAAAAGTGGTCTTTATACAATAAATGCAGTCTTTAGAGTAGTCCTTATACATTGCACAGGTAGTCCATATAACATTAATGGCTAAAGTCACCCATATGCATATAGGCTGGCCATAAGAATAAAAAATCATTTTTCTTCCCTCCTTCCTCTACTTCTCTCTCATGGCAGCCACTCACATTCTCTCCAGAGCTAAGTTTTATATTGATTGTGGAGCCCATTTTTTACTCTACCATTGTGAACCTGACCATAACTATTTCTTCACCTGTTATGGGTCCCAGTATAAGGACTACCCAGTCCTTATACAATGAGGTTGCCCTTATGGTATCTTACGATGGTTGGCCTGCAACAACTTGAATTATTATTTTTTGGAAAACCATTGTCTTATTACAGTGTACAAATACATTTAACACAATAAGTCTTTTCTTAGTTTTTCAGTGTTTGTCCATAGCATACCATGCCCAGGAATGAAATAACCATCCATAACATTTATACTATTACTTGAGACGTCACTTTTTCATCTCAAGGTAGTTACTTTGGCGTAGTGAGGCGAAACATTTGAATAAAAATTATACGCTTGATTACCTTGATAGAAAAATACTACAAGATTTCACATTGCGAGGCTAAACAAACTTCGTGAAATGGATGAAGTAGCATGATGGAAGATAAACAACACATGATGTGTGTAGTGCAAAATGTTTAATTTAGAAAAAAATGGATGGTGATTGTCCCATAGCAAATGTCTTGTTAATCATTTTGTAAAAATTACATAAGGTATTGTGTATTAGTATAAGATTACTGATAATAATTTATTGGACGCTATAAGTTAATCAAAGTACATCAAATTAGAGATACAAGATAGCATTTAACTCATCAAAATTTTCAACAAAGCAGGCTACCGGACCTTCCAGGAAATTGTCTGTGAGAAGGAGGTAAAACTCAACCATTAGTGGTGTGAGGCTGCTTATTTATTCAGATGCAATATGTACTATTTATGCTGTTAATTTCTATCAACAGGGATTTGATGGACGTTGTACAAACAGCTCCAAAAGAGACCATTGTAAAGCTATGATCAGGCTTCACCGCACTGAAGATCACGGCTGGTATGTAAGCCATCATGTCATTGTTAAGAAAACTGTAGGATATGATGTTTATTCTTTGGTTCTTAAGAAGATAAAAAGTAAATCTTTTAGTTGTAGGATAAGAGTGGATGGGGCAGATCAGGTTTCAAAGGATCATTGAACGGTCTTCTTCAGCGGTTTGGCCCCCATGTCAGTCTTTTAGTTGTAAATAAATTGATTAGGTCTTTTTTTTGCGATGGAATGGATTCATTCATCTATACTTAAACAAAATCTATAGTTGAGTTGCTTGAGATACAAATACAACAAAGGTTTGATTTCTAAATGTATTAACTAACAACATTTACGTGATATGTGTATTGTAATTTTCGTATTTGCAAATTGATGAAGGTACATACTTTATTCTGCCAGCAATGATGCGAGATATTGTTCGATACCCAATTCGATACCTTTATGAGTGTTCAATTCGTCTTTTGCAATCGCCAGAAATGACAATGATCTTTTGCAGTCGTCAGAAACGACAATGATGCGAGCTATTGTTCACGTAGGCTATTTCAAGCAACCTTTTATCTGGTTCGTTGTCTCCCGCTGATTTGCTCTCGCCTTCATATCCCCATTGATTAACGAACAATTTGAGAAAAAAGTGTCCCACATTTGTGCAGTTTCGAACTGATTCGGCGATTGTAGATAGTAAAACTGCAAGATTGCTTTTGCAGATGCAACCTTGCCCAATGTTAGAATATATTTCAACAAACCATCTTGATGTCCCAATCGTTGCCTTGTTAGCCAATATCAAGAACTGGTGAGGCTGTTTCAGTACTGGGAGTTAATTATAGCATCTCTTTCTCTTTTGTGGTAGTTTGTTGGCGATTGAGTAAGCTGACGTTCTGTGTCGCCATAAAGAACCGGGGTATGAGGCCTTGGATGGCTGAACATTTTTTTTTCTTGGTGAAAAGTAGAATTCTTGGTTCTTGCAGTCCACAGCAACAATGTAAAATTTTGTGTCGTATATCGTCAACAGCCTCCCGTGTTCAGTCATCCTTGTCATGAGTCATAAGTTGATCAGTTGGCATGAAGTTGTGAGACATAGTTAAAACAATATGCTAGTTTTGTTTTGAAAGAACATTACAATATTTTGTTGCGCTTGTGTAGCATAAATTAATGAAGGAAACAATCAGTTACATCATGGGGCCAAGCATCAGCAACACCATGATGACAAGCATAGAGCTGATGATGACCCTGTCTAAAGACACAGATGGCGCGGAGCTGGAGCTGGGGTTGTTGACGGAAGTCGGAGGCGAGTTCTTCCTCACGCAGACGATGTCATTGCCATATGATCGCCTCTGCCGACGGCGCCGGCGGCAGGTTGTCGTTTGAGTCGGGCCCGGAGCGATCCTGACCTCCATCTTCATCCCGGCGGCGCAGTGGCCCGGCACGCCGCAGATGAAGTAGCGTGTCAGGGCACGGCCGAGCTGGATGGCGTCGTTGCCGGTGCGATATGCGGCCATGGGCTTCTCGGCCGAGCAGGAGAGGTAACTGGACCTTGTCACCTCCACCACGTTGTGTGTCGCCGTGGAGTACTTGAACACTGCAAAAAACCGGGAGCATGGCATTGATCAGTATAATTCAGTATATAGAAAATGTGCTTGAGTTTGTAGGTTTGAGATGACAATATTGAGACGACGACATACCGAGCTGGTCACCGGTTTTGAAGTTGATGGAGGATGCCCAAGCAGTGAGGTTAGTCTGAGTGTCCCACGAGCCCCTGGGCTCGCCGACGGTGTACATGGCACCGAACGCCGTCGTGAACGCCGTGGCCGCGGCGATGATCGCAAGGGCGAGCAGAGATGCTTGTACCCTTGCCATTGTTCTCCAAAGCTGGTACTAATTCAGAATAAAGAAAATGATGAGAGAGGATGACGATGATGAACCAGTCGAGAGATGCGCTGCTGGATTTGATGTCGATGGGGGTGTGCATGGAGGAGGATTATATAGGGGTTAAGGAAGTGATGCAGTAGGTCGGAGAGCATTAGTTTAGTGTGGAGGTTGTGCTGCGTGACATGGTCTCTCTAAGACTCGATAGAGTATAGTGCTGAAAATAAATTAAGCACCGGGTGAATACTTTTTAGGCACGTTGATTATCTGTATCAGGTGGGCGGTGGCCTCTATGCATGGCTCACCCGGAAAGACCTGGTCTGCAGTTCCGGGAATAATTGTTCATCTTTAAAATGAACTAGAGAGGAAAGCTCCTACAGATTATATTATGTTAAGAGTTATTAAAAACGAAATGGTACAAATACTCGTCTTATTCAAAATATCTGTTCAAATATAAATATAAAGGTTATACATCAAGTTTTTTTTAGTGATAAAACAAGTTCCAGTAATATATATATTTAACATTTTTTTATAACGATGAATGATCAAAATCAATGATTTTTTTGAATAAAAAATCAATGTTGATAATTATTTTGGTCATGGTCAATGATAACTTACTGCATTGAATCGACAGTCCCATCTATCGGATGTCCGTGCTAGCTACATTGATGAATGGTGTCAATGAGGTTATCATCAAACAATATACTGCTCCCTCCGTCCCATTGAAAGTGTCGTTTTAAATTTTTAGACATCGTCCTTTGATCGTTCAGTCTTATTCACAAAATCTATACAAATACTATTTATTTTTTTCTAACTTAATTTCTCATTAGTGATACTTTAATAATAATGTATTTATTTTAGTATTTTTATAAATTTTTTGAATAAGACAAGCGGTCAAACGTAAAATCTGAAAAGTCAAAAACGATACTTTTAATGGAAGAGTAAATTTCATAAACACCCGCTCACTCCATGTTCTTTCTCGCAACGGCAAGAGCGCGGTGCCGTGGTGGAAGGAGCTCGCCGGCGGAAGATCGGTACTGCCGCGCGTGGATATTTCTGTCTGCAAAATCTCTCGTCAGGCAGGAGACCGGACACCTGAGGTCTGACGGACGTTGCCGCAGCCGATGGAGGGCGATCTCGATCTGGAAGCATCCAAGTTAGGCGAGGCGCACGCTGCCGGCCTGCTGTTGGTCGGGATTGGACAGTTTCGCGAAACGGATCGAAGCGAAGCACCTGGCTTGCAAGTCTGAAGCACTTGCTCTGCAGCACGGCACGGACTGACGCCTGGTGTTGAGAGCAGAGTATTTTTCTTCGCGCTCACCACGGAATTGGTCACGGCATGGGACTCACTTGCAACCGATTTCCCGGATCCCACCAGTTTACCGCTTGTGCGACTGCAACTCCGCTTTTCAGTGGCCTCTCGTTTGGCCCCTGTTCAGCGTATGTCGGCGACTCTTCAGTGGGCACTCAAGTGTGCAGTCTCGTATCGCTGTTGACACCTCTTCAAAACAAGCGTTGCTTGCATTTCCAATAGATGGTGTATCTTCCTCTGTTCTGAAAATGCTGTCGTTAAGACAGCAAGATTAGTTCAGATTTGAACTAATTCTGCTGCCTTGTTATCGGGAATGGAGGCAAGATTAGTTCAGATTTGAACTAATTCTGCTGTCTTAACGACAACATTTCTGGAATGGAGGCAAGATTAGTTCAGATTTGAACTAATTCTGCTGTCTTAACGAAAATATTTCTAGAATGGAGGCATACTAGATAGCTCTTGATACAACTCTTTATTTCGAGTTCTAATATCTCGGTTCCAAACATACATTAAGAATTAATGAGCACGTCAATCACGTCTCGCCAAAGCAACAATATTTTCTCTCTCCCTTTTTTTAGGGGAATAGCAACAATATTTTCTTTTTACAAGAAAAAAGAATAGCCGTGCAGCGTTGACGTTTTCTATCATAAGGACGCTATGAGAGCAGCCAAGCAGAGGCCCGCTAGTGAGACCATACTGCCAGTCGACGAGGCAGCCGAGCTCGACGGAGGCAACGCCCCTGCTGGCCGGCCACCACCGGCCGCCGGGCCCTCGGCGCTCGGCGGCGCCATGGCCGGCCCCGCAGCAAATGGGGTCGGCGACGGAGCTGCGGCGGCCTCGACTCTGACGGCGAGCTTCATGCCGTTGTCGCAGTGGCCCGGCACGCCGCAGATGAAGTAGCGGGTGACGAAGGCGGCGGGGAGCGGGACGGTGTCGTCGCCGGTCTGGACTGCGGTGACGGGGCTGGAGCCGGAGCAGGAGTCGTAGTCGGCCTTGCTCACCTCCACCACGTTGTGCAGCGCACGGGAGTACTTGAACACTGCACGTGTAGTATATCCGTAAGCATCGGTACGAGCGACACGTGTCGAACAAATGGAAATGTGCTACATATATACCAAGCTGGTCGCCGGCGCGGAAGGTGATGCTTGAAGCCCAAGTGGTGTAGTTGGTCCGGAGATCCCAGGATCCCGCCGGGGCACCCACGGTGTAGCTCGCGCCGTGCGCCGTCCCGAGCACTGCCGCCACCGCCACCGCCATGGCGATGAAGAGGAGAGCCCTACTAGTGCTTGCCATGGCTACGAAATGTAAAAAAGGTCGTCGTCGAGGCTGGAAGAGGGAGGCGGCAAGTCAACACTTGTTTGACGATCGGAGGTGCAGAGGATGATGAACAAGGAGAAGATTGCAGATTTGACGGGGTTGTGTTGGGTTGTGGGAATGGTGGAGGAGGTAATATATATAGGTGTGGCTGTGGCCTGATCATTCTCTATTAGTTGGAGCCGTGTTAGCATGGAGGTGATCGATTGCGCGGAGGGCCCGGTCAAATGCGTGGACTCGCTCACGCGTCTAGGTGCATACACCGACCTACTACCCTTTTGCCTTTTGTGTGGACTAGTCGTGCACAAATTGAGCCTGGAAATGTACTAAATGCTTGGACGGACAAAGCTGTGAGGCTCATCATCAAACGACGAGAAACGGTCCTGCTTCTTCCTGATGCTTACTGTAGCTAGATAATAAAAAGGTACACTGCTAAGAATTAGAGTAATTTCATAAAACCCTAGGTTTTATGGTCGTTATGTCACAAACCCCAGGTATTACAGTAGATGCCACATAACCCCAGGTTTTTTGGTCATATTGTTTCATATAACCCCACCGCTATCGAAGTAGTATGAAATTAGAGGGATATCTAACTTTCATGTGAGAAGATAAATTTGTTATATATTCAACTTGATGATTTTGTTGATTAATTCGATCAGAACACATATGTCATGCAAGCAAAAGTTAGAATCCATAAATTATATTCGCAGTCAATTCTTGATAGAGGTGGGATTTTGTGAAATAATATGACCATAAAACCTATGGTTATGTGACACAAGCCATAATATCTGAGGTTTTGTGATAAAGGACCACAAAACCTGGGGTTTTGTGAAATTTACTCTAAGAATTATATTAAAAAATGGAAATGCTAAGTTAATTTCCAGTTGATTGGGTCCATAGGGAGTGGAAGAATTTTAACCGCAACATTAGTGCCAGTATCACTTTGAACAGCAACATTTTTTCTTTTCTAGGCTGATGCAGAGACGTGCAACTCTCCGATATGTTCTTGAAAAAAATTGGCTTACTGTTTATAAACTACTATACCACTATAAAGTCTATATAATTACATAAAAATATGTGATTGTTGATGATCAAAATTAGTCAAAACCCGATGATTTGCATCAACAATGATGTTTATTAGGTACCTGTCGTAAATATATAATACTGTTAAAAATGTAGTGAAGCATATAAATTATGAAGCTGCCTTTACAAAATCCCAATTTGTATGGATAATGGACCGCATTTCTGTTTTCTTTGTACAGTCAAAGCAAACAACTGCCGCGTCGAAATAAAATGATTCTGGGAGAACATTTTTGTTTCAAAATGCTGCACTGGCTTGCTTGTGTCAATTCGCAGGAATAAGTTTCAACTCCAATCAACGCCTGGAGAGAGCGCCTGTTCTATATAAGGAGGATTCGAGGCGATGAGTTGCTGGGACATATTTCTGTCCCTAAAAGATGTATTGCATTTCAGTTCCTATGTTGCAACGCATGAACACCACATGTACATGAAACCAAAGAGCGGCAGAGGAAAACATGGAGCCATGGACAACTTGAAAGAACACAGGCGTAATAAAGATAGTTTCAATTTCATTAGATAGAGCAGTAGTCGTGTGCTAATGGTAATCATACATGGATCAGACTTTCTCACACCAGGCTACCGCTCACTTGTACGTGCAGTGTGTATTTGTGTTGTTCAAAGATTAAAAGCCGCACAATGAGAGCTTGAATACAAATTTTGTAAGAAACAGTGGACGAATAATTTTTGTATATATGTCCACAATAATCTCAAATACATATAAAACAAAAATAGAAACACCAGACAAAAGAATTGAGCACGCTGTATCACGATCAGGCTTGACCAAAGTTTTCTGCCTAACAAAAATAGCAAGCTAAAGCCAAGGCGTGTTGACTCTAGAAGGCCATGAGACCAGCCATGACAGCGGCCAAGCCGAGCCCAGCCACAACGCTACCAGCCGAAGAAGCAGAGCTGGAGGTCGGAGGCACGGCTGCCGACGGTCCTGCAGCACGAGGAGGGGGCATCGTCACCGGCACCGGCGACGGAGCGGCGGCGTTGGGGCCGGTGGTGGGTGCGGCGGCCTCGACCCTGACGGTGAGCTTCATGCCGCCGTCGCAGTGCCCGGGCACGCCGCAGATGAAGTAGCGGGTGACGCCGCCGGCGGGGAGCGGGATGGTGTCGTCGCCGGACTGGAAGGAGGCGACGGGGCTGGAGCCGGAGCACGAGTCGTAGTCGGCCTTGTTCACCTCCAGCACGTCGTGCGCGCCACGAGCGTACTTGAACACTGCACATTTAAAATACCAAATTAGTCACAGTAAAATAATATGATATAGTTTGACTTGGTGTAAAAGCTAGATTTTTTATTTGTTAAGCCTGGTAATGAGATGAAATGTCAAAATGGGTCTGGTCCGAGGAGAGGGATTGAGTACATACCGAGCTGATCGCCGGCACGGAAGGTGATGCCGGAAACCCAATTAGCGTAGTTGGTCCGGAGATCCCACGACCCGGCCGGCGCGCCGACGGTGTAGCTGGCCCCGTGTGCCGTCCCTCCGAGCACGGCCGCGACGGCGACAGCGGCGAAGAGGAGGGTTCTTGTGCTTGCCATGTTGATGTAACGTAAGATCGTTGAGAAGAATCGATCGAGACTGGAATGTGTAATCTCTCTCAAAAGAAATACTTGCTTGTTGGCTGGAAAACTAGAGAAGAAGATGAAGATAAGGACGGCGATTGATGCTTTTCTGTTGGGTTGTGGAAGGGATCGAGGTAATTAGTATATATATATATATAGGTGTGCGTTGTTCGGTAGGTGCAGCCCGTGAGCACGGTGTGAATGAATGATGGTTTTGATGAGAGCCGGCTCTAATGTTGGACTCGCTCACGCCGGCACCAACCGGTAGGAAGACTACTGCACGGATCGAGTCTCGAAAGAGTAGAAGATGACACTTGAAAGGCTGAAACGGTCATCGATGAGAAGCTAGAAGGACCAAAATATAGTCCTTCACAAAAGATAAAAGATCCTTCTTCGTCATGACATTTGACAGCTACCGACGTCCTATGTCTGGTGGGTTACATTGGATACTGGTATTTTTTAGATCGTGGGAAAATGCATCCATCCAACATTGGATATAGTGGCAGAGAGAGCATTTCGGTCAAGGTTGCTCAGTAAGAATTTTCAAGCATTTGAAATTTCTCAGTGAATTATGTAGTGCTCCACCCAACTAGTTGGTCCTTGTAAAATTATATCCTAAACCCTCAAGTTGGCCCAATGTTTGAATGTGTGCTGTTAACCAATCAAGGGCTGGTCCCCGTACTT
The DNA here is from genome assembly GCA_031894775.1 of Chloris gayana. Classification (NCBI taxonomy): domain Eukaryota; kingdom Viridiplantae; phylum Streptophyta; class Magnoliopsida; order Poales; family Poaceae; genus Chloris; species Chloris gayana. The sequence goes on from JAUNZO010002184.1 coordinate 19,388, forward strand.
CGATACTGGGCATTATATGATCTTTTTCTCTCTAATCTCTTTTAAAATTTTAATGGCAACATACATTATTATACACTGATAAAACGCTACAAATTAAGCATCTGTATTATATAAAGTCCATGGATGATATTATTCTTTAGTCAAAGTTTCGCTAGGTCAAATTCAAGCTGACATTCAAATAATGTTGTGGAAAAAATCTTGCCAGAAATGGCATTAGCATTCTTTTTATCGTTGTTGCTTGTACTGTTCTTCCGGGTATAGACTAATATACAATGATTTCGCTCAACACCATGAACTTATTGAGCTCTCTATAATTTTCAACCAAGTTTATGTCAATACATGGACGATGAGGAAGGAATTTGCCAAAAGAAAAGGTTGTCTTTTGTTATATACAAAGAGTGAAGCCAACAGTTGCACCTGAAATGCAATTTTGAATATACAACTTTTAGCGACTCTTTGGATGGACGTGAACGGAGAAAAGTAGCTGAAACTTGACATAAAAATTTTTTTACCCATTGTGCAAAATCGCCATAAGTGAAATTGCCTTAACAATTTCCACTTTCGCATACTGTCTGTACTCTAAAATGGTGTCTTCTATCTCTTTGGGTAACAGAATATTTTTAGAGAGCAACTTTTGTAGGCATAGGGGCATGTGTCTATCCTAGTTTAATTATTAATTATAGTTTAACAGAAATATTGAATATATGATTATACTATTAAACATGTTAAATTATTTATATGTATGTCTTATTAATGTGTTAAATCATAATGTGAAGTACAAAACTGTCAACTCTGACACATGATGGATGGAATTGACATTTCTGTACTTCAAACTATGATTTTACACATTAATAAGACATATGTACAACTAATTTGACATATTTAATAGTATAATCAGATATTTGATATTTATATTAAAGTTTAATTAATAATTAAACTAGGATGGGAACATCCATGCTCATTGAAGTATTTCCCATATTTTTACGCAGGTTCCTCCTTGAACACCACCCAATTCGCCAGATTGTACATTTTCTTCACACAATTCGAATAATACCGAAATTTTTCAAAGTACGAAGACTAAATGTCATAATGATCTTTATTTCATATCACAAAACAATGAAAACAAGATGCCACACCAAAGAATTTATAATAAGCACTATAAATGATATCCATCCAATGTTCTCCCTTATGTTCTCCATAAAAAGTTAGCAAGCCAGCCGTTTGACTCTAGTAGAAGGCCATGAGACTAGCCACAACAGCAGCCAAGCCTAACCCAGCTAGTGACCCAACGCTACCAGCAGAAGCAGCAGAGTTGGACGATGGAGGCAGCGCCGCCGACGGTCCTGCAGCACGAGGGGTCATCGGCGATGCCGGAGCTGCGGCGTTGGGGCCCGTGGTGGGTGCGCCGGCCTCAACTCTGACGGCGACCTTCATACCGGCGGTGCAGTGGCCGGGCACGCCGCAGATGAAGTAACGGGTGACGCCGGTGGCGGGGAGAGGGATGGTGTCGTCGCCGGACTTGAAGGTGGCGATGGGACTGGAGGCGGTGCACGAGTCGTAGTCGACCTTGCTCACCTCCAACACGTCGTGTGCGCTAGGGGCGTACTTGAACACTGCACATTTACATGAACAAATAATTAGTGGAAATAACCAATTGATGTGATTAGAAGCTGGAGAAATTAAGGAAATTATTATTTCCTACCGAGCTCGTCACCGGCGCGAAAGTTGATGTTGGAAGCCCAGTTGGCATAGTTGGTCCGGAGGTCCCATGACCCGGTCGGCGCGCCGACTGTGTAGCTGGCGCCGTGCGCCGTCCCGAGCACCGCTGTCACGGCCACTGCGAGCAAGAGGAGAGCTCTGCTAGAACTTGCCATGGCGATCGATGTAATGTAAGCTCGTAGAGATGGATTAGCTAGGCTGGGATCGATCAACCGATCACTTGGCGCCTTTAATATTGGAAGATGCGGATGATGATGAGAAGGAAGCCTGGGTTGGCGATCAAGCTTGTGTTTCTGATGTGGGATTGGAGGTGCGTGTGTGTATTTATAGGTTGCTGGCTTCGTTGGGTGCGGAATCGTGAGCGTGTGTGATGATGATAAAGAGCTCGCGGTCAACTGTTGGACTCGATCACGCGGCTGCGAAGCCACCAACCGATGTGTATAGATGGAGCATGGAAAGAGTAGAACAAGACCACACCTGAAACGGTCAAAGATGATAGGCTCATCTATCTAATCTAACCTAAAAAGAAACAATTGATGGTTCTACACACATGTGAGATATGGTCCATCTTCGTCATTATTGGTAGCAACGTTTACGTATAGTTCTTTCCAAATTTGCCATCAAAAGTTATACATGATGCCAGAGACTGCCCTTTACTCTCGATAGGAAGACTAGTGCGCGGATTGAGTTGTAGAAGACGGCGCTTGAAAGGCTGAAATGATCAACGATGAGAAGCTAAAAGGACCACGCGATGGTTTTTCACAAAAGATAAAAGGTCTGTCTTCGTCATGACAATTGACAGCAACCGACGTCCTGTTTCTAGATATAGCACTAAATTCCTTTTTCCATTTTTAAATTGTTTGTGCTAAGTCTGGTGGGTTACACTGGATACTGATAATTTTTTTAGATCATGGGGAAACTGCATCCAGCCTACAATGAATAGTGGCAGAGAGTATATATATAGTTATGCACCCCCTTTGTTCACAAATGTAAGAATTTCTAGCATTTGAAATTTCTCAATGAATTGTGTATTGCTCCTATCCAGCAACCAGTAGCTGGTCCTTGATAAATTGTATCCTAACTCTTCAAGTTGGCCCAATGTTTAAATGGGTCTTGTTTGACAATCAAGGACTGATCTGGCTACTTAGATAACTGGCATTATAGGATCTTTTTCTCTTTAATCTCTTTTAAACTTTTAATGGAAATATATGTTATTATACACTGATAAAATGCTACAAATTAAGCATCCATCTTATATGAAGTCCACCTCATGTGAATGATATTATTCTTTAGTGAAATGTTTCACTAGGTTAAATTCAAGCTGATGCCATGTTCAAATAAATGTTGTGGAAAACATCTTGCCAGAGACGACATTGATATTCCTTTTATCGTTGCTGCTCATTCAGTTATTCCTGATATAGAATAATACAAGGTTTTCGCTTAACACCATGAACCTGTTGAGGTTTAGTATAATTTTCAACCAAGTTTTAGTCAATACATGGATGATGGAGAATGAATATGCCAAAAGAAAATGTTGTCTTTTCTTATATACAAATAGTGAAGCCAACAGTTGCGCCTAAAATGCAATTTTGGATACAAATCTTTTGGCAACATTTTGGATGGGCGAGAACCGAGAAAGGCACGGCTGAAACTTTAAAGAAAATATTTTCAGCCATTTTGGGCTTACACCTTACAGTGACATGTGAGAAATAAATAATTAAATATTCCAATATGTATGGTAGGGGATTAATTTTGTTGCATGTGACTCTCAGCACCCGCAATTGGGGCAAAAGTTTATACCTAATTTCCTATTGGATGACAGAGATACCAAGTACTAGAAATTCCACCATACATAATGAAATTATGGCAAAATGTTGGTTGAATGGCAATTCAAAATTTATTTGACGGGAACAAAAACTAGTGAATAGTGTCCTCAAATTTTCGCTTTGACATATAAATATTTTAGAGTGACACACAGCAAAATTTCAAAAAAAAATTTCTTTGGGTACATGGCGGAAACTAAGTGTTTGGTGAGATATTATATGGAGAGTAGTGGGTCATAAGTTCTTTTCAAGTGCATTAGTCATGCATCTTAATATATCTAAAACATGTGCATTTCTATTAAAAAGATAACCACTCCAGGCCATCTTCAAAGTTTCAACCGTTGCTATTTCTTCAAAGAAATGTGGAGCGTTAGATATGTAAATGGCACTTTTCATCTATATCCTTTTTAGAATTTCTATTTATTTTCCGTCTTTCCATCATTTATCTGCCTGTTTTCCATCTAGATCCTTCAGGAATGATCATTTGATTTCTGGTCCTTCCACCACCTCTGAAATCTTGTAGAATTAAAGTTTATTTGTTCGGTCCTTCCAGCATTATTCAATTATATATTTTTTTTGAATGTATGAACGGAGATCAATTTAAATGTAAATAATTTCATGTTGTATAAATGTAAAACTATATAGTACAATAAAATGTGATAATGGTATGAAGCTTTAAAAACAACATTGTTATGAGAATTAAATATATTATATTATTCATCCATAAATTATCAATCTATTCATTGTTTTCATTGTGAGTCAAAACTTCACGTTTCGTTTGAATTTACTAGATTTCATTCCTTTGCCTACATTCTCATGATTGTTTTTGTTTGTAATGTTGCTTGGACTTTCTATTTTCACATATATGCACTCACCTCCAATTTAATTGTGACAAACTATTTCCATCAAATGTTTTAATGATTGTATTTTAATAAAGAGTTAATTCCTTGTCTAATCCAATCAACTTATTATTTAGGTGCATTCAAACTCATTTAACTTAAAATATGTAACTTATATACTATTCAATCATAAATTGTTATCGTCGATGATTTTTTTCATTATGTTTGACCATTCATGATATTCAAAAACATTTTGAGAAACATCGTATAATTTGCTGTATTGTGTTCTATAATTAGAGAAACTTGAATATAGTCCATAAATTTTCATATTTGAATAAATATTTTGAATGAGATGAATGGTTAAACGTAATGAAAAAAGTTAGTGACAGCAACAATTTAGGAACAAAGAGAGTACAAGAAATACTTTCTACTTAAAAACTAGGGTCCCTAAAACTAATAGTTCAACATGTAAATCTTATGTTTTAATTGGATTCCTTTTTCTTGGTGGTAGGAAAATTCAATATAAAAAAAAGATATGTTAAAGACAAAAAGGTATCCGCTTGATTAACTTATTGTTTGTTTCACATCTAATTTTTTTATCCAAATTTTATATTGGTAGAGGTACTCCAATCTTTGTCAAACTGACAATTCAAATATTTGGAATCACATTCTTATACTACATGTCTCACTTTTGGAAAGTTGTTGATGAATTCATTTTATTTTCACATAGATTTTAGAATATGTCTTCGGTGCGCACATGGCCGCGTGCCCACCCTGCGTAATTGATACACGTGGCCTTTAAAAGACGCGCTAAGCTTCTGCTCTAGCCAAACACATCATCTTACAGCATGCCCGTTATTTGTTACGGCATCGAGTACGACGCGGAGCGCTCACCGGTTGTCATAAATTGCTGAAAAGCTGAATGGCAGCAGTGGTAGACCCAACCTTCATAATCAGCTGGTCGTTTGGGGTCCGCACGTCGCAGGCGGAGGTCAGAATTAGTTGGGTGTTTCGTGGGGCAGCACGTAGTTAATAGGTTGTGAGATAGGAAGCTTCTAGCTTTGAACATCGATGGAAGAGAGGGTATATAAAGAGGCACTAGAACGGCTCGTTTGCTGCTGCTTTCAGAGTACCCCAAAGACAACCCGATCTCAACATCCTAAACGATCACCGAGAGATGCAACTGCCGGTGCGTCGGTACAAAAGATCAAAGCAAGATCGGATGCGATGGTCGCATGAGCTGCATATGGCTTTCTGTAAAGCTATTTACTGTCTTGGCGGTGCAGACCGTAAGTTTTATTCAGCCTCATTTCTTTTCCCCAAGCCTTCTACTAAGGATCCAAGATTGCCAACTAACAGTTTTAGCAACGCTATGATGGATAGGGGCAAGCCCAAAGCGTATTATGGAGCTAATGAACGTGAAGTCACTGAACCTGAGCCAGGTGAAAAGTCACTTACAGGTAAAAAAACTAAGTTTTGTGATGTTCGTAGGGATATAGTTTTGCTCCATTTATAGCAATGCCCTTTAACATTAGGCTGTGTTCCAGTCTTACACACGCTTACTAAGAACCACCAACATTCCAAGTCTTTTAAAAACGGCCCCAGGTAACAGTTTAGCAGTTTTCTGATAACGCTGTTTTCCACTCAATAAAGCCTGATTAATTTTGCACCACACATCTCTGGTCATATTTGATAGCACAACAAAAATTATTGCCAAGATCGCATCACACCGGTGTCCAGGGCCTCGTCATCCAGGTTCATACATTTATACTATGATTTCATGTACAATTTCAAAACTTGCGGACTAATTACACTTCGGACATCCCAGGTGACGGAGATGGAGAAATCCATCACTTCGGAGCCGGTCCAGATTGATTTGAACTGGGAGCAGCATTACTTGACTAGCAGCGGCGCAGGGGACACAAAACAAAATGATAATAAATTTGATTTAGATGATATCAAGTTCCACACGAGCCAAGGTTATCTGATCGCATCAATCGTGGATTTGCGAAAAATTGTACAAATGTATGCCGATTGTTGATCATCTGAACAAAAGTGGAACTCCTTTCCGTTTTTCCAATCAATGAACTGTTTTTTGTCAAATTTTCAACAATAACAAAAGAAAACCATAGCCATGCGTGGCCACAAAAAGACTTTCTATGTCAAAAAAGACATTCTATGACCTTGGTTGATTTTGTGATGCCGAAACTGCAAAAAAGTCAAATTCAACAAAACTTGCTGCAACAAACCTGCCCTGTACACTGCGCCAGAGCCCACACCGCGCTGCGCCCCCAGCGTACCACCCAACTGCGCCGGAGTACACCGCGCTGCTCGGCCCTGATGAGAGACAAACGCCTCAGACTGGACAGAGACCCTGACATGGAGTACGACCGACAGGTAAGTGTTACCCAACCAGACAATAGCTCGAACAACTAATCTCACTCGAGAATTTTGGTCTAGTGTACCGCAAGAGATCACTAGAATGCAAATATAGGTTAAGATGGTACGGATAACTTCAGAGCCATTGTCACGATTAATATAGACAAGGAAAGTGGTTGCTAATGCTTGAAAGACCAACATAGCAATGCCCAAGCACAACAGGCAGCTAACCATTGTGAATTTTCCCTATGGCGATATGCTCAAGAAGTGGATGAAGTTCGCCGGATGGTACCCAGCTTATATAGTCCATGAAAAATAAAGAACCCTGTCAAACGCATGCTTGTTTTTTAGTATAGCTGCAAATAAATTGGAAACATGGAAGGAGTCAACGGAGCAGCACCGTGCCCTTCCAATTAAGATCGCCCACACTGGATCAATCTGACACGGCAGTCTACATCACGAGACGGGGCACTTTTACAGGTACCTGCACCAGCCAGGCCATCACGCGAGTGGGAAAAAACTCATGGCCTTTAACAGTGGCAAAAAATTAGTTTCAGACACATCATTTATGGCTAAGAAATTAGCTGCAAACCATCTTTTTTAGGGTTGCATCAGTCTCAGACCGATTACTCATGGCCTTTAAAAGTTGCAAATTACCACATTCACCTTAATAGCACTGTAAATTTTCGTGTAACTCCATACACAGTTCAAGCTTAATTGTAGAGCAGCATTCACAATTGGACTCGGTGGACCTTAACTTGCCTGACATGTGGAACCATTATTGCTTCGTATTTAAGCCACCAAACCATGCACATCCGTACGACTGGCACGACATCTAAGCCGATGCGGCCAATATTTTGCCAATGCTGCAGCATTATTACTACTAATAGCACACACATTCAAATATTAATAAGTTTACGTGCGTCAGGACAACCCAGCAACCGACAATTTTCTGCATCCAGGTCTGTGCCCCAGTGTACTATCCAACCAGTACCAGTAGCAGGGGATGGGGCATGTACTGACAACTTTTTCGTAGTTGCAGTGCCTGGCCAGTGCAACTCCGACTGGCATTTAATCTTTGTTTTTCCTACTACCCCAACCGCCAAATCATTGCACCAATTTTTACAGCAAAAAACCGCAATCTAGAAATGGAAAATCAAAACGCGTGATTAAAATTCCAACAATACAGGCCTCAACACTCTATTGACAGCCACAAAAAACGTAGCCTGCCTCGCCATTTAATTCTAGTAAATAACATTACAACCCAAAGTTGAAAATTCATATCAGGTGATGATGTGCACCGTTATAACAACAGTTTTATCAACACCAATAAATTCAAATAAAAGAGTGTCATTCTTCTTGATATGCGTGTCTGAAACAAATAGTTTCCACCCAGCGGCTAGAGACCAACGGCAAGCACCTTCCTTCAGCAATTGAAGGTCCCGCCTGAAGTGACCATCTTTATCTTGAATCGCAGCAGGAACACGTGACAAATGCCTGTATTCCCCCAAGTGATCATTGCAGTAAAAAGAAGCAAATGCCTGCGCAAAAAATACATTATCCAAAGTTAGAGTTTAATTTTTCAGGTTGAAAATTAACATCTTGTAAGCAAAGAACATACCATTTTCCCCCTATCCACTATTGTATGGCTTGCTGTACACATGTAAAGAGGCTTCTCGGCTCCAGATGCGTTACATATATCCCTTATAGCCAATGTTAATGTTCTTGTCAACTCCGATATGAGGAGCTAAGACCTCGCTGCTTGCTTAAATAGGGGAGAACTTCATCCATGGCTTGTCCACTTGCAGCACAGGTTTGAAAATAGTTAGTGGTTTTTTGAAACGGAGTTCATCGCATTAATTAAAAGCAGCACATGAGCCTCCGGTCCTTCATTGCTGTTCACTGGTCCTTTCAAGTAGTATAGTGCTTGTCCTTGCAACGCAGATCAGCACATTTATTTCCCTCTTTTGTCGACCGCAAAACGACGGCCACGATTACTGTATAGCGATTACGGCAGCAGATCAGATGTTACGGTCGTCTGTAACTTTATTTTTGCACGAATCTTGTGCATCCACCCGCATCGGACGTGGAGAACCAGGGTGCGCGTGTGCCAGCGTGCGCACAGAAGCTGCACTCTAGATTTTACCATTGATCATCATGGTCCAATTAGAAATAAGGATGTCAATAAGTCAATAATATTTTACCTAAAAATGATTTTACCATGCTAATGTAGAATCATTGATGTTTCAATCATATTTTCAAATTATATTTATAATCTTATGGTTGTACAATATAACCATTATATATTATCGTTATATACAATACATACTTGCAGTGAAATACTGGTGTGCTATATTGAAGCCATGTAGGTTTAGAATTCCTTTTGTTTTGTAGAACTATAGTATATAATTATCTATTATGTATAGTATATAAAAAATAGATAATACTGAGGATAGAATACAAACTTAATTATCTATTTTCTTAAAAAAACTTCATAATAAAGATAGCAGGCACGGCAACGCCACGCTGCAGTTCCAGTCTATAACTAGGGAGTGTTCGTTTCCATAGGCTAAAGGGCTAAAACTAAATTTTAGACTAAACTTTAGCTCTAGTAAACGAACGGGAGGGCTAAAGTTTGGACTAATCTTTAGCTCTAGAGAGAAAGAAGGGCTAAAAGGAGGCAAAACTTTAGCCCTCCAAGAGGTGCTAAAGTTTAGCCCAAATGTTAGGAGCTAAAATTTAGCCCCTAGAGGAAACGAACACCCCTAGCTGTTTGTGAATCATCTTTGTTGACATTGTTTCTCAATTTTTTTTAAAGTGTGTCACATGAATGAACATGGCTGGGAAATCGCCATTTCAGCTACGCTCTCTAAAACGGTGTCAAATCCCTGGGTGAAATATTTTTACCCAAAAGGGTCCCCCTTGCACCACCCAATTCCCAAGATTGTACAATTTTTTCACACAGTTTGAATCCGACGGAAATTTTGCAAGGTATGAAAATTAAGTGT
>JAUNZO010002185.1:0-148371 GCA_031894775.1 Chloris gayana
TCATAATGATCTTTATTTGATATCACAAAAACAATCAAAACAAGATGCCACACCAAAGAATTTATAAGCACTATAGATGATATCCAACCAATGTCCTCCTTTTCTCACTTAAAAAATCAGCAAGCTAGGCGTTTGACTCTAGTAGAAGGTCATGAGACCAGCCACAACAGCAGCCAAGCCTAACCCAGCTAGTGACCCAACGCTACCAGCAGAAGCAGCAGAGTTGGACGACGGAGGCAGCGCCGCCGACGGTCCTGCAGCACGAGGGGTCATCGGCGACGCCGGAGCTGCGGCGTTGGGGCCCGTGGTGGGTGCGCCGGCCTCGACTCTGACGGCGACCTTCATGCCGGCGGTGCAGTGGCCGGGCACGCCGCAGATGAAGTAACGGGTGACGCCGGCGGCGGGGAGAGGAATGGTGTCGTCGCCGGACTTGAAGGTGGCGATGGGACTGGAGGCGGTGCACGAGTCGTAGTCGGCCTTGCTCACCTCCAACACGTCGTGGGCGCTAGGGGCGTACTTGAACACTGCACAATTACATGAACAAATAATTAGTGGAAATAACCAATTGATGTGATTAGAAGCTGGAGAAATTAAGGAGATTATTATTGCCTACCAAGCTCGTCGCCGGCGCGGAAGTTGATTCCGGAAGCCCAGTTGGCATAGTTGGTCCGGAGGTCCCATGATCCGGTCAGGTGCGCCGACCGTGTAGCTGGCGCCGTGCACGGTCCCGAGCACCGCTGATCATGGCCACGGCGAGCAGGAGGAGAGCTCTGCTAGAACTTGCCATGGGACAGATCGATGTAATGTAAGCTCTTAGAGATGGATATAGCTAAGCTGGGATCGATCACTGGTGCCTTTGATGGAAGATGCAAAAGACGAGATGAGAAGGAAGCTCAGGTTGAAGATTTGAGCTTGTGTTTGTGTTGTGGGATTGGAGGTGCGTGTGTATTTATAGGTTTCTGGCTTGGTTAAGTGCGACAGCGTAAGCGTGTCGAACACTGGAATGATGATAAAGAGCTCGGTCAACGGTTCGACTCTATCACGCGGCTGCGAAGCCACCAAACCGATGATGGAGCCTGGAAAGAGTAGAACAAGACCACACCTGTGAAACGGTCAAAGATGATAGGCTCATCTGTGTAGTCTAACCTGAAAAAAGAACCAATGGATCGCCCTTCACATGACGGATATGGTCCATTTTCGTCATGATTAGGTACCAATGCACCGTCCTTTCCAGATTTGCCACCAAAATCTAAACATGGTTCCAGAGAGTGCCCTTTACTCACTACTCACTAGATATCACCATATTAAATTTCTTTTCTCTTAAGAAAATCTTGTTAGTTGTATCTATTAGTTCCCCCTAATAAAGGGATTTGGCTGGATGCGGCTTCCACCTTCCTTGTAATGTGTATTGGTCACATTATATCAATCACTACTTTGATGCAATATAAGATGGGTAGAACCTCCGTTTCACTCGAAAAAAACATGTTCCATTTCTTGCTAAGGCTTTTGGTGGCAGATCCTACATTCATCGGTGTCATCCTGTTTCATTATATGTCGTGAGATATGCCAGCGAAGGGTTATATCGCGAGTTATTATGCTGCAACGTAAATAAGGGTTATATGTTACAAGCTGACAGGAAATGAGGGTTATTTCTCGCATGATTTCCTACCAGAAACTTTTCTTACAAAAGCCAAACTTTTCTAGTTTCCACTGGTCCGATCGATAGTCACTTTTCTAGTGGTATAAAGTATACTTGCACTCTTCTTACCGAATCAAGTATACTTCACTTGCCCGCAAATTGTAAAATCATTTCTAGCACTTAAAATTTCTCAATTTATAAACTTCTCCAATCAGTAGTTGGTCCTTGTCAAACTATATCATCCCAATCTTTCTTGTTGCCCAACCTTGCTGCTGTCAGCCAACCAAGAACTGGTCCGAACTCTAATAGTATATCGTTCTTACCTATTATTCAATCGTCTGATCGCGACCATCTGAGTGTTCCGTCGACACGGAGAACACACGAGCAGGGTGCTGGACGGGGGCAAGTGGCATGCGGTCGTTGGCTGCGCGTGGGAGCAGGCGTGCGCGGGGCGTGGAGCATGCATGGCGGCACAGGCGCGTGGCTAACGGGTCTGAAAATTTTTGATGTGATTTGATTTGATTTGAAGTTTAAAAATTTTGTAGGGTTGTCTTAGTAAAAAGATGTATTCTAAAAATTCATCTGATGTATTCCTATTAAAAAAATTGTATTTTATCATTTGTTTACACTATTTTCTCTTAACAGGTCTGAAAAAGTAGGAACTCTGAAACCGAGTAACTGAAAGTTGCTCCAACTTTCAGTCGACTGAAAAATAGCAAGTCCCATAATATATACTCTCTCTCTCTCTAGAGTATCTGCTCTCGAAATATCAACGATATATAGGAGTATTAGGACCAAGAAGCGCCAGAAACTAAGCAGCCATCTTATAGTCCATCTCTAGTTAATAGTATTCCTCTTGATCAAGGTTTCACTGGATCAAACTTAAGCCCATGCCATGTTAAAATTGATTTAAAAAATCGTGCCAGAAGCGGCACTAAGTTATTTTCTCTACCTGCTTCTTCATTTTTCTTTTTTTTTCTGGCTATGCATTGACTTGAACTTGTTTGTTTAAAACTCTAGCGCTCAATAGGTACCCCCATTAAAGAAAATTCTTTCTACTTAATAATAAGGAATTTTCTTAACAGGGAGAACATATTACAAAGTGAGCTTAGGTTAGTTGGTTAGGTTCACTGTGGTTCAAATCTCAAGTTTGTCATGGGTGTTGCATTTACAATTAATTATTCTTTAAGTGACAGGCGATGTCCGTGTCGATAGTGAGACATCTGTGGTGACTTCATGAATCTCAAGATCAGCAGATCTAGTCTTTCGAAGGTGCTCATAGGGGTATAATGCATATCTATGTTCATAGGAGTGAGTGCTTGTATGTCTATATGAGTGCATGCGTGTGTATTGTGTTTATTCAGGTCTATAGATTAAGTGTATAATTAAGGAATTTTCTTAACCAGGAGAATCCATTGAGCTCTATACAGTTGTCAACAAATAAGTTCAAGTGAATGCATAGATGACTAAGTATAAGGAATTTACTTAACAGGGAGAACCTAGTAAGATCTATACAATTATCAACAAATAAGTTCAAGTTAACGCATAGATGATGATTGATAACTTGCCAAAAAATGAATTATTATTTGGATCTACAAAGAACAAAGCTAGCCATCAGCTGCACAATAATGCAATAGTTCTCCCAGATACAAAGAGAAGCACTAGAAATCTTGCTGAGAAATGCTATTTAAGTTATTTTTTGTTCTCCCTGCTTCTTTGGTTATCTCTGGATATGCTGGCTGAGCTATTTTTGGCTTTCTCTTTCAAAAAAGTCAAAAGCTCAACCAAAGGGGTTGGCTTCCAAGAAAAGTCACAGTTGAAAACATTTTTGGCTAGTTCACTTTTGAAAGAAGGTGATGAGTTGCTTTTTTGGGCTTTGAATTTAACAATGTTTGAAGAAATGTACCCGCCACTGGTTATGTTATAGCGGTTCATTTATTTTTCTTTCTTTCCTCTTCTCCAACACCTCCTCTCTTATCCAGTTGTCGTGGCCTCGTTCCTCATCCCCGATCCACCGATGCCCCTCCTCCTCCTCCCCTGACCATTGATGCCCCACCTCCTCCCCGAGCTATCAACAGGTGCGGCGCCTCGCCTCCTTCCTCCTCTCCTGGTCGCACAAGACCTCCTACTTCTCTACTGACCGGTTGACGTTAGCTCAATCACCAAAGCATCACCATGAGCGCATATGAGCATCAATTGTCGAGCCTCATCAGGGCAGGTGGGAGCTCCCAATGGCACACACCCCTCTTGGCGCAGTCACGGGCATGGGAAAGGCCACGTCGGCGGGTGGGAAACCTTGTCGACACTCCCCTCCTCCGATCTCCGGCACGAGCGAGATCGCCAATGCTCCTATAGATCTGCGTGTTGGGAGGAAGGAGATGACACTGATGAGTGGGGTCTAATTGTTAGGAAGGAAGGGAGAGAGTCGAGTGGGGTGGACTATGAATGACATGTAGGGTCTACTAGTGAGTTTCTAAAATCCATAATTGTTTCACCAAACGGCGTTCAGCTTTCTCACAACTCACAACCCATAACATATTTGCCCACAGTTCACAGCTTCATAGTTCAAAGTAGTGTTTTTCAGAGCCACAACCCAACCAAACACACCTTAAATATGTTAATAACATGTGAAGAACCTATATATTGAGATCTAGTACAATTGTCAACAAAGCTCAGGTAAACAAACAAACGATTGAGTAAGAATTTGGTGCAAAAACGCTTCATTATTTCGTTACAAAGAGGAAATTAAGCCAACAACAAAGTTGCACCAGAAATGCAGTAATTATGGATATACAAACATAATTGTGTGGAAGAGAAAGCCCGGGATCAAGGGCCTTCCCACATAGACTCTAGAACTAGAAGGCCATGAGGCCAGCCACGACAGCAGACCAGCCGAGGCCCGCTAGTGACACGACCATACCAGCCGAGGCAGCGGAGCTCAACGAGGGAGGCATGGCCACCGACGGTCCTGCAGCACGAGGGGTCATCGGCGATGGAGCTGCTGCGGCCTCGACTGTGAGCTTGCATCCGAGCCTGGCGCAGATGAAGTAGTTGGTCCGGAGTTTCGGTGACCCGGCCGGAGCGCTGCTGATGGTGTAGCTGATGCCGTGCGCCGTTCCGAGAACCGTCGCTATGGCAAAGGCGACGAAGAGGAGAGCTCTACTAGAACGTGCCATGGCGATGCAACGTAAGGTGCGTCCTACCAGATAATGTGTTGAGTCAGGGATCAATCAACAATCAGTCACTAGCAGCTTGGTTGATATATAGGTGATGATGCAGAAAATGAGAAGGAATAATATTGGATTCGAGAACTGAGCTTGTTGCGGTGGATTTGAGGTGCAGGATTGAGGAGGTTCATATATAGGTTGCTGGCAGCTCTCGGTCTAATATTTCGGCTGGAGACCATGCCTGCTGCTGGTGGCTGCTGCCGACGTGCGGACCAGTCCTATGTATATGGCAGCCTGCAAAGTATTGTAATAGAACAAATAAGCTACACCACACGTTGACACGTGAAATGGTCAAGGTTCAGAGGCTCATGAACTGATGATACCCAACAGAAATGGTATCATTTTCACGCGGTGCATAGCCTACTAGAGCAATACATAATGCTTAGCCGGCTATAAACAGTTGCTTCTCAGATTCAGCTTCAGCAGAGCACAGTGACTGCAGTTCGTCCTAGTGATGCAAGCTTTCATAGGAGATAGATAGTTCTAATAAATGAAAAGACATAATATGTGCAATAATATACGTAAAACAGGGTGTCAGGCCAAATCTTTGAAACTTTCGCTTACACAAATTTTGAAGATATAAGCTTAAGTAACTAAAAGTTACATACAAACTGATCGTAAATATATGTCATAAATTACTTATAGATAAACTGTCAAAGTAAATAGTTGACCACCACATTCAATCTCAAAGGTCTATTATACTACAATAATCAGAGAAAAAAAGCAATAACAACAAATTATCCACCACTAGCATTACGAAAAAATTAGACCAAAAATACCCCAATGTATATTTTGAAAATTACCCATCATTATCATTAGAAACATATACACTACCATACCATGTCTGTTTTCAAAATAACACATCATGCATTGTCATTGTTAAAAGTTTATATGTTCACATGTTTTTACCTTGAATAGCAATAATAAAATTCAAAACAAAAGGAGAATAATAAAAGAAACATATCCTTTGTTGTGATCAATGAATTGTAATTTTCTTACTACAATGATTTGAAGGGAAAAAAGGCTTCTTAGCATTGAAAAGAAATAAAGAAAATATCAGGTAAGTATAAGTGGTTAACTGGGGTACCGATATGCAATAGGGAAAACACATCATTTTCAAGTGCTTTATTAGCTATGAAAAAATTTGTGAAATTCAAAGAAATTTCATTACTGAAATAAATAAATAAACAAATATGTGTTGTTCGTGCAACTTTGTTAATATCTTTCCCAAAGTTGCATGAACCCAAGCCAAATACATGCTTCCATATATGTATATAAAAAATCAAATATCATAAAATTCTCAAATCTATACCACAAAATAAACAAAACAAGACATGACACCAAAGAATTATAAGCACTGTACAAGGTATCCCGTTAATTAATCTAGTAGAAGGCCATGAGACCGGCGGCCACGACAGCGGTGAAGCCGAGCCCCGCTAGCGACGCAACGCTACCAGCCGAAGCAGAAGAGCTGGGGGACGGAGGCACCGCCGCAGACGGCCCTGCAGCACGAGGGGTCAACGGAGCTCCGCCGCTGGGGACGGTGGATGCGGCCTCGACCCTGACGGCGAGCTTCATGCCGGCGGTGCAGTGGCCGGGCACGCCGCAGATGAAGTAGCGGGTTCCGGCTTGTCCGAGCTGGATGAGGGTTAAGCCGCTCTTGAAGCTGTCGATGGGGTTGGAAGCCGTGCAGGAGTCGTAGTCGGCCTTGCTCACCTCCAGCACGTCGTGAGCACTGCGGGAGTACCTGAACACTGCAGGTACATGAACAATGCCAAGATTAGTGATAATATTAAACAATGCGATTTAATAATATAGTTTGATGTCTTAATTGATAATGTAAACAATATTTTGGCTGTAGCTTGATCGTGAGTCAGGATATTGATGGTGTTCGGAGGAGAGGGACTAGTTACCGAGCTCGTCGCCGGCACGGAAGTTGATTCCGGAAGCCCAGTTGGCGTAGTTGGTCTGAAGGTCCCAAGACCCAGCTGGCGCGCCGACGGTGTAGCTGGCACCGTGCGCCGTCCCGAGCACGGCGACCGCGGCAACGGCGATCAAGAGGAGAGCTCTGCTAGAACGTGCCATGGCGATGCAGCTTAATCAGGTCGTCGAGAGATGGGTCGAGGCTGGGACCAATCAATCGGTACGGTTACTGGTAGCTCGGTTGATTGGAGATGGAGAATATGAAGGGAAAGATTGAGATGATGAGCTGGGGTGGATTGGGGTGCAGGGATAGGGGAAGTTTATATAGGTTGCTGGCCCCCGTTAGGTGCGAGTGCGACCGCGTGAGATGTGAGAGAAGCGAGACCGTGGTCTAATATTTCAACTCGACCACACGTCCACACCTACTGCTGCTGACCAGTCGTGCCAAGGTGGCCTGCAAAATATTATAAGATCGAACAAAATAAGCAACAACACGCGAAACGGTCAAGGTTCAGATGAGGACCACATTCCGGGATTCCTCATATATACACGCCAGCAACATTGCTTGCAAACCAAAATGCACGTGGGGCACATGATGTGGGGCCCACGCGGCGTTCCTGCATTGGTTGAGTCCTGCACTAATACGGTGGCCTCGCTGCCTTCAAAAAAAATATGGTGGCCTCGCTGTGGGTCCCACGACGGTGTGGAAATTTTAGATCGCCCGGCGTGTCGTCCTTTTGCCTTGCTGATGCCTTTGTGATGTTGTGTGGGTTGTATACGTGCCGTTTAATTTGGATCTCCTGGCCGTTGTGTTGGTCTGGACCGAGCGCCGCCGCAGGAGCAGGTACGGCGAGCTCTAGCGAGAGCAACTCCCCTCTGTTAGCTTCGCGATGTCGCTTGCTTCGATTTGGTATCTTTTGCGTCGCCTTTCCTTGAGCTTATGTGTTTCCTATGAAGCGCCGCCGTCGGAGCATCTCCGGTGAGCCTCATCTCCGGTAAGCCTGCTCGTCACCGCCGTCAGGCCACTACTGGTAGGAATCTCGTCGCTCTCTAGAATCGATTAAATCTGTTCTTATGATTCGTTTTCTGATCTTTCTAGTAATTCATGTCACTTACTTGATTTGCATGTCGCTTATCTGTTCTACCTGAACTTTGGATGGCAGTGGATTCGAATGACCAGAAGATTGTGGATTATTACCCAACAGAGCCATACGATGACATCGATCTATTCTTGGACCCGTTTTTAAGGCAAGCCGCATCCTTGATCACTTTTGCTCCTATATTAGCGATTGCATAATATGAACTCATGCATTTCATAATATGAACTCATGCATATGAAATGGTTACTGATGCTACCTATGCCATACCATGCTACATTTGCTACTATTACATTAGGATGCTCTACAGATGATACTTTATTAGCATGCTTAGTTTCTTAATTGAACCCACACTTGAGCTACATGTATTTGTTTCAAATAATTGTAGCTGCTTCTTAGGTGTTGAGTTTTTGCAATAGAAACCCTATAGGTTGTTTTGTGCGGGCAAGTGCAGGTGATTACATGTCTGGAGAACTTTTGGGGAGTTCCCATTTGGAGAGTGCCGTTGCGGGCACAGCTTGTGTAGGAGCATCCGGGTGATAAAGTCCTGTTGGTGGTGATACTTGTTGTGGTGACTTTGATTGGAGGAGAGGAATTGGTGACTCGCCCCGACAACATAAGGACCGGATCATACGTGATATGTCTTCAGGATTTTATATACACACCGCACATCCTCGTATGGACGGTTGTGCTAGATCATGATCGTAGTGGAGGACCGGCTGGCCCACAGTAGTAGCAGAGACAGTGTTAGTGTGTTTTGAAACGTTGTCTCGATCCATGAGTAGAGGATACCCCATCCGACCGGTGGTAGGTCTTTCACACCTTCGAGACCGTTTATCTTTTCTTAGGAGGGATCCTAGACCTGGAGGAGCCGGTGCCACCAGTCCATGCTTTTTGAGTGGTCTAGTGTGGACTTGGTGTTTGGGTTGAGCACTTGACCTGGATGTCAAGCCTGCTGCGTGTGAGTACAGGTGTATATACTCTATACATTTATAGTCTATATGTATAGTTGTGTCCCTGGATACGGACACTACCCGAGAGCTTCCCGAGTGATTTGTTTACTACTTCTCCCTTCCGATAGGTGTTTTACTTCCGGCTTCGAGCTGTGGTTCCAATGGTAGTGTGCTGGACGTAAAATTTGACCCTTGTAGGAAGGTGTTGATTCCTATGAGGCCACTTGTAAAATTTGACTAATAATAAAACTTGACTCACCTAAACATCAGGATAATTGATATAGTTGCTAAGCCCTTACCTTATCCGTGAAATACCCAAGCATGCATCACATCGTTGCTAGGTAGTGTGGCTTCCTGAGTACTCTATGTACTTACGGCGTACTCTATGTACTTATGACTTTACCACTTTGTTTTTGAATTAATAATGGTTCAAGCTTCAACCCCAAGAAATTCGTTGCTCGAATAGTGTAAGATTGAAGATGAAGAATGAGGGTTTCGCCTACATTCAAGTTGTTTGCGAAATTGGATTCGAAGATTCCTGCTACTGTTCAAGTTGAAGATTTGCTTATGCTACCATACTTAGTTTTGCTTCCGCTAGTATTCATGTGTTTCTTTCTTGGCATGCGTGTCATATCCTTGTACTCTGATGTTGTTGACGTTATTCTCTTTGGAATAATAACTTAACTTGTTTCTTATCCTATTTCATGTTCATTGTGGTTTTTTGTATTCAATTGTGTTGGACAAACAAGTCATTCTTCTAGGAGTGACTATGAAATACAAAGGTACGGTTTTCACCTTTGATGAAAATCGGGCATGTCACATATATTATGAAGGAAAGTTATGTATACAAGTCATTCTTGTAATATGTATACATAACTTATGACAAAAAGTTTCTTAAAATAGATGTTTGAGGAAGGAGTACTTTCTTAAAATAGAAACACCGCAACTTATCAAGATAAGCCGGCCGTAAATTAGCAAGGTCCCTAATCGTATTACATTGGCCTCTTTAACTATTTACACGTCTGAGATTAGATATTATCATGCTTTGCAAATCTTTAATTCTTTATCTTATTAATTTAATATTATATTTATAAGTTTTGCATTTAAAGATAATAATTTTATCTATTATGGTAAATATGTTCTTAACGTAGTATTAGCATCTATTATTAACTATAGCAAAGTTAAGAAACAAGTAACTTATCCTTGACAAATATAAAAATATTGCTCGCACACACACAGAAATAATTTATCTATCACATTGGCATCTTTAATACCTACATTATACTTTTTTCTCTAGAATGATCTTTCAAAATATCACTCATTATACTTTTCAGTATTGAAAATGTAAGTCCTTAGATCTCTCTCTATAATATTTTGCAATATGAGAGCATTACTCAAATAATATGGATATTATCATAAATGATATTATACATCGTAGCTTTTTGTAGCAGTAGACCAATTCATATAGTGCATAGCATACTCAAAACTCAATCATCCTATAGCAAGGGTTTGGGTACCATGGGATCAATCTTCACCTTCTTTTCCAATAATAGACATCAAGTTCATTAGAATATTTATTTTGTCAAGCTGGTATATGGTGTTAATGTTGTAACTATGGCTGTAGGACATTGTCTCCGTCACGTAGAGCAGTCTCTTGTCCGGCTTACAATATTCCGTCTCTTCCTACGATCTCATGATAGACTTCCACTAAATAGGTCCGTTTCTATAACAAGATCAGTAATACTTGATTGGTAGCAATTAGAAGTTGCTTCATTAACAACTACAAGGATAATACACAATTAGTTTTTTTATAAAACAACATTAGTATATACTTTTGGTTAATATTATATTGTTTAGCTTTTAACAAATTATATGGATTATACATGTGGAATATATAGAACTTGGTAAACACGTTGGAGATATACAAGTGAGAAACAAAGGGAACTACAAGGTGAGCTATTGATATCACCTCCAATCCATCACAACTAAATCATGTGTGTTGGAGTACATGTTCCATTGAGTTACATCTTTTTGAATGACTATTGCAAGTCAATCAAAGTAATTGTCAAATTCTTCTATCATCCTGGAGGGACTCTCTGAGCTAGGGAGGATTCATCCTAGAGACTTCACCACATGTTAGTTGATTTTGTCCACTCCCTGCAGAGATATTTGTTTGATTATGGACTGTGTCTCAAACAGATTTTGTGTGGCACCTTCATGTTGTATAGTATATGTGAGAATGTATATCTATCCAAGCAAGCTTTCATAGAAGACATTATAGGTACCCACAAGGCAAGCCAATCAGAAGCTAAGAAACGAATTGAGAAAAATATGGATTGTTTTCTACTATCATTGTTCAAGATTTCATTGGAAAAATCAGGTTTTCATCCGTTTACTTTTGATCCCACTGATGAAGAACAAAGGCTATTATGCTCCATGTCATCCCAAGTCACCCAAGTTTGGCACCTATAGGCACTTGCCTAGATCTTAACCTAAGAATGCACCATTAGCTGAAAACATATTTTACTAGTAGGATAGAAATGGATACAAGTAGGCTTTTAAGAATCTGCAGTTCCCCAATAACTGGCATGCATTGGCCAATGCTAACACGTTTGTGTCTAGGGGTGGACGAAAAGCTCAAAGCTTGTGGATAGCTCGACTCGACTAGGTTTTTAGCTCGTGGATATTATGCTTTGCCCTCTCATTGTCTTCTTCATTTCCTTGGCCCGATAACCTCTCTTATTACTTTTCATCATTGCAAAGAGTTTGTTCTGATGTAAATTTTCCATCACTCCTATAGTTCCATGCTTGGACCCTCTAACTATTTATGAAATGGCTAATTTATCTTGTAATGACAGTTTTTATATTTTGTCCCTCTCGCTGTTCTTCTATTCATAGTTTCGTGTCCTTCCCCACTCACTATTTAATTAACTCTGCTCTTGTATTTCCCATGCTCTTAATTTTTCTTCTTCTAATCACATTTTCCCTCATAATTTCTGCAGTCACGTGCATAGCCGAGTAGTTCTATTCGGGGAGTAACTATGGCCTCAGACCAAGGAAGAACCACATGTGCTTTCGTTATCACAGGAACTCGTCAGAACATGCATGGCATGGGAAAGGCGAACGGGAAATCCAGTATATATTAAAATTCATCAAAGTGAAGAAAATCAAGTACGTCATCACGAAACAAATGGCATAGTCGTTAGCGTTATGTAACGACAGCATGGGCACTAGTAGAAATTAAAAAGGCTGGAGGAAATGTGCCTGGCCGAGACAGTGCGCGTTGCCTCTGATCGCAAGCTGCAGCTCCCCGTCACATCCGCCACCCTTGCCTTTGAACGTCACCGTTGTTACGACCTTGGACAGCTCCACCGTGACGGACCTCGAGACGCAAATCCTCCCGTTCCCAAGGTACGCAGATCCTCCTCTCCCCGAACGCCACGTCCTTGGCAAGTTCCAGACGCCCGGCGAGCCTCCGGGTCCACGTCGAGCGCGCACACCTGGCAGTGTACCGCGGCCCGTGAGCGGCAGCTGCCAGTGCCCGTCCTTCCGCCACGCCGTGTCGCGCTCGATGTCCATGGACAAGCAGGTTCCGATTAGTCCACACGCGCTGCCCGATTGCAAAGTATGACGTGATGAAATGGAGTAGAAGAGAAGGGACGAGGACAATCGTCCTGGTGAGTACGAACTCATAGATTGGGGATGTTTCTTTTTGTAGATAATGGATACAAAAGTGTTCCAGCCTTGGGCTTGAGAGCTTACAGCCTTTTATTACACCGTAGCAGCACTTCCGTCTGCGAACTCACATGGCAAAAGCACTGACTAAGATTAAAGTTTGATGGAGCTAAGAACAAATTATCACCTGAAGAAGAGGAGGGAAACTTAGCTGAGCTAAAATGCTGCTATCTCAGGCTCTGACCTGAAGTTTCTCAAACACTGGACCGACAGATGCACCTCAAGCCTCGGGCAGTCCTTTAGTAGAAACTTCATGAGATTCTTGAATTTTCTGTTCCTGCTATTGTACTTGGATTTTTCATATTTTTGTGTACATGTTTCTCATCATGTCATCAACATGTATGCATATTTTCAGATTTTTTTTTTCAAAATTTGCAACTTTAGTTTTTGAGAGGATTTTCACAATTCAACTGAATATGTGGTTTGCACTGACTATTTTCCCTTACAAGAAACAATATATCCTTCGGCTACTCATGTTAAGGCATCAGATCATTTGCTGCAGTCACAAGATTTCAGAAACATATACAACGAAATGAGTGTCACTTAATCGGCTATCAAACAATCCTTTTTACATGAACAAGCAAACTGGCTCAAATAATTAATGTAATGGCCTTACAGCCAAGAACACTAAACTATCAACAAAAAATGGGATTATACTTACAACACACTAGCTACGCCTACGTACAACCAAGAGATGCTGGGGTTGCTTATGCCGATGCCGCCTGTTGTCTAATTCTGGTGCAGTCACAGTACATGATCTTGAAATGAAGTCCTATTTGTAGGATAGAGGGCCAGACCTCGATACCGTAAATCTCTGCAGAGATCCAGTCCCATGGCTTGCGGAGCTTGAGCCCTCAACGAACTTCGTTTTCCTGCTTGCACTGAAGTCAAGTGGTCCAGAGCGCCTCATGCTTCGCAGCTGCTTCTCTCCAGTCCTTTTATCTGCGTCATATCCTTCATCATGAGATGAGCTGTAGTAGCTCGTCTCAAAAGTGTGAGACCTCGGTGTTGTGTCTGCTCGATTTGGCCTTGCTGATGGGGATGCGTGTGCCAGAGAGATCAGAGGAGACTGCCTTGGAGATTGCTCCATTACTTCTGAGGCCATCAGTGATGCTCCATAAAACTGATGGTATATTGAACGGAGGATGGTGTAAGGTATGTGAACTTCTAAAGTGCTCCTTGGGAGGTATGGGGACAGCTCACACAGTTGGTCAAGGAATATTAGCTTGGGAACAATGTATGGCCTGCGATTGGGTCACATAAAAATATCAACAAACTAGTAGAAACTACAAAAACATCAGGACATAACTCTTTCATCTGACAGTAAATATTGGGAGCATCTGAAAAATAGGCAATAGAGAAAGCTCCTGGAATCAAAAAGTAAAATTTGGAGCCTCAAAACAAAGATGTCCTGATGGCTAATTCCATTACAACTATATTTTATTTCAGATTTACTAGAATCTAGATTAAGAATTTAGAGTATATGATCAATACATTGGGCATTATACTGCCAAGTATACTGTCCAACATGGCCTCTCATTAGCTATTAGGCTATACCAGTGAAACATTTTTCAATATGGCAAACATCTGCCCAATAAGAAATGTTATTTGCACCAAGTGTAAAAGGGCAGCCTGGTGCATGTAGCTCCTGCTTGCGCAGGGTCCACGGAAGGTTCCGACCAAGTGTACATGAACAAAAATCAACTAAATGTAATACACAACTATCTAGGAGGCTAGCACAGCATAGACAGCAAGTAGGAGGAACAAAAATACAGTACCTACTAGTGTCGTTCCATGACTCCAGAACTATCCCCGCAGACAATTTGACATAGATTTGCATAGCAGATTTAATATTTGCTTCTGCTGAGACACGACTTGGTAATTCAGGATCTTGCAGCTCATCTATATGCCCATTTGAAAGAGAACTTCTTCGTTGTTCCCGTTCCATCCTAGTGTATTCACTCCCCCAACCACAGCACTTATGCACCTGTGCGAACACAAGAGATACTTAGTCACTTGCAGTTTATGTCCAAAAGTACTCCCTTTGGGCCTTCTCTACTATGCATAATTTAGAATGGTACAACCAACTTTGCTACTAGAGAATGATACTAAGAAACTAGTCTTGTATATGTTACAATAAAAAGAGATATGATATGTTTTTTAGGGAAAAAAGATATGATATGTTGTGTGTTAGCTGTAAACTATAGATTTCTATAAGAGTAAAGTTCATGGCCGGTCCTTAAACTTGACTCGCTGTGTCATCTAGGTCCCTATACTCTCAAATTGCATTTCTAACTCCTTAAACTTAGCTTCGGGTGTCATTTTAGTCCCTATACTCTTGAAATGGAAATACGGATCCCTGAACATGGCTTCTGGTATCATTTAGGTTCTACAATATAGTGTTATTGTAATGGATTAGTCAATCACACAAATCTTGCTCAGAATATAGTTTATAACCACTTAGCCCATCACACTCAGTGCCTAATCTTAAGGAATTACTAACTATATTTTAATTCCCTAACTTGATCTTTATAAATTATCCAGTGAGCCACTAACCATGGCTGGAGCAGGAGATGTTGGATTGCGACTTGCAAGGGTACAAACTATGTGGCAATAAGGCCACAAAATTCTCCGGCGAGATGGAATGTCGACTGAAATCTTCTGATTTAATTTCATTCGACTGAAAATTAACATTTATGTTCATTTAACTATAAGTAAGTTATATCTATGAAAAATAAAATACAATCAATTTATTTAGAATAACATATATTTTGAAAGTATGAGACCTTAGTGACACCCAAAGGCAAGTTTGGAGAGCTAGATTTTCACTTTGAAAGTAAAGGGACCTAAATGACACCCGAAGCTAAGTTTGAGGAGTTAAAAATGCAGTTTGAGAGTATAGGGACCTAGGTGACACAGTGAGACAAGTTTAAGGGCCGGTCATGCACTTTACTCTTTCTATAAATAATAATGTTGAAAGGACATATATATATCTACAAGTTAAACACAATCACTTACAAATCAAGCGCTTACCTTGCTAGGCAGTGCAAATTGTTACTAAATCCACCTATATTTACATCAAAGACAGAAGCACTCCATAAATTGGACACCATAAATGCAGCACAAAGAAATGGAAGTAAGATCCACGAATTATCGTTAGCAGCTCCAGATTCTGCTAGGATAGAATGCACCCACTCAGCATCATGTTTGTCACCAACACCTATGCTGCTTGCAACCCTTCTCAACCTAATGACCTCATTTTTATCAGGTATCTCATCTGGCAACTGCAAGGCTAATCCCTTGATAAGAGAATATATAAGAGGCACTTTCTCTTCAAGGACAGTTCCAACGGCCTCAACCAACAGACGACGAAATGTTATCGCCTGTCCTGCTTGGATACAGAGGTCAGCCAGTGTCTCTAGATCGATGATCTGTTTCAGGTTAGCCTCTCTTTCAATCCTGTCACCAGAATTAACACTTCCAGCTAGGCCCTCTAAGGCATCACGGTTTGACCTCAGTGCTGAGTCGATACAATTTAAGAGAGCAGACGTATGTTCCCTTAGCATCTTGTCCATTTTATCTATTCCATAACCACCAAAAAGACGAACAAGTGCTTTAAGTTCTCGCTTATCAGTAAATGCTTCAGCTAAATATCCATTTCCGACAGGTTGGGAGCTCCTGAAGCAATTCTGTGTTGCATCAAAAACAACACCTATGCGAGATGCATCCTTTATTATGTTCTCAATATACCAATTACATACTATCTCTATGGCAGATCCCCCTCCTTGTGTCCCCACTGGTGTCTCAAAAATTTGCAGGTTGGGAAATGGCCCAGTAAAACTCTCTGCTAGCAGCACTTCTCGTATACCTTCAGTAAGGTCCATACTGATATGCTGCTCTGCTAGATGGATGATGCCCAGATGTCTCCTTAAAAGAGACTCTATTATTGATGGTCGTTGAATGCAGTTATCAGTTCTAATCATGCTATGAAATCTTCTTCTGAAATTTCCTACGATGCAGTCTCTCATGTACTGTGAAATAAAAGAAGTATAGTGGTAAGTTGAACAAGTACACTTACATCCTAATTTCATAAATAAACATAAGCAATTAATTTCATTCCACAAGATGCACTTGTAGTCATTTGAAAGGATTGATCCCAGAATGAAGATGTGTAAACTCTTTTAGATCAGTTAATTTCATCAAAGATAATTATTTTAGATGGATAGAAGAATGCACTGGCATAATAGTCATGAATAGTCAATCATCTAATTATACCCATATAGTCAAATCATACTATTACCTAGTGTTTAAAATCTATATGCGAATGCAAGAAAATTGTTATAGGTCAGTAACACTCCAAACATGCATATAATATCCTAAGGAATATAAATTGTACATACCTCTCGAAGAACAAAAACATGGTTGAGAACACAAATGGGCTCCATATCATTTAGAACAGAACATAAACTTGTCAGCCTCTGCATGGCAGCTTCCAGCCTGTTTTCATACAACCACAATTATATTAAAGCAACAGAACAACAAATATTTTGCAATAGTTACTTGAAGCAGTACATTGACTAACATTTTAACTGAAGAGCTATTATCAGGATAACTCTCATGCCCTGGTGTTAACAAGCCTGAAATAGCTTTCACTCTTGCTGCATTGTTCAAGCGAAGAGCTGCTTGCTCCGGGGAAAGCTGATAGTTTAAAAGTGAGAGTTAAGAACACAGCATATATATAATCAAAACCGTACATATGGTCACAGAAATCATTTATACCTGCATTTCCAATGAGCCGAATCCACCTTCTGAATCCAGAATATTAATCAAACCTTCCAATCCACCCATGATAGACTCAATGAGGGACTCAACATATGAGATGGAATCTCTGCCAATTTTGTTAACCTACGTCAAAGGAAAAATCCATCAATTAATATATTAAACAAAGAACCATATGATCTCCTCAAGCAAAGATCAATAACTTGCATTGTCTATTTTACAAATCCTTAAGGCTAACCATCTCACGAGCACATCTCCAGTATAATGTTGTACGCATCAAAATAATGCTCAAAATAAATGACATTGATGATTTCAAATATACACCTCTTCAGGAATAATTGCAGAAGCACATTCTGGGAAACTGCAAGCTGCTCCAAGCCATGCACAACAATGTTGTGGACGACCTTCAGGACCAAACATTGTATTTCTAAAGACCTGCAAGATCCCAGCAAAATAGACTTATTGTTACAAAAGGATAGATAAGTGGCATAGAGGAAAAGAAGACGTCAACACAGCCATGTAAGAAAAATAGATACTTACCGTGGTAAGATGCTGATGATAAAAGTAAAGTTTTTTAAGACTTCCATGTTTGGAGAGTTGGCTTTCAAGTTCATCCACACATCTGTTAAACATGTTAACTCCAGTGAATTCAAACTATCATTGAAGAATTACGATAGCATTTTTTTTTGTCTTGAAGCTATTTGCAAGAATTATCAAAAGCACATTATCGGAGAACAATGCAGGCACATGGATGCACAATACACAATAGTTTCAGTAATTATGTTGGTGTTTACCCTGCTAGCAAATTTCATTTGTAATTGTCTTAAAAGGTAAGGATAATGCAGTATGATGTATACTCTGAAAATGGTACTCCCTTCGTCCCATATTACTCGTCATTCTAGCCTTCTTCAGTTTTCTCAAATTAGTTGCCATTCTCACTTCCAATACAACCCACTCTCTCCTCGTTTTCTATGCAATACATCTTTTTTACTTCTTGTTTCCCATGCCTAGAGCTAAAATGACAACTAAGATGGGACGGAGATAGTACAAATCTGGGTGGAAATTTTTGTAGTATGATTTTTAAAAATGGAATCGTATGTTATTAGAATTCTAGCAATCACCTCAAGTTGAGAAGCCAGGTGAAAAAGGGTAAATCAGCTCAATACCATTGGAAAGAGCTATGATTAATTACCATCCAATGCTAGGATAACATGTGAAGGACGGGTCACGCCTATGCATCACTCAGACAGAGGACAGTATTTTAAACTCAGTGATCTTTGCAAGGGTATTAAGCAATGTTGGCTGGAGAAGAGTGTCATGTCATTGAACTCTGCTTACATTAAAGCAGCTATTCCACATTACCTAGACCAATTATATGCAGCATTGCCTTCTGACACTAAGCCCTCCTTCCCGGTAGACACTGTAGCCTTTTCCAAATGCCGAATGTTTATCCCGGATCGTGAAGATGTCACAATCATCAAAATGGAGAGCCAGTTCTTACGTAAGTCCTGCACCATGTGATTATCAGGACAAAACAAATCGAAAAGGTAAATTATATGAAAGACTAACCCCAAATAGACAGAATTTGGTAAGCATGCTTGTTATTGGTCACTCCAATCAGCAATGAAATGTATTATAAGCATGGTTGCATACAGAAAAACAAGCCAAGATAGATCTTCAGTTTCTTGACATACTTTATTATTGGAAAAATCTAACTAGCTACTGGTAGCTGGATCACCCGATCCAGCTACCACAGCCCGTGAAGCCAATGAACCACGTGGGCCGGCCCAAACCCTTCCCACCTTATCCTCTTATCCTCACAAGTCACGACCCGTCATCCGCACCGCAAACACGAGACATGGCCGAAGGCACAGGGTGGGGGGCACCACCGGCCGCCGATGCTGGAGGCGGGCGGTGGTTGGGACCCGAGTTAGGAGGATTCAGGTTTTAGGGCAGGCAGGGGGTTTACTTCTCCCCTCGGCCATATAAGCCGGGGAGCAGGTCGGCATAGCAGTGAGCGGCGATTGGAGCGGTGGGGAGAGTGCCGCCGGCCGCGGTGGAGGAGGGAGGTGGGCAGTGTCCGGGCAGGGGAGCTCTATTTGGAGAGGTCAGGGAAGGCGGGTCTTGATGAGCGACACGCAGTGGCGAGTCCAGGTTTGGGCCTCAGGGTGGACTGGAAGCTAGTTGGGCTCCTGAGGGTGAGCCGAAAAAGGAAAAACAATAAAACAAAAAAGAAAAATTCTACTGTTTATGTTGCTACAGTGCTAAAAATAGCAAGTTGGGCTGAATTTGGGGTTGGGCCATGGCCCACGGTAGCCCATTAGTCGCCTCCTTTATTATTATTAAGTACAAAACTTGCTACAAAAAGTATATTGTTGTGTTTACGTTCACAACGTAGGTGAAGAATCAGGATCAACACAAGCATGATTAAAAATAATGTAACATTGGTATACAGAAACAGGGAGAAGTGTAATAATTAATAAAGAACAATTGAGAAATAATGACTTGAGAAGTGAAGGGGCAGAATATCCTCATCAGTATCCAAAAGTTACTTTAAAGTATTAGAAATCTTTAAAAAAAGGTTACAAGTATCCATATGTAGACTCAAAATAAAAGGGTGCTGTTATTCAAGATGAAATGGTTTTGAGAGAAAACAGATGCTCACTAGCAATTATGCAGAGCAAAGACTAGCTGAAAGCCTGAAAACGAATAATATATGTTGTGTTAATTAACTAAAAAGCCTATAATTAATCTACCTACTGGTTGAACTAAATAAAATCAATACCAACAATGAACTTGAGGAATTCAATGTTCATCATCATATCATCATGAGTTATCGTGTATGTATATAAATGATGCAAGTAAAACTTACAGTTAAGTCACATGTGATGGCAGGGACACTTTCCCCCTGAGGTTTTGGAATATTCTCGAGACAGTGGAGAACTTGCTGAAAAAGTCCCTTCAATGTAGCATCTAGGTCAAGAGCAACCATTCCTGGTGTGCCAAGCAAGAACCTTATCCTTCCGGCACAAGATGACAAGTATGACAATGCATACCCTTTTATTGCTGCAAATAGAAAAGTATGTCATAAAATGTACATAACACATACTCTTTTTCTTTTGCACAATATTTTCTCTTTTTGCATGGAACTTTCTTCTTTTCTTAAAAATAATGGATTTGCAATGGAATAAAATTGAGCGAAATGAAAATTCATTATCTTCTTATGGGAATAGGAAATCCTATTTTCATTTGTAAGTCAGGTGCTCAAATTCCGTTGTATACATCTCTATATTTCTTCATGCAAGATAAACAGAAGTTTCCTACAAACAGATTAAACTACATGGACAGTGATTGGCTGCTCTTGCTATGAACCAAGGAAAAATTAACATGCCAATACATAGTTCTCTACCCAATACGACAAGATTTACCCTGAATACATGCCCCATAAGTATATGGCAAGGTTCGAACTAGATAAGATTTGCCTGTTCCATGTGTGGTTTACATGAAATGACATTCAGCTAGCACTTAAAATAAGATAACAGGACTGGACAAACCTGCTGTGTATTTACGGACCAGGCAACAAAGTTTGCCCATACCATCCAATAGGAAACCAATAGTTGGGTCTGTTGCATCCTGAAAGTTTTGATGGTCAAATTAGTATGGAATGGAACAACTGAATTCAAGACAAATAAGAACATGTAACTCACTATGTCAACAGTTTTCCCCGAGTAGATTTTGATGATACAACCCCGACATGTTGAAAGTACCAAACAACCTCAGATTGAGCCAAAGCAAGAGCAGAAAAGACCATCTGCAAAATGGAAGTGTTATGTCTACATTAATTGTATCAATTGATTTTTTAGGAACCTTCCCTCATCATGAGGGTCTTTGAAGGTATATAGCCTACTCAAATATAAAAAATTCTTTGATATGTAATTATCAACAAGAAATACCTTATGGAACCATCAGTAGTTAAGTCATCATAACTTATTGCATCAACATTCCCTTTCACACTCCCTTACCACTTAACTGTGTTTTCACTACTAATAAAATAAAAGGATATTTTGTTGTTCTTTTCCTAAAACGGTCTTTAGGGCACCTTAACCGAAGGATTTCAAGGTTAAACTAATTGCTAGTGAATAAAAAAACTTTTAAACGCCAGCATCTCCAAATAATTCAAACCTCTATGAAGTAGATACATCTTTCGTCATTATTTTGTGTTATAGTAAAAATTAGCATATCACTTGTCCAAAGAGACTAATAAATACCATCAACCACAAATCTAACACAAAAATATATAGTTAATTAACTGTATACATAGCATCCAACCTGAATATTAGGTGCTAGAAGGCTAGGTTGATCTGTGAAAAACAAAACCATCCTTCCAATTTCCTGTTTAAGAAGAATTCTCCTTTCACGATGCATAGTGTCACATGCCACCAATGCTTGCTCATGCACTTCCCTGCAGAGAACCGACATAATCCAACATAGAGGTGAGCTACTAAAAACATGTCGTAGAAAAGCAACGATATCAAATGGAAAGAGAAATATGCCAGGCAGAGAACCAAGATAAGGCTAATATAGAGTTCGAGCAGTGAGATCAGATAAAAAAATGTTAGGAGAATGGGTGGAAATTTATCTTTGGATAGGCTCACAGTAGCATAAAATCAAAAGAAAGAACAACCACTCAAATCTATTGTGCCTCAACTTGCAGAAAACCAAAAATGTATGAACATGTAGAAGGCTTCTAAAGGTACTGGGTAAAGAGTAAATAGCTCAACCTTCGCGGAGAGATAAAATCTTTGACATTTAAGCTATTTTGGAGCATAGAACAGAAGAGAAAAGGTTGTAAAGGACATACATTAACATTTTCTCAACCTGCTTTGCAACATTGTATTCCAGATCAGCTTCCTTTTGCTTAGCACGTCCAGATTTGGCCAATCTTTTTGATTCTAAAACTTTTGGAAGAACGTGAAGTTGATAATTCTCATGAAGTAAGACGTACTGCATGAACAAATAAAAGCCCAATTAGCATAGCAACATGAGCGAATAAGCAGTAGCAAACATATAATTTAATTTACCTCATCTCTGAACAGAGGGAGTATTAAGTTCTCTTTCAGAACAACCTGAAAAACACAAAAGTTATTCTAGCTTGCAATTGTTGTCATGTGCTGCGTAGAATTATGAAATCTGGTTAGGTATGCCAATACAGTTTTGCTCTGTTACCAATGCATGAAAGATGTTTCGAACATGATCCATCTGAGAAACAATCTACAGCTTCTGAATAGTTATGGCAGCGCTAAATGGAACCTTAAGGGTACAACAAAAGAGTTATTACGATACATATGGTCATTGGTAACAATAACAAAGCAGGACAATTTGTATGCCATTATATGTATAGAATGTTCATTACACCATTATAATCATAGTATCATATACATGAATTATTAGCATTTGTGCAATACATTTACGCAAAACAAAAAGGAATAAAAAAGGACATACCATTGCAACATCTATACTGGTCACTCGAAGTAATTCATCGGGCAAACAAGGTAACCTAGACGAACCCACTCACGGTATGATGTGACGTTAGCTAAGTCTTGGGCCCTCTGGGAGGAAATAAGATCACATTAAGCATTAAATTTTGAATGCCTCTATATCATAGTATTGACAAAATAATGAACTAAAATGTATCATAGCTAACCAGTTGAACAACTAACCATCGGATGTGCAGAGTTTGTTAGGATGTCAGGATAACGTGGATGAAACGGACTGAGAAAACCCTCATTTCGTAACTTTTTTGTATCAGTTGATAGGAAGATAATTGGACCAACAGCCTCCAAAACCTGAAAAATAAAATGTGGTCAAAGCACATAAAGAGTTAAAAATGCTGTAATAGCAGAGGCATATTACAAATAAAAAAACTGATAACACGAATGACAAATAATAAAAGCGGATACTCCGTGAAACAGGTCAATCAACATGTATTGCATACAAGTTCCTGACGAAAATAAATATTGTATACAAAAACAATTGACCTAGGAAAGTTAAAACAGCTGGCCTTCAAAATACATTCCATACACACTAGTGTGAAGATAACTAATAATCTTTTTGACAGCCATTTCACAACCTTAGCTGAAACAACACATGAAGCTCGATTTGCTAGTTATTGCAATTGAGACGAAAAAAATGAAATAAGCATCACCTCCCCAATTCGTGGGCTCACAAAATTAAGATCTTCATGCAACCCCTTGATAGGTGGATCATAAGAGTCCACAAATTGGACCAATCTGTGAATAGTTATTAAATAATAGTAAGTGAAGAACTGCCTCATCAAGCAGTGGAAAGTACACATAACAAAAGGAAATTAATGAGTTGCTTGACAAAGTAATGAAATATTTCATCACAAAAGGAATATCATAGAGGTGCAGTTACATAATTCATCCCCGCAAAGAATGTTCTGTATATGTATTTGTAAGATCACCTCAGCATCCCCATGACTAACACCGTATTTGTGCATCACTAACAAAGAATGTTTATATTTCTTCATAGTCTGCTTAATAGTTTAAAACATATGTTCTGGATGACTAGCAAAGAATGATCAGTATTTGCTCTACATGTAATTTTATAGCAATCAGCATCTGACCCATACAAGTGCCAAATTACAACAAACTACAAAATCAAATAAAAGGTTTATAAGCTGGAAACGACTGTAGTTTCCAAAAATAGGACCCATACCGGTGATAAAATTCACAATCACGACCCCCTTTAAGCATGATGTGCAAGATGTTGTAAACCTGGAGGATCATCTTTCTTGGCATCTACAAGCAAAAGTTAAGGAAAGAAAGAACTTTAGTAAAAGGAGGAAAATAATAACTAGTTAGTGCAGTAATAATATATTTAGAATAATAATGAGGTAAAGAACATACCTTCTCTGAGAACAGGTTGACTCGTACGAACGAGCAGAATAGATCCATAAAAGCATGAAGAATTAAAGAGTTCTGATGTGGCTGTGGAAATAATGCTTGTAATCAGATAAATGGATCAAAATCACGAATGATAACTTATTCCAATCAAACAACGGATTCCTCACCAGCAATGTTATGACCGTGCTGCTCAAATCCAAAATAAGTCGCAACGCTTGTTCACGAAATGCCAGCAAATCAAGAAGTAACTAGTAGGATGTCATTTGGAGCAAAACAAGAATAATGTGGTTAAAACAGATAGCCAAGAGGAATAACACATTAGTTTTTTCTAATAAATTGATCGGAATATAATGGTTGCAAGATGTAAAGACCCATTTCAAAGCTGACACCCACAGAGCAGATTGTTAAATGCAGTGCTTCATTGCAGCTATGTTAAAAATTTATGGCACATAATTTGAAAAGCTTTTTGGAAAATATTAGCACAATTTTTTTTTGTTCATATTTAGTTTGACAGGCTTTGGGAAAATAGAATTATGCCATTCTGGCAGTTAACCAATTTCTACAATTCAGAGCGGAGCTGGGCTATATCATAAGTCAAAAATTTATGTTTTGGGCTGCAATACATATTTTATAAAATTTAAACTTAATTTCCTTTGGTGAACAAGGTTAATTGATATGGTTGGCACATACCATGATCCATTGTTCAAGGTTGTGCATGTAGCCTTCAGCATTTTCATTCAAAGCATCAAGAGCAAACTTATCTACCTGCAAACATTTTAGTCACCCACATCAGTAAGAATTTAATAAACTTCAATTAGGGGGAGCAAACCAGCAGGCAGTTGAATAAACTGAACTCTTACCCTTTCTAGCTGCAGCTTGTTTGGATGCTCAGGAAATTTCTTCGACAATGCAACACAAATTTTCGGGAAATTGGGAAAGACACCAGCTTTCCAAAATGCATCCGAAAATGAATGTGCCGTTGGATCTGGGTAGTCCAGGACACTATTCAGTTTGTACATTTTGGCCAGCAATCCTTCAGCGACCTTGGCTAGCTGAACCACTGGCTCCATCTGGAGGTGTTTCTGGCCACTGGTGGAAGAGCCTTGTGGCTCCATCAACACCCATGTTCCTCCAACTTGCCAGCGCTGAAGGAGCCGGTTCTTCGATGTTCAGGTATTCCGACCAGCGGGACATGCCGCCATCCACTTCTTTGATTTTGAAAGAAACGTGGGCCATGTCTTCACTCTGTATAGAGCAACTTCCCGGGCGTCAACTGCGATATAACTGTATGTGTAAGTCTAAGCCGGACATGCACGACCTATATCCATAAAAGTTCAAACTGCAACAGAGAATACAATCTAAATGATGCAACCTTATATCCTGGTTGAGTATAACTTGGAGGTGCACTGCAGTTACCAGTATACATGAATTTACAGTTAAAACTTGTCCACTGGCCTGCTGAATTAAGCTGTTAAGCAGCAACTAGGTGGAAATGGAACTACGCTCCAGAAAGTGACACCAAAATGCCATTGATTCGCACTTGATGCATGTGCCAAACAACAATACAACCATTCTGGCTAATTTTAGCACTACCACTGCATGCATATGCATTACACCAATTGCGGGCCTTGCGCAGCCAACAGCATCTGGGACTGGAATGGCGGCGCTCGACAACAGTTTAGTCCAAGCACAGACCAAGCTCAGCTAGTTTACAAACGGGAACAATCATGCCCGAGGAGGTCGAAATTGCGGCGTGGATACACACAACGCAGATAATTCAGCAGCCAAACACACAAAATCCCGCGCCCGCAGCAGGTGTCCTTTACCAGCAGACAGCGACCTAACCTGCTCGAACTGGCCGCGACTAGCAGAACCTACTGGCGCGAGTACTACTGAACCCAACAAGGAAAGCTCAACCGCCTAAATCGACACCGACCCCGCGGCATTTCGAGGGGATTGGGACCAGCGATGCCGGGCAAGCAAGCAAAACTCACCTGGGGGGAGGTAGAGTGGATCTGGAGGGCCGCGGCTTGCTCAGCGGCGCCGGAGCGGGGATCTCGCCGGCATTGGGGAGGGCGGCCGCGCAGCTCCTCCCGTCTCTCTCGGCTCCGACGTGCCTGGCGGTGGGAGGTGGTGGTGGTGGGAGTGGGAGAAGAGTGGGAGAAGGGGTTGAAGGCGACCGGGGCCCGGGACTAGGACGCGGTGGTTGTCCTGTGAATTTCGTCGTCGTTACGCCTACGCATCCACCCGTGACGCTGCAAGTGGGACCCCCTGGATCTTCTGCGGCCGCCGGAGGAGGAGAGGACGAGGAGGAAGCCGTAGTAACGGCCAGCTGGGTAGGGCCCAGCTGGACTGGGCTTTGCGTATTGGTTCCCGCTCGACTGGGCTTCGCTGGGGCCGTACCCACC
Source organism: Chloris gayana (assembly GCA_031894775.1). Classification (NCBI taxonomy): domain Eukaryota; kingdom Viridiplantae; phylum Streptophyta; class Magnoliopsida; order Poales; family Poaceae; genus Chloris; species Chloris gayana. The sequence continues at coordinate 26,688 of JAUNZO010002185.1, forward strand.
GATGTAATGGGCTAGGGCCCAGGTGAGTTACGTGACAAGGAGGAAGAGGACGGAGGTCCAGCCTGTACGGGCCTTGCCTTCAAATAGAGGTCCACAGAAGATGGGAAAAACTGTACGTTGTGGGTTTTGGTCCTTCAAACACCGGAAGGTTTCAATTTTCATCATGTAGAAAGGACAATTCTTTCTTAAAAAAAAATGTGGAAAGGACAATTTTGGAAGGTCGTCACTTTCCCTCGAGAAAAGAAAATTTGAAGATCGTCACTTACAAGCTGCCGATCTAACATATTGTCTTTTGTTGACCTTGGCATGTGACTTCAGTTTTTCGTATGAGTAGAGCAATGGATGGCCTGTCGCGTGTAATTGCAACTTGCTACTTTGCTAGTTTGTGAAAAGAACTCAAGATATAAGTTTATTTTGTGATGGCGTTGCCTAATTCTATTCTTTAGTCATATATATGTTTGTACTACCGTAGAATAAGAAACTTGGCACCTCATATCCATTCAATTATTTTCTTTTTGTCCATTTGTTATTATTACAGTATCATAGTACACGAATTCTAAAGAAACCCGGGCTCCAATGAAACGTTAGCGTCTTGTCAGAAAAAAGGCGCCGGTTGTTCACATATCAATTCAGAAGCAAAATCTGCCAGCGGCTATAGAATCAGCGACACTAAATGACACTTCATCTCAGGTCACTTTCAGGGACTCCACAAGTCAAACAAAATTTAGGACACATAACCATCACTATCTATTAGTAGCGATCTAAATCTGGTTGATCAGATATGGATTCAAATGCATCTCCACTTCCTCCTTTTGATCTGGAAATAGCCCATGGCTGGAGTTCGCTGGCTCTCTTGTTGTCTTTTGCAGACATCATACGCATGAAACATACTACACTCTTATTAGTTCATTGTTTGTTGATGCGATCATCAGTGTCAACGAGATTACGGTAGAAAAAGGGAGTGTATATAGAAAGCACAAACTTAAACAAAAGCTCTAATATAAAATCTCCAATCAAGTGTAGATACTAGACATGCAGTCGAAACAAATGAAATGGAACAGAATCGTCATACAGCTCTAATGAAACGAAAACGATGGATAACCGCAGGCACGGGTGGTCGGATCGGGTTTACATGCATGCACACAAATTAATAAAGAGACGCGTATTATGTAGCAACAAACTATATATCACAAGGGCGCGATAACGGCAAGATGATGCAGGGTTGTTGCTACTAGCAGCAGCAGGACGGCGAGCCCACCACCAACGGCCGTCGATGCCGCCGCCGCCGCCGCGGAGGATGCGGGCGCTCCTGCGGGACTCACGGGCGACGAGCCGGCGACGACGACGTCGATGCGGATCTTCATGCCGCTGTCGCAGTGGCCGGTGAGGCCGCAGAGGAAGTATCGCGTGCCGGGCGCGGTGAGCGCGACGACGTCGTTGCCGGAGCGGGAGGCGGAGATGTTGTTGGCGCTGGAGCAGGCGTCGTACCCGGCCTTGCCCACCTCCACCACGTCGTGCAGCTCCGGCGAGTACGTGAACGCTGCAACCAAGAATTAATGGATCGGTTCATCATCAGCTATATATAATAACATCAAGATCGAGGAAAAAAATGGACTGACTGATCTTGTCGCCAGGGTGGAACGTCCTGGCCGCGACCCACTCGGCGTAGTCGGTCTGCATGTCCCACAGCCCGTCCGGCGCGCCAACCGTGTACGTCGTCGCCGCCGCGGCCGCCTCCATCACCACCGCCATGGCCACGAGAACTAGACCTCTCATCTCCATGTATGTAAATACTAAATACAACAACGAGGTTCAGACTGCGGTAGAGGAGAGATCGATCAGTGAGACCAAACAACTTGGCCGCCCCGGGCGGAACGGACTCTCCTAGCTAGTAGGATAGGGCGCAGAGAGAAATATATGGACAGTGCAGAGAGAACGGCTCATATGACGCGTACATATATACCGCTCCGATCCCCTCTCGATCCAAATCACTTCATTGCAGTGTAGATAGATGATGATCGCCAACTGGTTAGGGCTAGATTGGTCGCAAGTACGTACGGATCAAACAGTAAGCGCGTGCAGTGGTTGCCGGCCGGGGCCGGGTCGATGATCGAGCTTGGCCTTGGAGTGCACACACACGCATATGATGCCTCGATCGGCAGGCTCGACATATCGATATCGATCGTGTTTAATGCCGCACTTTAATTAATTTGTCGCCCATAGATCGATCAATCGACGGGTTCCACAAGCAATTGTGATGGCGGTGGTGTATATAGATAGCGTGACAATAGGATCAGGGTGACCGAAAAGGTTGACAGGGACGCATTGGCCCTGGCCGTTGTTGGATGCGGTGCTCTATCCGATACTTGTAACGCAGAGAAGAAATAGGATCAGAGAGAGAGACGGAAAAAGGTAGACGGGGATGGATCAACGGATCTGGTTGGATGATGATGTGCATTAACTGTCGCAACCGAATCCCTTTGATTGTGTTCAGACTTTAGGCTTAGGGTGTGTTTGGTAGAGCTTATGCTTATGCAGCTTAATTATTGCTTATGACGCCAGCATATCTTTTTTTATTGTAAGACTGTACAATACTTCCCAGCAAAAAAAAAACATTCTACAATAATACTAGTTTCTTAGTAACATTCTCTAGTGGCCAAGTTGGTCATGCCATTCTAAATTATGCATAGTAGAGAAAGCCCAACGAGTATTTTTGGATATAAACTGCAAGTGACTAGGTATCTCTTGTGTTCACACAGGTGTATAAGTGTTGTGGTTGGGGGAGTGAATACAATATGATGGAACGGGAACAACGAAGAAATTATCTTCCAAATGGGCATGTAGATGAGCTGCAGGAGCCTGAATTACTAAGCCGTGTCTCAGCAGAAGCAAATATTAAATCTGCTATGCAAATCTATGTCAAATTGTCTGCAGGGATAGTTCTGAAGCATGGAACGACACTAGCAGGTACTGTATTTTTGTTCCTCCTACTTGCTGTCAACGCTGTGCTGGCCTCTTAAATAGTTCTGTATTACATTTAGTTGATTTTTATTCATGTACACTTGGTCGGAACCTTCCGTGGACCCTGCGCAAGCAGACTACATGCACCAGGCTGACCTTTTTACACTTGGAGCACATAACATTTCTTATTATTGGCAGATGTTTGCCATATTGAAAAGTGTTTCACTGGTATGGCCTAATAGTAATAGCTAATGAGAGGCCATGTTGGACAGTCTACTTGATAATGCCCAATGTTGCAATGGAATTAGCCATTAGGACATCTTTGTTTTGAGGCTCCAAATTTTATTTTTGATACCAGAAACTTTCAGCCTATTTTTCAGATGCTCCCAATATATTTACTTACCATCAGACGAAAGAGTTACATCCTGATGTTTTTGTAGTTTGTTGATATTTTTATGTGACCAAATCGCAGGCCACACATTGTATATTAGCTTCGAAGCTAATATTCCTTGATCAACAAGTGTGAGTCCCCATATACCTACCTCCCAAGGAGCACTTTAGAAGTTCACATACCTTACACCATCCTCCGTTCAAATCAATATACAATCAGTTTTATGGAGCATCACTAATGGCAAACGAACAATCTCCAAGGCACTCTCCTCTGATCTCTCTGGCACACGCATCCCCATCTGCAAGGCCAAATCGAGCAGACACAGCACCTAGGTCTCACACTTTTGAGACGAGCTACTTACAGCTCGTCTCACAAGATGAAGGATATGACGCGGTTAAAAAGGACCGGAGAGAAGCAGCTGCCAAGCATGAGGTGCTCTGGACCACTTGACTTCAGTGCAAGCAGGAAATCAAAGTTCGTCGAGGGCTCAAGCTCCGCAAGCCATGGGACTGGATCACTGCAAAGATTTACGGTATCGAGGCCATTACATGAATTATTTGGCCCAGTTTGCGTGTTCATGTGTAATGGATTGCCGAATAGCCGATTAAATAACATTCGGAAATCTTGTGACTGCAGGAAATGATCGGACGCCTCAACATAAGTAACCGAAGTTTTTTTTCTTTTTGATTACTGGTAACTTTATTCCACTTAGGAGCAAGTTACAGAGACTACGGTGAGACGGTGATTGTTCCCCAGTTAATGTTTACAAGTATATCCAGATAATATGTTTTGCAATGCCGTGACTACCGGGCATTGTGAATCATGGCCGGCACGATTATACAAGTATAAGGTACCGGTGGCATTCAAGGAGGAAGCTAACGTATCCCTTCTTCCACAAGGGCGATGTTGGTGACATATCGTGCAGGAGGAGGCTTATAGGGAGGCGGTACCGCTTTCGAAGAAGCTCTAGGGGCCTTCTCGATCGATCCATGGCAGGATCGAGGATCGATCGAGACGGCGGCGAGGGCACGACGAGGGCGGAGCTGTGGCGGTGGCGAAGAGGGAACAGTGTTTTTTTTTTTTGAGAAGAAGAGGGAACAAGGTAGGAGGAGTTCTGCTGTTCGCGGTGGTTTGGGTTTACTCGGTTGAATGGGCCATTTGTTGGGCTTATGTTCATTTGTAAGGTCCAGTCCTCCTAGCCCAACTGCTGCTATAAACATTCAAATTCTATTTGTCCAACGGATAAACAATCAAATTCTAGGCTGGAATGTTTTCTTCAAAATTATCTGTACTGACTCTCAGTCTCTTAACTGATCTAGAACACTACAATTTGGGCCCTTTTCCACAGGCGACGGACGAGGTCTGTCATCTTTCTTCACAATGTTGAGTGAATTTCGTGGTGGATCATCGCTCGCAGGCAAATCCAGGTACGTGCTGTCACAGACTAATTTTGATCATTTTCCCGGTTTCATTCATCCTCACTCTCCTTCCTCCAAACGAGCGGCGAGGGGATTTACATGTTGGTTCATGATTCGAGGTGTTACCACAGACAACCTATTCGTGGTGCATTTTTTTCTCAGTTACCCATTTCCTTCAACCTAATTACTTCTCTTTATTCTCGTAATTGTTTTGCGGATTTGGTGTCGCTTTATCCATCTGTGCTATCGTAGATGTCACATTCGTAACCAGTGAAAGTTCCCCAATTCGTTGTTAGTTTTCCTAATTGGCTCTCAACTTTCGTCAACAATAAAAAAGGAATTGGCTCTCAACTTTGGTTCAGTCAGATTTTGAGAAGCCTTTCCTTTTCTTACTAAAAAGTGATTGAAACCAATAATGAATACAAGCAGTAGAGCAAAATGGCGCGTTCTTCCTTGTTGGTCCATCCAAAACAATTGATTGAACTTAAACCGTAAAATAGCCCATTATTAACTAGTCACGCCCTTATATTTAATCTAACAAACATTGGCCGTGCCTTAGGTTTTGACCCGATGCCGCGAAGATGGAGACCCGACAGAGTGGTGGCAGAGGTCGATGGAGGAAGAAGATTGGCGGTAAATAGGATGAACCTTGTGGGCGCTGTATAAAGGGATCTCTCTACTTTTGCTAATATAGGAGGACCCTACTATGATCGTACACTTCTCATCTAAGTAGGGTCTACCTATTCTCGATTGCGTGAAGCTTTTGCCAGAAGCCTTACATGGGTAATTCGTATCCTTTTATGTTTTTAATTGCTTTGATCCCGTGTGTTTATCCATGTTAGAGCACGTACACAGCAGAGACTCATACTGTCATACTGGCTCAGAGAGGAAAAATGCTACTACCATCAAAGCATTTACTTAACAGTCTAGGTGAATAAAGATCAACTACATAACTGGTTTACAATAATATCTGTAAATTAAAACGGACACGGTTGACTAAAAGAGAACAAAGCACACATTGCACTCCCTACTACCAAACGGAATAGAAGAATGCAAGGCATGATCACAACTCTCAATGGAGCTTTTGGCGATATCACAGCTCTGGAGGGATCTCTTGGACGACAGTGATCGCTTTACCAAAACGTTCAGAGGTCTGATGTGCCCATTGACGAATCTTCCAAAAAGGTATCCCCATATTAATTACTCTAGAACAATTAATTGTCACCTTTGGTTCTATGGTCACAAGCTCAAGCGCAGTACTCTTTTCCAGAATGCCGCATAGCAGCTCAACCTGAGCCCGGTAGCACCGAAACCCACTCATGTAGACAGTTTTGAGGAGATGAAGGTGGCGCATGCAGGAGAGCTCCTCACCTGTTACCTCACCTGACCAGCAGGTGTCCTGAAGCGTAGAATATAACATCTGTATCAGAAGGGACCAAACAGAGTGAGTCAGCAGCGTTCCAAAAAGATACATCCTTCTGTATGAAATCTGCAAACCTAAATAATATAGTGCATGAATGAAAAATACTTTAGGACCATCGATCTGGGTGAAATTAACAAGGTACTCACATGCAATTGCAGCACTTCCAGCTGGGGTGAAAATTCCAAATAGCGAACTAGTTGAAGAAGCCCACTGTACCTGTTTGGACCACCAGTGAATATTATTATTTCACAAGTCAGGTACCTCAAATTTCTATACATGCATGTTGGTCTCATTGTCAACATATGCACCTGAAACATGACCAAAACAAATAGAAAACATTAAAAGGACATTTTAAGAACTGTGAGGCAAGTATATAAAGTAATAAAACATCTCACACCTGTGAGACCCAGACCGGCTGTCGGTATTCCTTCATATCAGCACGAATCTTAAGCACCTTGACCGCTGAAATACCGGGAATTGCATCAAATGCATTGCCCAGTGTTTTATTATCTCCTTCAAGTTTTACTGTTGCCTTTTCTAGATTTGAGCAACCATGAAGCTCAATAGGGATCAGAGCCCCATTGTACTTGAAATGAACAAGACCCGAAACATGAAAATATACCATCTGGAGACGCATATGGGAAATAACCAAGTGTCTGAGTTTATCAAGTGGATATGGTATATTCAGATCAGTCACACCAGAGCACGCAATGATCTCTAACTCCTCAAGACTAGAACAATTTAAGAGCAAGCTTGGAAGCTCTCCTACTATTTGAACACAGTACAGACAAAGCCTTCTAAGTTTTGTAAAGCCACAAATGTCCAAGTGTGGTTTTATCAAAACATCGCTGAGTAATAAGGCTTGGATAAAAGGGCCATCTTGCGCACCGAAAGCCTCAAGTGGGAAGTGATAAACTTTTTTGATTGGCCGCCCACAATAACTTTTCGACCATAAGTTAAAATCTATAATCTTCGCCTTTGATGCACTAGCAAAGCCAATCCACCTATCAAGATGATCTGAGGACTTCTTATGGAGGCTACACCTGATGCTGAACTTATTGAGACCTACTCCGCTGTGCTGTTGTATAATAGAATTGATAGTTTCAATAAACTTTGCTCTTTCTATTTTGACAGTATCCTCATCACTGGGGTGGTCTTTGGTGCCATCAAAGCATAGATTAGGATGCCGTGTCCAGAACTTTGTCCAGTTTCTTGACACAATGCTTGTCCTTGCAGCTTCCTTCAGTGAAAGAAGTGACAATACAAGAGGCTGAATTTCCTGCAGCAACAAAGGACGATAAGGAGTTCTGAACAAAGCTACTTAATAGGCATAGTGATTATACAAAGTAAAGGAATCAAAATACACGATTACTAAAGAGTGCGCATTGGTTCAATGTTTTTCTCTTTTGAAAAGAAAAGTTGAGCACATGCAAATCAGACACTTGAAAAGTGTGAATGAATCAAAATAGAGACATTGATTTCCACCAAACTCTTCTAGGGTCGAACACAAGAGATCACTAAAATCCTAGGAAGCAAGCATTAGTTAGGAAAAACTGCAATAGATCGTGCTACAAAGAATACTACCATTGGAGGAAAAAAATCAGATTTAACAAGGTTGAAATTTGGACATTAGATGCACAGGAAAATTGTATACCATATGGCAGGATGACGCAGAATCCTAATATTTTGGATTGAGAAGTCAGAAAGGGCACATTTTATATCAATATCAATGAAGGTCTGAACCACTCATAGAGACAGTTTTTCTACAATAACATAGCCTTTTTGTCCCAAGCAAGTTGGGGTAGGCTAGAGATGAAATCCATAAGACTCAAGGACAAGAGAAACACGAAAGGAAACACGACAAAAAAGGGAGAGTTAAGGGTAGAAAAGAGTGATTGTTCAGAATGTCATCCTCCACACTGGAGAATCCAAGAGAAGGTAAGGGCAATGCTGCAGATGGAGAGATATAACAGTCTCATAAAAGCTCATGTCCATCAAATATAACTTTGTACAATCTGAATGGAGATTCCGGATACTAGCCTTTTCTCTTTATGAATCTAGCTGCTACCAGAAAAATGCATTTGCCACTCTGGATGCGGTATGGCCTATAAGTATAAATCGAATGAAGAAGTCAGAATCAATTCATCACAGGGATGGCTTCACTAAGGTTTATAGAAGCCAAAGTAACAGATAGGAAAGCCAAGGAGAAAGTTAGTGAAGATGATCAGAGGTTGCATGTTAGTTGGTGCATCTGGATCCTCAGCATTTTCAATTTTGTTTGTGTGATATTGTTGTAAATATTTTTGGAGTGCTCCCTACAAGCGTGTGGATGCTGTTTTACAACAAAAAGTTATTCTAGCCTGTAAATAGGGAGAAGCTTTAAAAATTAATGTTGTGTATGATCCTTTCCAGTATCTGAAAGTGCTTCATTAAGCCGGGTGCAGTTGGGTATACAAGCATAAGTGCATAACAAGCACCAATAAATTGTCTTTCCTACTAAAAAGTAAGGTTCAGTCCACGCTTCATCAAATTGTTATGATTCCCCAACCTAAGCGAAAGGAGAGGAAACGGCAGTGCAAAAGAGAAAAAGGACTTAACCAAAAATCATATTATTCAGGATTTTTACCTCGGGGAGATCCTCCATGTGGAAGGAGGAGAGCGCGAGCGCGTCGTTGAGGCCGCACCGGTGCTCCCACCTCCTCCGCTTGGTCGCCACCTCCTCATCCATGCACTGCTGCTGCGTAAAGGGAGGCAGCAAATCAAATCACTGGTTAGTACCACGAGAACTACCGACAGGCAAGCCCAAGAAGGTAATATAATATCCGACCCCGGCCCCACACTCCGAACAGGCCCGGCTCCGACTCCGATCCCGGCGCGGTGGTCTCGTCTTCTATGTTGCCATAATTTAGAAGACGCCCCTTGGAAAAAGGGATCTGCCACCGACCTACCGGAACAGATTTAGGAGAGATCGGGAGCAGCCGAGAGACTTGCCGTGCTGTAGGACGAGGAGGAAGCAGCTGCTTCGCCGTCTCTCAAATGGCAGCCGCCGCTTTTGCCAAGCTCGTCAGGGCATCCTGCCCGCCCGGCACGGTTGGCCCGCGAGCATGGTGGCACACATTCCCGCTGCCTGATCCCGGGCGAGGGTGAGGTTCTTGTGGCGGCGGAGAAGGCGAATCGGCGGAGCTTATGGCTAACGGCGTGGAAGATGACGAGAAGGGGCACGGCGAGCAGCGGGAGGCGGCGCGGGGACGGTGGGCCTGTTCGGGCTCACCTACAGTTAGCCAAACGGGCCGTGCCTGGTCGGGCGGCACCAAGAACGGAACTTTTGGCTCGGCCCAAGAACGGCACGGCCCGTTTAATGTAAGGTTGTACAAAAATTATTATTGTACAAAATTTGAACATTAAACTCTATTTGTACAAAAGAAATAATAAATACAAATTACATAAGAGAGTAGGTTACACCAAATTAAATTGTTTAAGGAAGAAAATTGAACCAAAAACTTTTTTAGAGTGTAATATGAATAACGTGGATTATTCGGTGAGTAAAATAGAATTGTTTCCTTTTTAATTAATATAGAGAATAGTCCAGGTGTTTATCCCCGTAGCTCTAGCTACCGGTGAGAACATATCCCGTTGGTTTCCACCTTCTCATTTTCCTCCTGCTGGTTGTGTAGAGTAGGGATGACAATGGAACCCGATACCCAATGGGTAAAAACACTATTAAGATAAAGGTATGAGACATATATTGTATCCATGGTTACGTAAATATGTAAAATCTTGTACGAGATGGATACGTGAGTTTGGGTATTAGAACCATAAACCCATACCCGTGTACCCACGAACCTGATATTTATGTGTGAATTGTGGTTAATAACATCATTCTTATTGTAACTCTAATGTTTTATTAACACTATAAAAATGGATTAGACTAATGTAGGACCTTATGTTATGTATGTGCTAGAAAAAAATCTTATTACATTGCTAAATTTTATTGATCTATTAAGAAATTTTATAAAATATCATGGGTATGAAAAACTCGCGGATACCCGATTACCCGATGGGTATGGATACGAGGTAAAATGTTGACCCATCACGGATATGTGCATGGGTATGGGTGTAATTTATTCCGACGGGTATGAGTATGGGTGACTACATCCGGATGGGTTTGCATCCATTGCCATCCCTAGTGTAGAGAGAGTGCCCTCTATGATTTCTTCGACAACTGCTAGGTGCACTTTCCACCTTTCTATGTGCCCCACGTACGGCTGGAGGTTTTGGTAATGTAAGTTATTCATATAACATGGTAGTGATGTTTACTTTTTTTACATCACGATTCATACTCAAAATCAGATTGTGTGCTCCATTTTTCGTTTGAGTATTTGTGAAGCACCACCTCATAATAAGATGGTACAAATACATGGATTGGCAACAAAAATCTATATTTAATTTAATTTTATTGTTTTCCATTTACATACTGTTCTATACGTAACTTTGTCTAATTGGGTAGTCCTGTATGACTTGATGAGAAAGGCCTTTGCAGAAGGATTATTGATAGCAGGATTCATTTGGGATATGAACATATTGACATGCCTACTGTATCCTGTTGTAAGGGAAAAAAGTTAGGATCTGTTATCTATTGTTCCGATCAAACAATTTGTTTGATCGACTCAATATCAAATAGAAGAATGAAGCACATATTTTTACATTTTCAAGGTCTATTGAGACTTCCCTAAAAAAATCTATATAAGCTGGTATTAATTGAAAGCTGCGCTGCTTTATTTCTTCTCAAAGTTACATGTCAGAGCCAGAATATAGAACTATCTGATCCTGCTGTTTAAGGGTAAAAAAGGGCTAAATGATCCTATGTGTCTACCCTGCATACGTTTCAGCATTTCTTTGCTATGAATGTATGTATGTCTATGCTACGACTGTATATGGTGTTGCTCTATGATGACTCATGGCGCATGGCTGGGTGTTAGGATGAGGTTGGCGTGAAGGAGCTGCTGCAACAAAATGGAGTAAGTTATCAACAGGTACTGAAGAAAATGCTACTAGAAATGATATCGAAAATGGCAACCATTTGAAAAGTACAGTTGCAAAGTACCCTGACAATTTCAACTGGAAGTAAAATGCTATGTACCCCTAAACATGTAACTTTGTTCCAAAACTGGTAATATGGAAAAATCAATCCAAACTACTAACATAGTAAGTTATCATGTTTAGTTACAAAGAGTAGGGAATATGCAAGGTTATATGTCAGGCCACATTAATTATAAGAGTCAGGTCCCCATATGTAAGACCAATGTTAGGTATATTGTTTATGTAAATCAAACTATAATGTATAATTTGCCAAATGAGAGAAGGGAAAAAGTGTCTTTTCTTGAAAGATGTCGACAGTTTAACACATACTGACATACACGTTATTGAGATGGAACGATATTAACAAATTTGATAGACCATTTAAATGGATCTAATCTGTAACAGAGAAATGATGCAATGCAAAATGCCATTGTTCACTACATCTCAACAATTGAAACATCTTAGCACCACATAGGCATACTAATATGAACCAAATGCAATGAAATATCATGGCTCATGTAACGGAAGCAATTGAAGAATATTCAACGACAATGAAATGTGTGGCTTGTTATTCATAACGATGTGAATGGCAAGGGAACTTACTGCAATAGATGATAGTCCGATATGACTGAAGAATAACTACGAATGCATAGCGATCAACTCGTCATCTTTGCATTTTCTGATGTTAACATCCATTGTGTTATCAGAAGAAGACCGTACAATGTCACAGCACTGTCTTCTTAAGGCCTGAAAAAGTATAGAGCAGTAACAGCAGTTCTCAAATTGTTCGGTATAAGATATAATTTAATCATCCACTGGTGCCGAAATTAGTCATACCTTCCCAGGGACCAGATGCAGTTGTTCTGATGTCACATTTATTAGATTTACATTTCTCAGTGGAATCAAGTCAGGCGGGCATTTTCTGGATGGCTGTCTGCTGTAAGTGGTTTCTGTCTTGCCTTCACTCGAAGAAATACTTTTCAGGAAGAAAAGGGCTCCCCTTTTGCACTCATCTCTTGGGTAATGTTTGGTGTCAAACATATACACATCTGTTACATTACGACCCCGTTTCCATGGCACAAATGTTTTCTGCACAGCAAGGAGGTCAGGGAGCAGTACATTGCCTTTGAACAGCTGAACTGAATAGCCCCAGGCAATTGATACTGTAAGTGATCTGGAACGGTCATAGCACACTGTTTGTTGCAGGATCCTGGCTGGATCAGCATTAGCAGCTCGGAAGAAATGTTGCATTGCCCTTGTGCGGTCCATACCAGGATAAAGAGGATACACATTATCAAGATGGTGCAGTGAAACTAAAGGAGAAAGTGGATGTGCTCTTAGGAGGCCAGAAATATCCCCATGAAGATCGATCTGGGCAAAGAACAAAAACATATGTAAGTTGAAAGTTAAAACTACTACCGCACGTTTTCATGTAACACTAAACACTGTTTTGCAGCACCTCTAGATTTTACCAATCGCAAATAGCATAAGGAAATATGAATGGCTACTGAAGCTAAGTCAAGCTGTCAGCTACTATAATGCAGGAGCTGTTTCAGCAACAGTACAATCCGGCAAACATTCAGACAGAAGCTTTAATTTATATGAAAGGGAAATGTGGTGGCAACGTGGTGCTAAACTCCAATGTGGACCATGGTACACGCACTCTTTTAAGTGCCCTCACATCAAGTCACAAGATGTACCAGGCTACCAATACCGATCACTTTGTAGTGATTCAGCACTACACCAAAAGTTGCAGCGGTTAGCCAGTAACCATCACTTTTTGTGGTTCTTATAGTTTTTCTTTTTGCAGATTATTTCTTAAGAGAGCTCCAACGGATAAGCTTTTTTATCTTATAGGATCAATTAAAAAGATTTGCTTGTTGGTGGCGTATGATTCCAATTTTTATGGGCAGCCGAGCCAACTAGATGCAGAACCCGACACCTATAACTGGATGCAGAATCCAAGACCTATGACAAGTGGGTTCAGTTATAAAAACCATACACAATTTTCAGTCCATTAAATTAAGACGGAACATTCTCAACGCAATCTGAAGATAGTAGGTACTACTTATATAAAGACCTCAGAGGAGAAGGTACGGTATTTGTTAATTGTTACGGATACTTAAATTATTGTGGTGAGAGAATCAATTTGTCAAATACGATCAAGACAGGAGAAAATCTCACTGACTCCGAAGTCCGAACTTATTAACTTCAAAGACAACTATGATCTGGTATCAAAGTACACTAAAAACTGATGACATAGTAGCAAATTTAAACAAATAAGGTAGAATGCTTGGTGAGGAGGCTTAAGAAACGATGGAGCACGTACGCACCTGGTGGAACCCCGGCTCGTGCGTGAGCTCTACGCCGAGCTCGGCGAGGCATGCGCGGATCCTGGCGTCGCTGCCGTAGAGGTGCGGGTACCTGACGACGCAGGAGTCGAGCGCGCGCGCGAGGCGGCGCGCGAGCGGCCAGCTGACGGCGATGCCGCCGCCGCCGTACGCCATGGCGAAGCCGTGCCAGGCGTTCTGCGCGGCGGACTCGGAGCGCGCGCCGAGGTACCATGGCTCGCGCCAGTCGTACTTGGCGAGCGTGCGGAGCAGGTTGGGCGGGACGAAGGCGGTGTCGTCGTCGGCGAGCACGAGCCACCGCGGCGGCGGGCGGTCCCCCCGCAGTTCCGACACGAGCTCCTTGGCGATGCGCGCGACGCGGACGGCGGAGGGAGCCCGCGCGGGTGGGTGTAGGGGAAGCGGGAGGCGTCGGCGGAGACGCGGAGGCGCAGGGACGGAGGGAGGGCGGGGGCGGGCCCACGCGTCGGGAGCGCGGCGTCGAGGAAGAGGAAGGCGCGCGAGGGGCGCGCAGCCAGAGGCGGAGGAGGGGCAGGCGGAGCGGCAGCGTGCGGCGGGAGGAGGCCACGCCGAACACCACGTGGCGCAGCGACGTGGGCTCGGCATCGTCGTCATCCGCCTTCGGCTTCGGCACCGTCGGGGGTGGCTTGGAAGTCGGCGAGAAAGAGGGAGAGGATGGAGAGGGAGAATTCAAATTCGCCTTCACCTCCTCCGCGGCGGCGGGCTGCGTGTGGGCGTGGGTGAGGAGGGGCGGGGGCAGGGGAGCGGGGCGGCGGTGGAGGAGGAGGAGGGAGAGGAGCGGGACGGAGAGCAGGAAGAGGAGGAGGACGCGGAGGGGCGCGCCCGGCGACGACGGGGTCGCCATGGGCGGCGGCGGCGGCGTGTGCTTTGCGCGCGGCGTGTTGGTTGGGTTTTGGGAAGAAGGGAAGTGAAGGGAGGAAGAAGAAAGAGAAAACCAACCGTCCGGAATGGAAGGGAATCTGGGACCCAACACACAGTTCAAACGCAAGTCAAAACGGGAATTCAAACACAAATACCCGCTTGGTTTCGGGAAGCCTCCACTTGTTGAAACCCGTGTTTCAACAGATTATGTTTTTCTGTTCCAAACAGACCATGTCAAAGCCCGTCTAATCTTGGATGATAGTAAAGTCGGTTTCAGTTAAGAGCGATGGTTAGGATTTCTTGAAAGGGAAATTGTTATTATTCGACACTCTATGTTGCACCGTGACTAAATTTATGTCTCTTTTAGTTGTGTCCAAGCTATAATGATTTTGTAAGCTAAGGAAATGTCTTTTTTTTCTTTTGAGGAATAAGCTAAGGGAATGTAAATAAGAAAAAATGATTATTACTCCTATACTACATTACTGAAATATTTTCGTTGTCCCTTGTTTGATACTGACAGGCAACAACAAAAGAAAAACGAGGAGATACTCGGCTTATTTCGCAAAAATAAGCGAAATTCCCACTCAATCTCTCTCGCTTATTTTCGCGAGAGTTAGGTTACTGATAAGCAGCTTCACATATTGTACTGCAATAGGTAAAAGAAATCTTCGCTTTTACCAGTCGCTGCTTATAATCCAAGTGCCAATGTAAGGCATAACATAATCGGTGCGCATGGAAACAGGGAATAAGCCAGAATTTAGGCAAAGGGGTATTTGATTAGTTAGACGTTAAGGGGCAAAGGAGCTGCTTAGGTGAGATTTTAAGTGCTTGAGATGATAATACTAGAGCCGACACGAGGAGAGTAGTTTTTTTTTTTTTTGCTTGTGTGGTGGACGAATAATTGTTGTGTGCTTAAAATTGTGTTGGCTAGGTACTTGTTCTTTCTGGATATCCGCAATATAAACCACTAATTGATGTGCTGTAATTGTTCCAATATACAGGTATTGTTTTTTTTCTTGCAAAAAAGGTGTTTATTGACTTCTATGTAAACATCGCGTTTAGCCATTCATTTCATTAAAATGGTAAAAAATATTTATTTTACTATTAAATATGATTTATTTAGAAATAAATAAGACAAAGAGTAAACATAATGTTGAAAAGTGAAATGGATTGTAGACCTTGACTGTGGATCTGGATACGTAGACAACACGTCATGCTCTGCCGTGGTTGACGACAAAAGAAGATGCCAAGAGAAGAACGAAAAGGAAAATGCAGGAAACCTGTGCCACACACTGCAGCTGGAAGTGGGCACTATCGTCCAGCACGGATGAAAGTTGAAAAGCAGAGACAGACCCATGGTGGATTCGTCCGTCCACTCTGTTGGTGCGCGCATTAGCCTAGTATCTTGACGTGGTGATCAAATCACGCGTCGCGCACGGCGTGGAATTGCTTTGCCTTGTACCCCGGGAACTCGCATCGCTTCGCTGCCCCTGACTGACGTTTTGTGTTTTCCGGTGTCGTGCTGCCCGTGTTCCCGTTCCACAAACATCACGTGACTTTTCTGTCTTCTTTCTGGTTGGTTTTGCAAATGCCAGCAGCAGGGACCAGGGAGTCTGAGTTCATCCATGGCGGGCATTGGGAGAGGGATGAGAGACGTCACGTCCGGGCGTCATCTTCAGGCGGCGAGCGAGCCAGGAAGACGACGACAGCGGCGTCACTGCCTCCGTCTTCCAGTTCCGGCAGTATCCGCGGCATGACTTGACGGCGCCAGCTTTGGCGCGAATTCGACGGCTGTGACCCACGCGTGGCGCCAACATACGCACGCGGGATAGATATATAGTGGAGGACGATTCCCCGCCACCGGCATCTGCGTCACGCTTACCCACACAGCCAACAGAGGAAGGCAGCCGATGATGGTACTTGCTGCTCTGCTATGGCAAACCCAAATCCCACGGAAACAGAGCTGATGCAAGAACAGGCCTGGAAATTGTAGATCAGGGCCTGTTCGTTTCCTGCTCTATAAAATTTAAGCACTATCATATCAAAAAGAATCTTATTATTTATGAATATTTTGATCAATTTAATAATAAAACCCTTTTGACAGATTGGTGCTAATTTTCGAGATGAATCTAATGAGCTTAATTAATCTATGTTTTGTTAAAGTGGTGCTACAGTAACCGTCTTCTAATCACGATTTAATTAACCTCATTAGATTTGTACCGTAAATTAGTGTAGGAGCATGTAATTTATTTTATAATTAAACTTTATTTAGTACTTCTAAATAATAAGATTTTTTTATGTGACAGCTATAAAGTTTAGACTCTAGAAAATAAATACATCCTAGATTTAGATTCAGATTTCACGCGAACCGGCAGATTCTGACCCACACGTCCCTTCATATTCTTGTGGGCACGTCAAAGCAGAGTTGAAGCAGCAAACGGCTTGGAAGCCAGAAAGGATTGCTGCAAGCCGTCCTCTCTAATGCTTCACTAAGGCTATCTCCAACCCGGAAGTCCTATTTTGGAGACCCATAACTGCATATAGGTTGCATTGCTAACGGTGGGTCATGACCCAAAGGTGTCGTTCTCCAACCGATGACCCTTTACGGTCTCTGCTAGCGCACGCGCACATGTGGGCGGGAACAAATTTTATTCGCAGGAAAGGGGAAAGCAGCACCGACATCGGTTTCCGCTCGCCGCAAATGAAACCTAGGATCACAATTTCGCGTCAGACATGTTGTGTGCTGAAAATAGGATTAGAATTGAGTTATTTCAGCACCAAACATTGGATATGTCAAATCTATTTTAACATGCAACTCAAAACTATAGGAAACTTCAATCTATTCATCCCCAAATCACTGCCATCCGCCGGCAGCTTCCACCTCTAGAGCACGCTCGTGAGGCGTCATCTTCGAGCGGCGAGAGAGCCAGGAAGACGACGGCGGCGGCGTCACTGCCTCCGTCTTCCAGTTCCGGCAGTATCCGCGGCATGACTTGACAGCGCCAGCTTTGGCGCGAATTCGACGGCTGTGACCCACGCGTCGCGCCAACATACGCACGCGGGATAGATTCCCCGCCACCGGCATCGGCGTCGATCTTTATATTACTACCTCTGTCCAAAAATATAAGCATTTGTTGACTTTCGAGTATCAGCTTTGACCACTCGTCTTATTCAAATTTTTTTATAAAATACTATTTATTTTTCTACAATTTGTTTTGTCATTAAATATACTATAAATATTAATTTTTAATTTTTATATTTATGTAAATATTTTGAATAAGACAAATGATCAAACATAGTAGTTAAAAATCAACAAATCCTTATATTCATGGACGGAGGAAATATCCACAGAGCCAACAGAGCAAGGAAACCGATGATGGTACTTGTTGCTCTGCTACTGCAAACCCAAATCCCACGGAAACAGAATTGAACATGGCTGCAAGTCGTAGACCCCATTAGATTTAGATCGCCGATGATCCGTTCTGCAATCCCCTCATCGATCGGCCTGGCAATCAACCAGCAAGATAGATAATCGATGAATAAAAGCTTCAGGCAGCAACCGCACGCCTGCTTCTCTCAACGCTCATTATTCAGCAGCAGTATCCGCGGACACCTAGCGGCCGGATCGGGGTCACCTGAATTAAAGGTAAAAATTCAGACAAGACACTGTACAAGGCATTAGTTCGATTTGAAACCGTTGGATTAAAAAGCAACCCACCAGATTTGATGCTACAGTATCGCATAAACAGTAGAAATAACGAGTGCATTTTCTGTTAACTGTACGATTGCTACAAGACTAATGCACGCTGCTGTAGCTCCTCTAACAATTTACTGTAATCTGTTGCTACAGCTCCCTGAATTGAACACTTCAATTAAGAGGACCCGCGTCCCTAGCGGCCGGCCTCACCGTGACGGGGCGCCGGTCATTGCCCGGTGCCTTTTGCTGCATGTCTCCATCGCGAACTTTTTTTTTATTCTGGCTCCTACGTATCTGAAATTTTATAAATAGCTCATCAATAACTAGTATATTTCTAGAATCTGACCCATTTGATCAATCCATTCTGAATGACGTTGTTGACGCCGGTTTTTGACCAAGGGACCCATTGTCGGCGACTATAGGTCAAAGAGGGCCGGTGGGCGAGAAGGCCGACGGCCGCTTGGGCGAGTAAAGGGCGCGTCCCTCCCGAGAATCGTGCGCGGACGCCAACGGAAGAGCATAACATTGATGGGCCTGGCCCACGTTGTAAAATTAGAAATAATAGTTTAATTTTGGAAAAAGGATCCTAGTCGGTTAGGAAATCGGCCCGAAGAGGGTCCGAGTAGGATTCTTTGTGCCGGGTATAAATTTGTACTCGGATGTAACTCCGTAAACTCGATTCACATCCAATACAACTTTCGGCGCATCGCCAAACCCTAATTTTCTGTCAAGTCTTTACTTGTTTTGCGCGGGGATCTTCGGGGCTCCGGTCGACAACAAGTCGGCTTGACAAGGTAATTACGTCGTCTAATTCTCGGCGCATTGTTCGTAATTAGATGGCTTAATTGCTAGTTATCCGGCGACCGGATCCGTTTTCGACCGTCGTAGTGAGTATCGGCGGGATGAGTCAAGTCGACCTGGTCCGGGCTCGTGGTGGAGGTAGTTTGACTTGTCCCGCCTCTCCGTCCCAGCCTTTGCTCACAACGCCGATTGGCTCGGATCCGGTCGTTCGAGTCACGATAGCCGCTATGAGATTTCTTTTACATCTTAGCCGATTCGATTGCGCAAATTCAGTTGACGTGTCCTGTGTTTGCCTTTGCGATAGTTATCTTGTCCTAGGCGCATGCAGCCGATTGGATAGGATGTAGATTTACTTTCATAGTTAAGGCGTTTATGATTATGCTTGTCCTGAATCGGCCGGGCGTGCGCGGCCGTTAGACCTGGTCCGATCGTGTGCCATCGGTTGACTTGTCTCGTTGGAGCGACCGGTCGATTCGAGATCTGTGTGGTTGTATTTGTCTTCTCGTTCTTTCGGAGTGTTTAGCCGATTGCTTATCACGTTCATTAGCTGTTTTATGTTCAATTAGCTAAATCTGTTAAAACCGCCTTTGAACCCGAGTTATTAGTACGATTTCATTGATCATCATGATACATCTAGATATGATCTAATAACTCATTGTTATGATCAATGACAGAATCGGCCGGATGCCTCATCGGCCGATTTACTCGCTCTAATTGATGATTAAACCATCTTCTTGCTATTAAATTAATTACATCCCATTAATAATTACCTTGTTTTTACATTTTATTCGATAATGCATCCCTGCAAAGTCTTAATGATTTAATCGTCTACCGACGAAATCGGCTGCTAGCCACCGATCGCATGTTATAGCGTCGGCCGATTTCGTATCGTTTGTATCACGGTTCGTTTGCCTGGCATTTAATACATAAATGGATGGGCCGTGTTGTTCCCTGTCGATGGCCGATTTTGTCTATCTTACGCGAGAATCGGCCACGGCTGCACATCGGTCTATCCGGGCCGATGACCTGGAATTTTACACCTTTTGTTGTCTTTGTTGGTTTGCGGGAAAACCATCCGCACGCACCGGCGCATACGAGAATAGGCGAGCCGAGCCGGTCCGTTGGGAGCACAGGACCCTGCATCGGCCGGGGTTTCGGTGGACTCTCCGGACAACGGTGTGTTGGCGACTTTTGACGTCAACACACTTTTTGGCACGCCCGAGTGGGACGGAAGCAACCAAGATCAAGATGTCATACATGCGAGGCTGTCGGGGAGGACGGAACGCCAATGGTCGATGCTGAAAATCGACCAATTTTTGTTCCGGTTCCTCTTAGGACGGATGGCAAAGGGCATGGAGAAGTTTCCGATGACAACGAGGTTTCGGCACTGGGGAAGATGACGACAGAACAAAAGCTGCAGTACCAAGAATACCTCGCCGAAGCAATGAAAAAGTACTTTCAAGCCACTGAAAGTGACACGTGGCGAGTGGCCACAAAAGGAGACATCCCTCGGATTCCGCATCCGGAAGAACTAGACCAAATGAAAGCCCGAGACGCGTCGGATGCCAACCAACTCGGTGATATGGTCAACTCGTCCGTTCATCGGGCCGTAATCAATCAATCGGGCGTGTTGACCAACACCATCGGAAATTTGATCAAGGACACGAGTTGATGGCGGACTGTTCATCGAAGGATATTCCGGACCTGCGTACACTCGGCCTTTTGGCACTCTTGTACGACCAATTCAGGGAGTTGGCTTCCAGAATACCACACCGCCGACGAGGGTTTCAGCCTCGTACGGCATGCCACCTCACCTATGGCCTGGCAAGGACAATGCAAATGCAAGTACCGAGTACGACCCAGCCAGGCAAAGAGGATGACGAGTGGCCCCAATAAGTCGGTAACGGAGGAGGGCGACAAACAAGATGTACAACGACCGACTTCGAATTAGGGGCAGCGACCAATGTGGCAGCGGTCCCGCGAGCAGCCTAATTTCTTCTACGTACCAAATACCGGCCCGAGCAGAATTGAGAACTCACCCACTATAGTACGGCCGATATCCGGTATTCCACGACCAATCGCATCGGCTGGAGGACAGGGATTCGTGATCGGACGGCCGATCCAATCAGCCATGAATTATGGAATTGCTCCGCAAACATCGTTCCCGCCTACGGCACTGGGATTTCCGGGAGCGGCCGGTTGATACACCCAAGCTGGGGACAGCCCAACACCGCTTATATAGCGAGGGCCGGATCAGCAACTGCTGGACCCAATGATATGAATAGCCTCATGGCTAAGATCGCCGATATGATGAAAGATCGGTTCGATTTGAAGCCTAAGGAGAAAAGTGCATTGTATCGGCGACCTTACCCGATCGGATGGATTCCGTGGCTTTACCCAATAAGTATAAAATTCCTGAGTTTTCCAAGTTTTACGGGCAAGATAACACATCAACTATGGAGCACATCGGTCGGTATGACGCACGGCTTGGTGAGGCGTCTACTCGAGGAGGCTTTGCGGGTTCGGCTATTCCCACTATCATTGTCCGGATCGGCCTTTTCATGGTTTGCTTCGCTGTCACCTGGTTCTATTCGGAGTTGGGCCGATCCGGAGAAAAGGTTTCACTCGTACTTCTTCACGGGCATTACCGAGCTTAGTTTGTCCGATTTAATGGCGATGAAACAGAAAGCGGGGAATCGGTGGCTGATTATATACGAGAGGTTCGGGACCACGAGGGGACGATGCTACAATCTGAACTCGACAGAGCAACAGTTGGCCGAAATCGCTTATGCGGGGCTATTTTCCAACATTAAAGAAAAGTTTACCCCACATGAGTTTGATGGGCTGGCACAGTGACCCGCGAGGCGATCGGCCAGGAAGAGAATCTCCGACTCACCGAGAATCGGCGGTATCGGGTGACTTATGCTGATTTCGACAGGTGAAGATGATGAAGAGGGAATTAATGCGGTTGAGTGGACTAATAATAAACGGCCGATATTTTCTCCGCATGTCAATCCTAAGGAGAGAAAATATGATTTTAATTTATCTAAGGCCGACGAGATATTTGATCGATTCTGTTGCGGGAAAAGAAAATCCAGCTTTCACCTCATCACAAAATTCCTACGCCGGAGGAGTTGAAGAAAATGGCTAAGTGGTGCAAGTGGCATGGAAATTCACATCATAACACCGTTGATTGTTATGCTATGAGAGATGAGATCCGGAAGGCGATTGACGAGTGGGGTGTTGCGAGCAGTGATGTAAAGAAGAAGATGAAAGTTGATGGGCACCCTTTCCCGGCTAATACGATGTACATCAATACCATCGGCGGTGGATCGAGCTGGTTTCATACGCCGATATGAGAGGAAGAGGGAGAGGGAAGAAAGAGATCGGGCGGCACGTGAACAGGAATCTATCGGTCAAAGTCGGCGATACAGGCAAAGCGTGGTCCGCAGAGAAGATTTTGACCCACACCGGGATTGTCCTTTCTTTCGATCTGCTTGGGACCGAAACATGAAGCTTCCATCTATCGAGAACTGTCCGAGTGCACTAGCCGTGAAGAGTATCGTGATGTCGGGTCGTCGAGTTACCGGGGACGGCCGATTGGTCGCAACTATGAATCTCAACAATCGGCCCCCGGAAGAGCGATCGGCTATGATCACGGATATGATGAACGAAGATACGTAGTGCCAAAGAGAACCTCCGTTCACGATCGATCGGGGCCAATCAACGATGAAGAAGAGTTTGATTACCAATACCATGAAGATTCGAGAGGTGATCAAACCGAGAACGAAGGACGAGTGGTGCCCGAGTGGTTTGCTCAACAAAACCCAAAAGAGGAGGCTTCAAAGAATGCGTTGTCGGGAAATCAAGGGTGGACGGCATTACGGAGATGACCAAGATGATGAGTCCAAGCCCAAGAAGGAATGGAGGCCGAAAGTGCGAGTCTCAAGTGGTCCGGCTGAAGCCGCGGTGAATATGATATCCATGATGCCCGGGATTGTCGGATCGGCCGATGAAAATTCGGGTGAAGAAGAACCAGATTGGGGAGACTTCGAGAGATTCCGTGGACGCCGGAATCGGCGGTATTTGATAAGCCGATCAACTCGATCATTTGCATCTCAAGGCATTGTACATTAGCGGCTACGTCAATGGGTCACCAATGAGGAAAATGTTGGTCGACGGAGGGGCAGCGGTCAATGTCATGCCGATTACTACATACCGCAAGCTCGGGAAGACGCCGGAAGAAATGATGAGGGCTAATCCGACGCTCAAGGATTACAGCGGGAGAAGTCAAGATGTGCGTGGGGCCGCAATAATGGAGATCACCGTGGGCAGCAAAACCATACCCACCACTTTTTTCATCATCGACGGGAAAGGTGCTTACACAACTTTGTTGGGGAGAGGCCGGATTCATGCCAAGCTGTTGCATCCCATCAACCATGCACCAGTGTTTGATTCAATGGGTCGGCAACAAGGTCGAAATCGTACGGGCCGATAAATGCGTAACCATTGCAACCGCCGATTTCGAGTTTGCCGGTCCGGAGAGCCTGCCTTGTTTATCGGGCACGTATTGGGATGCGGAGGCCATAAACATCACCGACGACGGAGTTATTGTGACCGGGGGTCGGGTACCCCCGGCTGCTCCGATGGGCCCCACGGGAGAATTGGCGGACAATCGGCTGATCGATACACGCACCGAGGATATGATGAACCGGCCGATTAACGAACTAGAAGACGGAAAATTAGGCCACGGTTTTGTGTCGGCCGACGAGTTAGAAGAAGTAGATATAGGGGATGGAGACAAGCCTCGGCCGACATATATTAGCAAGAAATTGTGTAAAGAAGTAAGAGATGAATTAGTGGCCTTGTTGAAAGAATATAAAGATTGTTTTGCTTGGGATTATAGCGAGATGCCTGGACTCGGCCGATCGATCGTTGAACATCGGTTGCCCACCAAGCCCGGATATCGGCCATATAAGCGAGGGGCTCGGAAAATTGACCCTAGGTATTATGAAGCCGTCAAAGAAGAGATTATCAGATTATATGAGGCCGGCTTCATTAGGCCATGCCGATATGCGGAGTGGGTTTCCAGTATTGTGCCGGTGGAAAAGAAAAATAGAAAGATGCGGGTCTGCATTGACTTGAGAAATTTGAATAAGGCGACTTCGAAAGATGAGTACCCAATGCCAAACGCCGATTTGTTGGTTGATGCAGCCACGGCAACAAAATTTTGAGCTTTATGGATGGAAATGCTGGGTACAATCAGATTTTTATGGCCGAAGAAGATATATCGAAGACGGCGTTCGGATGCCCGGAGCGTTGGGACTATATGAGTGGGTTGTCATGACCTTCGGCCTAAAAAATGCTGGTGCTACATATCGGAGGGCCATGAATTTTATATATCACGATTTAATCGGCCGATTGGTGGAAATTTATATTGATGATGTCATGGTGAAATCAAGATCGGTTGGGAGTCATGTGGCTGATCTCGGAGAAGTGTTGAAGAGGACAAGACAATACGGCACGAAGATGAACCCGCTCAAGTGTGCGTTTGGCGTCTCAGCTGGACAATTTCTGGGGTTTATTGTGCATGAAAAGGGAATTGAAGTCGGCCCTAAGAGTATTGATTCTATCGAGAAAGTTGGAACCGCCGACGAACAAGACGAAGCTCAGTCCACGATCGGCAAGATTAATTTTATTAGGCGATTTATCTCAAACTTGTCCAGTCGACTTGATGTGTTTACGCCATTGTTGAAACTCAAAGCCAATCAAGAATTTCGGTGGGAGCCAATCCATCAAAAGGCTTTAGAAGATATCAAGAAATATTTGGTGTCCCCACCGATGATGGTTCCGCCAAAGCCAGGCACACCCTTTAAGTTATATTTATCGGCCGATAATAGGTGCATCGGCTCGAGCATTGACTCAAGAACAGGAGGGAAAAGAGCGGGTCATATTTTATCTCAGCCGCAAATTAATTGACGCAGAAACACGGTATCCGAGAGGTGGAAAGGTTATGTCTCTGTCTGTATTTTTCATGCACAAAATTAAGGCATTATCTGTTGGCCGAAGAGTGTACTGTCGTTTGCCGGGCCGATGTCGTAAAATATATGCTATCGGCTCCGGTCCCCAAAGGCCGGTTGGGCAAATGGATGTTGGCAATTGCGGAGTTTGATTTAGGCTATGAATCGGCCAAAGCGAGTAAAAGCACAAGTATTGGCTGATTTAATAGTGCAACACGGTGAACACTCGGCCGGATATGTTGAACCGATGCCATGGACGGTATTCTTTGATGGTTCAATTTGCAAGGAGGGAAGTGGAATCGGCTTGGTTGTTGTGTCGCCTCGGGGGCAATACGTGGATACTCTATTACGATAGAGGCGCACACCAACAACCAAGTCGAATACGTGGCGATATTAA
This sequence comes from Chloris gayana, assembly GCA_031894775.1. Classification (NCBI taxonomy): domain Eukaryota; kingdom Viridiplantae; phylum Streptophyta; class Magnoliopsida; order Poales; family Poaceae; genus Chloris; species Chloris gayana. The sequence continues at coordinate 52,105 of JAUNZO010002185.1, forward strand.
AAGGACTGGAATTACTCATCGATGCCGGGGCTGATTTTGTGGAAATTTTCGGCGATTCCTTGTTGGTTGTGAGTCAGCTGGCCGATGAGTATGAGTGTAAAGATGAAATATTGTTGCAATATCATAGAAAGTGCCGAAGTTAATGAAAAGGTTCAAGTGTGTTAAAGTCAGCCATATACCAAGAGAGCAGAACTTTGAAGCAAATAACTTGGCTCGGTTAGCATCCGGATATCGGCTCGCCGAAAACAGACTTAGAGATAGCTGATATTGAAGAAGCCGATTGGCGTACGGAAATTCGAAATTTTTGAGCAATCCATCCCAACCTACGGATAAGAAGATAAGATATAAAGCTTTGAAGTATGTTCTGTTGGATGATCAATTATTTTTCAAGACAATTGATGGGGTGCTTCTCAAGTGTATTGATGACACCGAGGCCAAAGTGGTAATGAGCGAAGTGCATGATGGGATTTGCGGAACGCATCAATCGGCCCATAAAATGAAGTGGCTGCTAAGGCGAGCTGGTTATTACTGGCCGACAATGTTGGCCGATTGTTTTAAATATTATAAAAGTTGCCAAGATTGCCAGAAATTCGGACCTATACGAGGGCGCTGCGTCAGCTATGAATCCGATAATCAAACCTTGACCGTTCGAGGCTGGGCCATGGATATGATCGGCCGGATAAATCCAGACATCAAGCAAAGGACATCAATACATATTAGTAGCTACAGATTATTTCACGAAGTGGGTTGAAGCGGCACCCTATCGCAAAGTTTCGACGATCGACGTGATAACGTTTGTTAAAGAGCATATTATTTATAGATTTGGGATTCCGGAAACAATCACGACAGATCAAGGATCAGTATTCACGTCGGACGAATTTCAATCTTTTGCTTGATGAGATGGGAATTAAGTTTATTAATTCGTCGCCGTATTATGCCCAAGCCAATGGCCAAGTCGAAGCGGCAAATAAGAGTCCGATCAAGTTAATCAAGCGGAAAATACAAGAGTATCCTCGTAAGTGGCACATGAAATTGATGGACGCTTTGTGGGCTTATCGTATGTCACGGCATGGGGCCATGCAAGTTGCGCCGTATCAGCTGGTATATGGGCACGAAGCCGTCATTGCCATGGGAGACAGACTATCGGCTCCGGAAGGATTGAGTTGCAACAAAAGCTTTCGGCCGATCAGTACTACGGATTGATGATGGATGAATTAGAAGATGTAGTACAAAATCGGTTGGATGCATTGGAAAAAATAGAAGCGAGAATAAGGCGAGGGTCGCCCGCCATTATGATAAGAAGGTTGTACTGAAACAGTTTAAAGAGGGCGATTTGGTCCGGAAGCTTAGGATGCCAATCGGCGTGAAGGACAATCGGTTTGGTAAATGGTCGCCTAATTGGGAAGGACCTTATTTGATTAGCCGATCGGCACCGGGTAATGCATATATTTTGAAAGAGTTAGAAGGGGAAGAATTCGGCCGAGCACTTAATGGAAAGTATTTGAAGCGAGTATTATCCTAGTATTTGGATTAACTCATAGTGTTCGGCCTAAAAGAGACTACGACCGATGTCGATGCACATCGCCTTGAGACGGCCGATGCGAGAGTATCGCCCTTAGCCCAAAAAATATGAAAGTAAAACAGAGGGAGTCACCGATGAATTAGCCAATGTTTAAACATCGCCTTCGGATGGCCGATATTATGGTATATCGCCCTTAGTGCAAAAAATATTCGCAACAAATTTTGTTCAAAATCCTATTACACCTAAGCATAATCGATCGCCTCAGCACGGGACAAGAAGTCTTGGACGGCGGATAGTGCGCGGGCCAGCATGGAGTCGAGTTTAGCCATGACCAACGGGTCATCCTCGATGGGGCCGACATCGGCGTGCGCCGCGGCGACCATCTTCTCGGCCGTTTGAATTGCTTCGTCCGTCGTCTTCTGTTGAGCCGTCACATCGGCCGACAAGCTGTGCAATGGTGGCTTCTAAGGCCGCCGCCGCCTCCTCCTTGAGAGCCGGCGATGCTCTCAAATCGGCAATCTCCTGGTTGATTACCTGCAGTTCATCCTGCCGATTTGAGAGTTGCTCTTGCATCTCCCGGGTCTTCCGGGCCTCCTCCTCGGAGCGCTTGATGGAGTTCTCGGCGAGTAACGCAGCTTGCTGCTGCTCCGCGTGGCGAGCCGGACGCTGCTGGGCACGAGTGAAGTCCATTTGCCGGTACTCCATGTATGCCACGCGGTGCGAGCATAGCGCACATCCTCCGGGAGCTCGGTCCGGACCTCCAAGTCACAGGGCCCTTATGGGGTGAGCGTCGGCCACCAAGCGATCGGCCGAAGAGGCCTCGAGCCTGCGCGCGATTTCGTTCATGGTGGTAAGACCAGAGGAAGATACCAAAATCGGCGCGAGACGAGGGAAGCTAAGCGCACGAAATACCAAGAAAAATAAAATGAAGCTAATAATCGAGAGGCAAATCAAGAAAATAAAAAGGAGATAGTAAAAACAAACCTGCGAAGCGTCAATGCGGAGCGGCTGGACGTCTATCGGCTGTGCCATTGAACCTACGAGGTTCGTGTGTTCCAATCAGCTCTCGGCGGCCGATTCCCCTTCACCGGCGGTATCTTCGGAGGCGGCATCGGGTACATAGCTAGCTTGTTCGGCTTCGGCGGGCTCATCGGCGGGCTCATCGGCAAGCTCATCGACGGCGGTGCCTACGGGAGAAGCCGCGGGCGGCTCCGGCCGACCGATTCTTCGTCGGCAGCGGTGCCTTTGGGAGAGGCCGTGGGCGACACACGGCCGGCTTGTTCGGCTTCGGCGGCGACCTCGGGAGACGCAGGCCGATCCAAGCGAGTTGAGCTCTCCGAAAGATTTGGATCGGCCCGGCTTGGTACGACTGCCGATTCCGGAGCTACGGGGGTCGGCCTTTCGGGTGTCGGCGTCCTGGCCCGTGGAGGAGTTGATAGGCGGATCGGCCTATCGGGCGTTGGTGTCCGGGCCCGAGGAGGAAGAACCGCCGATTCCTGCAAAGAACTCATAGTTAGACGAGTATGTAAAGTGAAAAGGGAATCGGCGATCATGCAATAATGACTCGACGCAGCGGTGATGGTTCATCGAAGTAGTCCGGGTCGGACGGGCGCATAGGCTGCTTTAGCAGCGCGCGGTGTCGCTTCGGGGCTTGAGTCGGCCACTGCAGTGGCACATTAGCCTTCCTCTTTACGAGGGCGGCTGTTTTAGTCTTGGCCTTGCGGGCAGCTGGTGCCCTCGACTCATCGCCGCAAAAGCTTGGGCGGGAGTGCGATCGGTGAAGCCGATATTTGGAACAATTGGGCTCGGCATTAAGTATGCAATCGGCCGGCCACCGATGCTCCGGGTCGGCGGCTCCTCGTGTCCGACTGAAAAAGAATATACAAGGGTGAGCATTTGGAGTGGCCGATTTCATTTATAAAATCGGCCTTACGGAAATAAATCGGCTACACGTACCTCGGCGAAGGCTTCGCTCGGGACTAAGCCGGAGAAGAAGGAAGCGGTGTTCCGGCTGCGGAGGTGCCGGTTCCACTCGCCCCACCGGCGGTCAAAAAGGCGGGTACTCCGGGCGCCGGGAAAATCCGGCTAAGTCGCCGGTGACGACATCGGCGGTGCGGCCGACGAGCCAATTCCATCGAATGGCGTTGTCGACGTTAGCCCGCGCCTTTATTTGCCCCACATAGAAGAGGTCGGGGGCAAGCGGCCGAAGCCGAGTTGGCGGGCCGCCACCGACGGGTGGTAGAACTCATAGGAGCGAAAGCCTTGCTCCCGAGCAATGAGTCCCGTCGGCGAGCAGACGAGGGCGGAGGCGGGTGGTGAAGATCTTGACCGCCTCCCCGTCGGCCGTTGGGAAGGTGGGATCGATCGGAAAAGGAGTGTCATACCCCTTCTCGAAGAAATCGATGTACGGGTACCAATCCGTACTTTCGTTGTTGAGGCCCTTGTAGAGGGCGGCGAACCAATACGCCGAGGTTGTCATCCGACATGGCCGCCCCGGTGCCATGGATAACGCTTCCCGAAGGAGATGCACCGGCTGAATACGGGCGTGGCCGATTCGGCGTAGTTGCCGGGGAAGGTGAGCGCACCGAGGTCCGGATCGATGGCCTTGGTGGTATGAAGGGACGACCACATTTGGATAAACCACCAAGGGCCACCCGGGTTCTTGGTCGATCGGCGGAGCGCAACTCCACTGAAACCTGGTGAAGAAGGAGGTACGCCGACCCCGGAAGATACTTGCCCATGGGAAGGGCATGGGCTGTCGGCCGATACATCGGCCATCGGCGGAAAATTGTTTGTGGGGCTCACGCTGACCCCACAAAAGAAGAAATGGTCGAGCCACATGTTGAGGAAGGCAACGTGCTCGCGGCGATCGGCCGTGCCGTGCCCCTTGTTGTAGGTATGGATGTAGACCTTCCAACCCCTGGTGTCCTTAGGGTTGATCCGATGGGAGGACTTAATGCGGATGGCATCCGGGGTGGCCTCCGCCGTGATATTCAAATCGGCCAACATGACCGTATCCGGGAGGGTCATGGTAGCCGGGCCGTGGCCGAACATGAAGCGATTCGGGGCATCGACCGAGAGATAAGAAGCTGCCGCCGACAACGGTTCATTCTTGTGGTGATCGGCCGGAGAGAGTTTGATGGCGTGGGCGATGCCGATATTGGCCCAACCTTGCGGATGGACGGCCGATACCCGGTTATACCAATCGCGCCATCCGAGCAACGGGAGTCGGCCATGACCGAAAGCTGTTGGCCCACTCGGCCGATAAAGGAGATTGTTGCCGAAACGGAACCCGGTTCGTTTCGGCACTGAATGAGATCTGTGGGGTCGGGATCGCCCATGGGGCCCAAAAAGAAGTGAGTTGGGATGTTGGATGGGATGACGACTTGGTTCCGGATCTCCTAAAAACAAGGAATAGGGCTAAAACAAGAAACGGAACGGAAAGAAGATAGATTGTGAAAATGAACAAGAACAAGAACGCGAAGAAAGATTGCAAAGGTAGAAAAGAGGGGTGCTCGAATGTACATTACCTCCGGAACGGCGTTGGTGGTGGCGGCAACAGCGGCCGGCGGCGGCGCAGCAGCAGCAGCAACAGCGAGGATTCATGGTCACCGGAAGAGAAAACGACGGCGGCGCGGTGGGAAGTTGAAAGGGCTCGAAAAGGCAAAAGTCGCTAGAACAGGGGAAGATGAAAGCTAAGGAGAAGAAACAGATGGGAAATGACCAGGGGTGACCCCGGGTTTTATGGAGAGGTGACGAGCGATAAAACCGGCGCGATAAAAGAGGATAAATCAGTCCGACGCATGCGTTGCATACCCCGAGCCGGGGGACATGTGTTGACGCCGGTTTTTGACCAAGGGACCCATTGTCGGCGACTATAGGTCAAAGAGGGCCGGTGGGCGAGAAGGCCGACGGCCGCTTGGGCGAGTAAAGGCGCGTCCCTCCCGAGAATCGTGCGCGGACGCCAACGGAAGAGCATAACATTGATGGGCCTGGCCCACGTTGTAAAATTAGAAATAATAGTTTAATTTTGGAAAAAGGATCCTAGTCGGTTAGGAAATCGGCCCGAAGAGGGTCCGAGTAGGATTCTTTGTGCCGGGTATAAATTTGTACTCGGATGTAACCTGTAAACTCGATTCACATCCAATACAACTTTCGGCGCATCGCCAAACCCTAATTTTCTGTCAAGTCTTTACTGTTTTGCGCGGGGATCTTCGGGGCTCCGGTCGACAACAAGTCGGCTTGACAAGGTAATTACGTCGTCTAATTCTCGGCGCATTGTTCGTAATTAGATGGCTTAATTGCTAGTTATCCGGCGACAGATCTGTTTCGACCAGTCGTAGTGAGTATCGGCGGGATGAGTCAAGTCGACACTGGTCGGACTCGTGGTGGAGGTAGTTTGACTTGTCCTGCCTCTCCGTCCCGGCCTTTGCTCACAACGCCGATTGGCTCGGATCTGGTCGTTCGAGTCACGATAGCCGCTATGAGATTTCTTTTACATCTTAGCCGATTCGATTGCGCAAATTCGGTTGACGTGTCCTGTGTTTGCCTTTGCGATAGTTGACTTGTCCTAGGCGCATGCAGCCGATTGGATAGGATGTAGATTTACTTTCATAGTTAAGGCGTTTATGATTATGCTTGTCCTGAATCGGCCGAGCGTGCGCGGCCGTTAGACCTGGTCCGATCGTGTGCCATCGGTTGACTTGTCCTGTTGGAGCGACTCGGTCGATTCGAGATCTGTGTGGTTGTATTTGTCTTACTTGTTCTTTCGGAGTGTTTAGCCGATTGCTTATCACGTTCATTAGCTGTTTTATGTTCAATTAGCTAAATCTGTTAAAGCGCCTTTGAACCGAGTTATTAGTACGATTTCATTGATCATCATGATACATCTAGATATGATCTAATAACTCATTGTTATGATCAATGACGAGAATCGGCCGGATGCCTCATCGGCCGATTCATTGCTCTAATTGATGATTAAACCATCTTCTTGCTATTAAATTAATTACATCCCATTAATAATTACCTTGTTTTTACATTTTATTCGATAATGCATCCTCGCAAAGTCTTAATGATTTAATCGTCTACCGACGAAATCGGCTGCTAGCCACCGATCGCATGTTATAGCGTCGGCCGATTTCGTATCGTTTGTATCACGATTCGTTTGCCTGGCATTTAATACATAAATGGATGGGCCGTGCTGTTCCCTGTCGATGGCCGATTTTGTCTATCTTACGCGAGAATCGGCCACGGCTGCACATCGGTCTATCCGGGCCGATGACCTGGAATTTTACACCTTTTGTTGTCTTTGTTGGTTTGCGGGAAAACCATCGCGCACGCACCAGCGCACACGAGAATAGGCGAGCTGAGCCGGTCCGTTGGGAGCACGGGACCTGCATCAGCCGGGGTTTCGGTGGACTCTCCGGACAACGGTGTGTTGGCGACTTTTGACGTCAACGGACGTGACACATATATATGATCATGTCATTCACTTTGACGTGTCATTTGAGTTTAGCATGACCAAAAGATGCCAGATCTTAAAATTTAGTTTGGAGCATGCTACTTTTAAAATTTTAGTTGAAAAGAGGCGAAAATAAAAAAAAATTCCTCAATCGCCGCAGAACAGAGGAAACTGGCGTGCGAATGACGTGAAAGCAGAGTTGAAGCAGCAACGGCTTGGAAAGTGGCAAGTTACAGAGGGTTTCTGCAAGCAGTCCTCTACCGACCTGGCAATCCATCGGTGCACGACCGTTAAACACTCTCACCTGTTCTGCTTTGCTACCTGTTTGCCAGTAGTACTGTCCAATTAACTCCTAGTTGTCAGGAACAATAGCTGGGCCGTCATCAAATGGGCCATGGGCCGTGGCCATCTCGTGGCCTTCACCTCACCTGGGTAGTACAATACACGACGGAAGGCAAGCAAGGGGATAGGGGAAAATCAATCCAACAATTATATTCAGAAACACTAGTAGAGCTCTTCTCCTTTCTCTCGACTTCCCACCTTCTCTAGCCTCCTCTAGGTCTAGGGCTCAAGGTTAACAAAACCAGATTGACCGGTCCGGTTTTGAACCGAGAAAACCGATCGGTTAACCGGAAAAACTGTTGGTTAACCGAATAGATACAGATAAACAGCTACGGTTTTCCTCGGCTAACCGGTCAAACCAGCCAGCCGGCTGGGACCGGTTTCCGGTTAACCGAGATAACCGCCCGATTTTCACCGGTTTTGTTAACCATGCTAGGGCTCTAGTAGCTCATCCCACTTTTGCGCTTCATCTCCCTCCTCCCTGAGATCGTGTATCCTATATGTACCCGAAACACTAGTTCGTCTACTGTTATTTGCTCCACACTTATTCCATCCTGTTACTGAGGTGCTAACACTAGTACACAGTTTTAAACACATCCACTTTGTCCCATTTTTATTACTAACGAAAACAAGACTGTTTTCTGTCTATAGAGAGTGCTCTGCGCCTCTGCCTGCAATCACCGTTTACAGATTCGACATGAAAAAGATATACTGCCACCTTTTTTTAAGGCTGCATAATTAGTGGAGAAGGATACACACCAACTGGAGCTACAACATCCTCAGATATCTAGTCTAGAAACACTAAATTTTATTGCTCTATATATATTCATCTTTCTTGCATAGCCAAATCATTTCTGTTACGTGGTGCTGAAAAAAAAATGTACATTACACTGCACGGCAGATGTCAGAGCGTCATGTCCTTCTGTTCACTAGTACACAGGTATTTTGTACTGCCAGATACATAAAAGCACTCCACACTTCAATACTTGATGAATAACTGAAGGGTAACCACCTATACTCCTCCGTTCTAGAAATGACGACGTCCCGATCGACCAAAGAAATTGAGTTATGCCCAGTACAAAACTGATGTCGCCAGAATGTGCCATACGTATATTGCCAAAAGCACCTTTTGTATAGCGCCAGCATTTAGGAACATACACACATTCTGGCGACCATCAAGTGTGTGAAGCTCTTGTAGTTACCTTGAACCATCTGCCGATGCGGCCCAGCTTCACCACTATAGCAGCTGCAAATCCGACGCCGAAGCCCAGTCCCACGAACAGAAACAGGACCACATCAACACGATCAGAGGACTTGCTTACATTTTTCTCACCTGGATTGTAAGGCCAATCGCCACAAGGTGATTCCGACAGTTGAGGTCCACACAGTCTTGCATTCCCTTCAAACGAACTGCTGTTAAATGTAGAGAACTGGCGAGCTTGCGGTATCTTCCCCACCAACTGGTTGTTCGACAAGTTCAGCACGGCAAGAAAGGTGAGACTAGTTAGTTCTTGAGGAATCTCCCCGAGAGTTGGTTGCAGGACAGGTCGAGTGACTCCAAATCAATCATGCCACCAAGCTGTGCTGGGATTTTCCCCGTCAAGGCGTTGTGTGACATGTTCAGAGCACGTAGTGACACAAGTCTTCCGATCGATTCGGGAATGGCACCCTCCAACCTGTTGTCTGAGAAGTCTATCGCTGTCAAGATGGTCAAAATTCTTTCAAAATTCACAAAATTTCCCTTGTAAACGATCCCGATAGAATCTTGATAGAATCCATTTGAGCTTGATATGTTCAAAGCAGAAATAGTTTTTCCTGTATCATTCAACGTTGCCATCATTGCTTTTAACCACCCAATCCATTCTGGTCTCAAACTGCCAGAGAAATTGTTCGAGGCAAGATCGATAATTTGCAAACTAGGGAAAAATTCCTTGTATCTGTTGCTATCATCAGCAGTATCATCTATAGTTCCATAGAATTTGTTTGATCTCAGGACAATCACGGAGAGCTTGGCTAGACCCCTCAACCAAGAAGGGAAAACGTCAACTATTTGATTGCTTCCAAAGTCCAGAACCTCCAGTTGCTGGCACTTTGAAAGTCCCCTGGGAAGCTGCCCATAAATCTTATTACCATGTACATCTATTGTCTTTAAGGAACATTCACTTGTGATATTGGACGACATCATCCCTTCAAAATGATTATCCTTCAAATTCAAAACTTCTAATTTTCCATTTTCTATAAGACAAGATGGAATAGGGCCACTAAAGCTGTTGTTCGATAGTACAAGGATACCCAATGAGGAATTGCAAATTGAAAAAGGTATATATCCAGTTATATTATTGTTGGACATTATGAGATAACTTGTTTGACTAAGATAGAAATCCCAGTTTGGATGAACAGAAGAGAATCTGTTGTTTGAATAATCCAATGCTTTTGCTGATGAGTTTGGCATAGGAATCATCCCCTGGAGTCTATTGAAACTAAGATCAAGAACATATGGTACAGTAGTGAAAGGGAGAACATCTGAAGTGAGTCCAATACTAGTGAACATGTTGTGTGAAATATTCAAGTAGGTAATGGTACTACTACATATTTTCCACATCTGCTTGGGAATATCCCCACTTATTTTATTGCATGAAAGATCCAAATATGATATATACTTACTACGTATCAAAGATCTAGGAAATTGGGTAATATTGCAGGATGCGAGCCCTAATACATGAGGTCCAGACCAATCTACTGATGGCAATGGGCTATCATCAGTCGTATCCGTAACATGCAACTTATTGTAGGAAAGGTGCAGAATTTCGATGTTCCTTAATTTCCAAAACGAGGAAAGGTCCACCGGATGGGGCTTCTCTCCTCCCACTTGGTACTCCCATGCATACTCCCATCAAGGTGACGAAGTCCTATTGATGCGTACCCTTGACACACACACTGCTTTCCTAATCTGAACTGCATGTGTTTAATGTCGTTTCAGTTTCTTTTAGAAACTTTTATTAAGATGCCGCTCTAATGACGCGGCCGTGACAATGACCTTAATCGTTCTGTTGCATCCTTCACGTCACACATAGTCATGCCCATTGGGGGATCTGCGAGTCTGCGACCTGTCCGCGTTCTGTTTCATCGTTGGTGGCTCGTTTATCATCATTCATGCTATAGTTCAAAAAAGAACGCAATTAGGCAAAGGGGAGAACTGAGGATTACTTGTTTTCCTCAGCCTTGATGCATATGCCGTACACACTAATAGTCACCGGAATTAATCAATCATTTTTGTTCCAAGAATCAATAAAGTTTATCGGACATGCCGTCACTTTTCGATGACAATTTTATATATTGAGGAGATCTTGATGTGGATGAAACCGTAGTCTCTTGCTATATATTTGTGGGAGGGTGCTGTTAATTGTGCTTGTGTTAGCCTTGCTGCAGCACGCATGGAGCTTTCCTAAATCAACGAGAGTCAAAACTTGCTGAGCCAAGGAAACATGCACACCTATCAGACGTGGCCACCTGGATGGGAGTATGCATGGGAGTACCAAACGGGAGGAGAGAAGCTCCGTCCAGGTCCACCACACCTATCAGGTTGTTCCATTTAAGGTCCAGTCGTATCAAGCTTGTAAGATCGAAAAATGACTTAGGAAAAGGGCCTGAGAATTCATTGTTACTCAAATCGATGGACTCCAACTGTGAAAGTGCCTGGTTGAACTCTGGTATAGGGCCAGAAAGTTGGTTTGAAGAAAGTTTTAGATCTGGCATAGTGAAAATAGATGATGGAATTTCTCCTGCAAAGAAAATGGAAAACGTGAAGTTAGAAGGTTCATGAAAAAAATATATTCGTGTTTTTTAATAGCATGATCTAGCAGTTTGTCGGTTGCCCAGTCTTGCTCACTAGCCTTGCCTGCATCACAATTTGTCAGAGAGAGAGAGAGAGAGAGAGAGAGAGAGAGAGAGAGAGAGAGAGTAACTCATAAGTAATTAACCAGGTAGTTAACTAAAATGTTTTAAAAAGTAAACATAAGCCTAACCACATATAATAGTAAGCAAAGAAGGTAGCGCATATTGTCTTTACCATTGAAAGCGTTGTTTGCAAGAGACAGTTCTGTCAGTTGGGTCAAGTTAGCAACTGAATTTGGTATTCTCCCAGAGAAGTCGCATCCAATGAGATATAAGTATCTCAATTTACTGAGCTGCCCAATTGTATACGGTATTGTCCCAGAAGTACATCCACCAGATGCGCAGTCGCAATTTATTTCCATGGTTTGCAAGTTTGTGAGGTTGCCAATTGCTGCGTGCAATGGCACAGAAAATCCAGAACCAATTATTTGAATATTTATTAAATTTTTAAGATTGCTAAAAGAAGATAGTAATGAACCATATGTTGTGCAATAGACCATTTCCAGTGTTTGCAGGTCCATGAGTTTCCCAACTGCAGAAATTATTTGCCAAGGGAGATTACACCCGACCATGGTCAATCCTCTCAGGCTCTTGAAGCTGCTTATTACTGAGGAAGGTGTTGTCAAAGAGAAATCACACCCATAGAGTGTCAAGCTTGTCAGGTTCTTGCGGTCTCCAAGCCATGTGAAAATTGATCCCAACTCACTTACTGAACCGAACTCAAGATATAGCTGCTGTAAAGACTCAAGACTACCAAGTGAAGAGAGAAAATCCGCGGAGGAAATTAAATTTCCATCAAGACCAAGCCCCTTCAACAACTTGAAATTTCTAGAAGGTAACGGTTTAGGAGACGAAAAATTGGTCTCATCTAGCCTCAAAGTCTCTAAAGAACTTTCATTAGAAAAGTTTGGCACATAACCTGAGAGATCTTCATTACCGGACAAATCGAGGACCCTTAGTTTTTGGATTGAAAGTATCTGGAGGGAAACCATCCCTCAAGGTTAGTATCAGAAAGTTGAAGAACGGTCAAATTGATAAAATCCATGAAGAACTCTGGAAACGGACCAGGAGTTATATCATTTTCTTGGAGGTTGATCAGTTCGACAGAATGGAGTCTGGAGAGGGAGTTATGAATAGAACCTCTCAGTCCACATAAGGCCAAACTAAGTGCCTGAAGACGAGGAACATATGTAGCTAGGTATATATACAACTTCTCTCCAGCATCAGACAAATCAACTCCATCAAGGTAGAGCTCTCTTAGACTGCTCAGGTTTGCCACTAGAGTATCAAAATTGGAGGCGTATAGACTGTTACTATAGTAGTTTGCTTGAAGAGAGAACAAATTATCGGAATTGGTGGAAATATCCAAGGACAGAAGGTTCACAAGTTTACCGATGCTAGTAGGCACTGGACCCTGGATGCCTATATTCGAAAGGTTCAAATGGGTTAACAAAGCAAACCTCTCAAATCTTGTCGTAGCGAAGGGATTCCAGTTCCGGCTAAAATAATTCATGCTGAGGTCTAGACGTTGAAGGGACGTGAGGTTGAAGATCGTAGGATCCAAGCCATAACTAGACAAGCCACGATTGTTAAGGTCAAGCACTGTGACATTACCAGAGGAGTCGTCGCAGCCAACACCCTCCCAGAAACAGCAGTCGGTGCCATCTTGCCACGATGATAACGTCGTGATAGATTTTCTGAATGAAAAGGTCTTCTTCAGATGGAGGAGCGCATCAGCTTGGTCTGGACGGCACAGAAATGGAGCAGATAGGCGAGTGAGGTTACCTCCACCAGCGAGGGCGCTAGAAGTGGATCCTAGTGTTGCAGGAAAAAGAAGTAACAACCAGATGATGGAAGCCATATTCTGGTAGAAGCGTATGAGCTAACGCCTTTCCAGATAGTCATGAGCACATATATATAGCTTGCTCGGTTCAGTATTTTCCATGAATTTCATTGATAGTTTAAATTTGAATATTCGACGTCTTTGTTGCCGGAAATACACCTCAGTCGAAGTGAACAATAATAAGATGCTGGCATAAAAATAATTGATAGTCTAGATATTATATCTAAGTTTTCATATGTATCTGGGATGTGTCTTGCCTCTCAAGTCTTGTACTGTATTTATACTGGTCGATGGCCTAGTAACACAATCAATCCATTACACCAATTCTATTATCCGACAGTAGTGAAGGATCATGACATTAAGGACATGAAGAGACTGTTTTCCTTGGAGACGTCTTGAAACCAAGTTTGAATGATAACGTAGATTGAAGGTTACCATTTGCATTTGGGAGGAAATTTTAGAAGACCGGTCATCAGTGAAGTTTGCAAATTGTCCCTTTTAGAATACGGATTTTGATTCTGACCTCTGTATCAAATGTTACATATAGTCACTACGACGATCACAAAGACCGATTAAGGCCACAAGTGCTAGAAATTTTTTTGCAGATTGTCATGGTAATCCGCAGAGCCAAATAACCGTGTCATGTTTGCAAGCCAGCAACAACAGCTGTAACTATGTTTTCATCTCTATGCATCATGGATGATTGTTAAGATTTGCCTCGTGCTGGACACAGGTGTGGTGCGAGCAGCAATGCTGCCAATGCAAGCTGTGCATCATGGATGATTGTTAAGACCGACTCTAACAATGGGTAGGCAAATGCAAATATCATCATAGTGGGTACTGTGCATCACCAAAAACTCTCGCCAATAGAATAGCCAAATGAAGAGGCATTTTGCCTCGTGAAGAGAGAAGGTGCAAAATTGCATCTCTCCACGAATGCATCCTCCGGCTGCATCAGCAGCTTTTCTTCTCCTCTAAATTGTCTGTCGTTGACAACACCTTTTGCTTTCCCTCCTCTACACTATGCACGCGATGCAAACGTAGTTTTGTCTCTCAAAATTGCAATGCCTTGTTGGAGTAAGTCTAAGACCGTGTATTTGGTTTGTCTGTGGCTGTGAGAAAAAAAGCTGTTTTTAGCTGTGATCTGTGAAAAAAAGCTACTTTAAGCTATTGGTTGTGAGAAAAGCAGAAAGCCGTTTGGTAAAAATGGCTGTGGCTGTGGAAAAGCTGTGAAAATGTCAGTAATACCATTGAATGGATGAGAAACAATTTATATAAAAATTAATCTAAACTTCATATATTAACATATTAATGGCCCATTTAATATGTAAATGAACATATAAAAATCAATTAATTAACATTTTACATCCGCCATTAACATAAGTATAAATTATAAAATTCACAGCAACCTTGGGGATATCCTTGTAAAAATGCCAAGACACAAAAATATTATGAATAATTGCAATTTTTATGAGGTCCGTTTTGCAAAAGTCCATTCCAATCGTCTACCTCGCTCTGGTCATGGCAGTCGGCCATGGATGCCTTTGGAACCTCCAATCGGCCACGGAAAAATGGGAAATAGAGGTTGGGAAGAGGGGGAATGGAATCCCCGAACTATGGCGCAGCTATTGATGCGCGATTTTTCGTCATAGCCAAGGATGCTTCAAGATTTCGAGGAGGGGCCATGTTGGGTTGAGTTCGATGGTGGCAGCCAGCCTGCTCTACTCGTACAGCCCGGTCGAGGATGTTTCAAGATTTCAAAGGCGCGACCCAGGATCGATGGGAGCTCGATGCTTGAAGTGTGGCTCCCTGTGCCGGCCACCGAGGCGAGGCGGTGCATCAGGGCGGAGCAAGGTGGCGAGGCGCGATGGCGGTTCGCCGCGCAGGGCGCAACCTTTCGCGACGAGGGCCGTCCAACAACGTGGCCGGTGAGCGCTGCCTAGCGCCGACCAGAGGGGCCGACCGCCTTCGATTGGAGAGGTGTTTTTTTTTTAGAAAGTGATTGGAGAGGTGTTGGCGGCGGCCGAATGGGGAGAGAAATAGACGAGAAGAACAAACCGTTATGTAACATAACCAGTGGCCGTGGGTAATTTTCACGAACTTCTTCTCCCACAGCCGATAAAAACAGGTCACCGGTGCTGCGAAGTGGTGTAAAATTTGGCCTACGTAAAAGCAGCTTTTTTAAAAGAACTTTGGAGGAAGCAGGATCCTTTGGTTTGGCTTCCGACTTTCTTCAAAGCAAAAGCACTTAAAAGTCAAACCAATCAAGTTGCGGTCGCGCCACGGAATGCTGCCAGAGCCGTCCTGTTAGTCCGCTTGAAGATGACGCCTGATGTGTCGCCGCCCTCGCACGACTCGGCCATCCGGTTAGCCAAGTTGTGACGAATGCTGAGGAAAAAGAGGAAAAGACGAGTCATGTGATGTTTACGGGATCGCGGCATGAGCGGGAGAGCAGAGTGGCCATGCTGTGTATTGGTTAGCTTTATACTGAATGCTAAAATGCTATTATTAGGGTGTTGGCTCTGCTCTGTTATGCACTATTTTTTTTTTGTGGGGGGGGGGGGGTAAGATATAAGATTTCCATGGTTCTCAGGTATGTTCTTTCCTGCTTCATTGAAGTTTTCAGAGTGGGACTTCCGACTATCAGGTCACTGTTGAATAGTTAACGACAGATCAAAATCAAGAGTCATTGTTCGTACTTTGCAGCTACGCAAAGGTACTGCAACATCGAATGGTGGTGGTTCCTTTGTTCATGTGCCTCTAGTGCGCGTAACGAGACGTCGATATTACTAGCTAATAAATTCATGTGGAAAAATCAATCTCACACGTTACAAGGAATCCTTATATGCTTTTCTAGTATTTATTTTCTTGACTTTTGATTGACGTGTTTGCAGGGGAAAAGACTTGGAACTTTCAAACTGGGTCCAGGAATCAAATTATTATTCATGTGGAAGAATACTAGACAGTTCTTAAACAAACGTAACGTGTAAAATGCATCAATCAAACATTTAACAGACTACGCAAAACATCTTTAAGAGACGCATTATATATGTGCATACTCCTCTTTGGAAGCCTTTTAACTCGTACGTCCACTGGAACATGGCTTCTATCGCCTGGGCGTTAGAGCATTTTCAACAGTTTCCAATAATTTTGCTTCCAAAAAACTAGTTTTAGAGAGTTGCTATATCTATTGGGAGTAAAAAGAAGACACACACTCCAACCATTCCCAATAATCGTTTCCTAAATAGTTCAAATATCCTTTAGGGAGTAAGAATTAGGTGGCTAAATGTAGCAACCTTTAGGTCATGGGTTGGGAGTTGGTAAATTTAGCAACCTCATATAGGGAACGGTTAGAGAATGATTTTTATTAATCACATCCTAAAGTTTCATTTAACAACCTCATTTAGGGAACGGTTGGAGATGCTCTTTATTGCATAGCTCCACACACTGCTCTCTTCCTCTAATGCCCATCCTGATGTTGGCAACGTCACTCTCCCACCCGTTCCTTTGAGATCCGTTCCTTTGAGAAGTTTTTCGATCCACAATACTTGTAAGTAGTTTTGAAAAAAATACTTGCAAATAGTTTAAGGGTATTTTTGTAATTTTACTAATAATTAACGGATTTATATTTTTTCATAAACTATAATTTAGATATATGAACCACAACTTTATTGTAAGAATAATATTGATCACATTATTAACATCAAAGATTAATTACATTACTGATTTTTATTTATATTATCATAAAAATAAAAATTAATCATGATAAATCTATCGCTTTGACGATGATGTCCTCAACATCGTAAAATACTTGCTAGTAGTTGTGTATTTCCAATCTCAAATCTCTATCGTTGGATCAAACTACTGCCAAGTAGTTTTGGAAAACTACTGGCAAGTATTATGGACCAAAAACTCCTCGTTCCTTGTCTGTGTCGTCAACATCAAGCTGAAGCGGT
This sequence comes from Chloris gayana, assembly GCA_031894775.1. Classification (NCBI taxonomy): domain Eukaryota; kingdom Viridiplantae; phylum Streptophyta; class Magnoliopsida; order Poales; family Poaceae; genus Chloris; species Chloris gayana. Next base: position 69,123 of record JAUNZO010002185.1, read on the forward strand.
CCTGAAAAAAACTGAAGAGAGAGAAGAAAATTCTGCGCGATGGAAACCCTAGCCGCCAGGGAGACTAGGAGGCGACCGGGAGACGATCTCTCGATCTAGCCTTGAAACTTCCTTGATCGCAGTCGGATCTGGTCTCGTCTACGGGTAGGAGTCTAATCCCCCGTAGGACGACGTTTTTCAACCACGCTTGCGGTGGATCGTTTCCTCATAAACCGTAACAGACGGTAGGGTTTGCTGGTTTTCACCGCGGGTTGTCGTTTTCATCGTCGAGCTTGCGTGTGCTATCGTAGTGGGGGTGATACGGGGACTCCGGTGAGGAATCTGCCCACCCGAAGCTACCATAACACCGTACTCGCGATCGTTTTCGACTGCATACCATGGCGGCTAGTGGTTCTGGAGGTATTCCTCCCAGGGTTCATGACCATGATATTGGAGAAAGGCAAGACTTGAAGATGAAAGGGGTGATGTCTGTGACCACTAATCGTGATGAGTGGGCTTTGGCCAACTACAAGGCCAAAGCTAACGGGGACGAGGATAGTGGGGGAGATGAGGAAGTAGATCTGGAGGATCATGACCTGGCTTTTGACATGGATGAACTTGAGGCAAGCTTGCCTAAAAGGTTCTTGGCCATGGCATACCTCAAATCGGAGAGAAGCTTCAACCCTCGGTTTCTGTTCGAGGACATGGTTGTTGCATGGCGAATTGAGGATCTAGCGCCGGTGCAACGACTGGAGGAGAAGAAGTTCCTGATTGAGTTTCGTTCGGAGGAGGAACTCATGCGTGTTGTCAGTGGCGGCCCATGGATTTTTAAGGGAGATGCTCTGATTGTTGTCAGGTATGACGGTATAATGCGGCCGTCAGAGGTCAAGTTTGATTACATTCCCATCTGGATTCGCTTGTATGACATGCCGCCTTTGATGAGGAGCGGTGAGTTCGCAGAGAAGATGGGGAATAAAATAGGTAAATTTTTGCAGTCTGATATGAGATATCCAGGCTATATGGGTTAGGGTCCTCTGTCCGCTGAATAAAGGTCAGTAGCCTGAGATGAAGATAAACCTGGGCAGAAGGGGTATAATGACAGTGGTTCTGCGCTATGAGAATGTGCCTCACTTTTTCTTTGCTTGTGGTCGTATTGGCCATGCACTGAGAGAGTGCAAATATGTAGAACCCGAGAATCAGATTGTTAGTTTTGGGGAAATTTTGCGGGCTTCACCTCCTAAGCGACCTCGGGATGTCACTGTGAGAACTGGGCCTTCAAAAACTGCAAGGAACCTCTTTGGAAATTTGATATATGATCGAGCACATCAAGGAAGTCGGGGCTAATAAGGATCCTGAGGATCAATGTGTTGGGGATCCAAATGAGAAGGCAGACAAGACCCAACCTGATGGCACAAAAGCTAATGCGGAAGTGACATCCTCTCCAGGTGCCATAGATGGACTCTCTACTCCTTAGGACATGGCAATTGATGAGGAAGCCGGGGGACCAGTTGGCTATGACTGGGTCGGACTATGGCACTCGGGTGTCGCTTGGCACCAATATGTCCACCGACAATGACTACTTCAACAATGTATCTGAAGACAACGTGGGGGATAACAACCAGATGGCTATAGAACGCTTTTATGCACGAAAATATAGGGACATGACTAAGCCGGGAGTTGACAAAGTACGGAAAGCGGACTGCATGAGCGGTCAAACTGGAAACTCTGGAAACCTTCAACAAGGAAACGATGGAGCAGTCGCCTGCGAAGAAGTTTAAAGCTGCGGCTGTGGATACCAATCCTAATCCCCTGACGGGACCTCATGGTGAGGCCCGTCAGGCGCAATGAGTATACTGAGCTAGAACTGCCGGGGTTTGGGACGTCCCCGAACAATTCAGGAGCTTGTGTGCGCGAACACGATCCCAAAATTGTCTTCATATCAGAAACTAGACAACAAAAGGACCGGGTCGAGAATTTGAGATGGAGAATCGGGTTGAAGAAATGTTATGTGGTAAATGGTGATGGAAAGGGAGGTGGCCTAGCGTTGTACTGGGATGAGTCTGTGAAGGTGGAAATTCTGTCATATGGCCAACATCATACTGATACTCTAATTAAGATGGGACATGCCCATGCTAGCTGGAGAGGAACGTTTGTGTACGGTGAGCGTAAAACACAAGACAGACACCACATGTGGGAACTTATGCGACATATAAAGGGTCGTTCAGCTGCACCCTGGATGATGATAGGGGATTTTAACGAAGCTATGTGGTCGTTTGAGCACTTCTAGGATAGGAGACGCCCAGGCCGTCAAATGCTAGATTTCAGAGAAGTCGTCTCACATTGTGATCTACATGACATTGGGTTTGTGGGATTGCCATGGACCTTTGATAACAAGCGGCAAGGAAATCAGAATGTCAAGGTACGTCTAGATCGTGTGGTAGCTACACCATCTTGGTCTACTTGGTTCCCGGAGGCTCGTCTATCGCATTTAATTTCACCCCGGTCAGATCATTGCCCACTGTTGTTGATGACGGAAACATAGGATAATGAGCAACCTAGACACCGGACCATGCGATAAGAGATCATGTGGGAAAGAGAGGAATCCCTACCGGACGAAATCCAGAAGGCATGGCAGGAGGGTGGCTCTGTGGCAAATTTGGGAGACGTGACTCAGAAACTGCAGCTAGTCATGGGGGCGCTGCGCAGGTGGAGCAACGAAAAGTTTGGCTCAGTTAATAAGGAGCTCAAAGACCTCCGCCAGAGAGTAGAGGAACTAAACACGACTGACCCGGATGGAAACAGCCAAGAGGTGAGGAAACTCATGACACACATGGATGAACTTTTATATAGAGAGGAGATGATGTGGCTACAAAGATCCCGTATAACCTAGTTCAAGGAGGGGGATAGGAACACGAAGTTGTTTCACCGCAAAGCAGCATGGCGTGCAAAAAGAACAAAGTTAATCAGTTGCGGAAGGAGGATGGCTCCTTAACAAAGGATAACATGGAGATGGGGTCAATGGCTAGGACGTTTTTTGATGGCTTGTATAGAAGAGACTCGGGGGTGGCACCTTCGCCACTTCTAGAACTGATAGAACCGGTCATAACTGAGGAAAGGAATGCTGCCCTATGCAAGGAATTCACAGACAATGAAATAGCTGACGCCCTGTTCCAGATTGGTCCGCTAAAGGCGCCAGGTCCGGACGGTTTCCCGGCTCGTTTCTTCCAAAGAAATTGGGGAGTCTTGCGCGAGGAAATCATTCAGGCGGTCAAGACTTTCTTTCACACAGGTAAAATGCCGAATGGGGTGATACGGTCATTGTTCTCATACCCAAAAAGGACCAGCCCGAAGTTTTATATGATTTTCGTCCTATCAGTTTATGTAATGTCATTTACAAAATTGTGTCAAAGTGCTTGGTGAACAGGTTGAGGCCAATACTACATGAGATAATCTCCCCAACGCAAAGTGCTTTCATCCCGGACCGAATGATAACAGAAAATGCACTGATTGCGTTCGAGTGCTTGCACGCTATTAGGAGTGGTACAAAGGAGTGCAAGGAATTTTGTGCGTATAAGCTTGATCTCACAAAAGCGTATGATCGCGTAGATTGGAATTACCTGGAAGGATCATTAGTGCGGCTAGGCTTTCAGCGTAAATGGATACAGTGGGTGATGGAATGTGTGACCACTGTACGATACTCCGTCCGTTTCAATGGAGTGACTTCTGACCCGTTCAGGTTGTCGCGTGGGTTACGTCAAGGTGATCCCTTGTCACCATATTTATTTCTGTTTGTTGCTGATGGTTTGTCAAGATTGTTACAGCGCGAGGTACAAAGAGGGGCTCTTCATGAACTGAAGGTCTGCCGGCGCGCACCGAGCATTTCACATCTTCTGTTTGCTGATGACACACTGTTGTTCTTCAAAGCCCGCGCTCATCCAACTGAAGAAATCCTTCTTCTTCCATACATCTACCACCAGACTTCGGTCATGGCGAGATGACACCGATTGCTGTCTCTGGGAGGGTGTCGGCTACAACACTTTGTCTGGTAATGTCACGGTGCTCGACCTCAACAATCGTCATTTGTCCAGCTATGGTTTGGATCCTACAGTCTTCAACCTCATATCCCTTCGACGGCTCGACCTTAGCACGAATAATTTTAGTCAATACAAGGATGCCTCACTCTGGCCTAACAACATCCCTTCTACTGGATTTGAGAGGTTTGCTTGCTAACCCATCTGAACCTTTCTCGTTTGGGCTTCCAGGGCCAGGTACCTGTTGGCATCAGCAAACTCGTAAACCTTCAATCTTTGGATATTTCCAGTTATGCTGATCTATACGATTCGAATGACAACGACTATGATTATAGTAACAATCTACATGGATACAATTTAGATACCTGAGTGGCAAACCTCAGCAGTCTAAGAGAGCTCTGCATTGACGGAGTGGATTTGTCTAGTAGTGGAGAAAATTGGGGTGTATCTCTTGCTGCATCTGTTCCTAATCTTGAGGTACTTATAAGTAATGGGAAATTTAAGTAAAATGGATGGGGCTAATATTTTCCTGTCCAGATGTGCTTCATTTCCTTGGCGGTTGTTGCACAGGGAAATTACATCGGTTTAATGAATAATAGATTTTCCTTGACGGTACTAAAATATCAGGGAAATAAGGTAATAGTCTTGATGGCGGGGAAAGCACAGGGATAAGTATTTCCCTGACGGTTTCGTATGTCAGGGAAAGAGGTTTTAAATCTGGATTGAAAACTTTGGCCTGAGGGCTAGCCGACAGGGTCTACCATCAGGGAAATTATCTCTGTCGGTTTACCATAGGAGAATTGGATTTTCCCTGTCGTGATATCCCTGGCGGGTATTCCTTGACGGCACGTCGACAGAGATAATTGCCCTGTGTGTTTTTTGTATTTCCCTGATGGTTTCTGGCACACAGGGATATTCCGGTTTAGCTTGGCCTATTGCAGCCTAACTGGTCCTATTCACAAATCACTCTCGGGACTCCATTCTCTCAGTGTAATCGACATCCAATTCAACAATATAGATGCGGGGCCATTTCCAGAGTTCTTTATGGACTTTCTCGATTTGACTGTTCTTAAACTTTCTGATACAAATCTCGAGGGTGGTTTCCCTCCAGACCCTTTCAATCGAAAAATCTATAGGAGTTTTCTAGTCCAAAATAATGATCATTATTTTTTTCACAACTAATGGTCATTAGTTAGATCTAACGGTGTAGACTAAATTTTAGAAATTAACAACTAATGGCCATTAGTAAAGGTAATATTGTCAAAATAATATGTTTATAATACAAAAATTCATCATAACTAATAAGTTAGTCAATTTTTACATGAATTTGTTATAAAATATTTATTTTAAATTTGATTAATCATCATTATTATTATTGTAGTCAAGTTTTAGTGTATTAAACATAAATTTGTATGAATAAAAAATATTAATTTTAGTGTAATTACTAAACTACCCTTAAACTAATGGCCATTAGTTGAAGAAAAATAATGGTCATTATTTTGGACATGAAAACCTCTCAAAATCTAAGGGTCCTCGATTTGTCCGTTAATTTTGATCTCTTAGGGTGTATTCCAAACTTTGCTAATGCAAGTTCTTTAGAAAGTTTGAAACTCCATTGGACTAAATTCTTTTCTGCCAAGCCAGTATCTTCTAGCAATTTCAACATGTTAAAGAAGCTAAGTCTTGATGTGAATTCAGTTTCCATGGATTTTCTCTCTTCGATTGGGTCTCTATCGCAGCTAAATCTTCAGTTGGGTTCAGCAGAGTTGGGATCAATGTTCAAACGGATTGGAAGCCACAAGAACCTGACAAGCTTGACAATGAACGGTAATTTCTCTGTGATAACACCTTCCTTCATAAGAAGCTTCAAGACCCTGAGAAGATTGACCATGTCTGGCTGTAATATCCCAATGTCAACAATGTCCGAAATTGGCAACCTCATGGACTTGCAAACACTGGAAATGTACTACTGCACAACATATAGGTCAGTACCACCTTCTTTTGGCAACCTCAAAAAATTGATAAACCTTCGAATAACTTGGTTGTTTTCAGGGCCAATGCCAGCAGCAATTGGCAACCTTACTAACTTGAAAACTATGGAAATATATTGTGATGAATATATTTCTTGTGGATATACTTCTTCATCAGTACCATCTACAATTGGACAGCTCAATCAATTGAGATTCTTCGTAATTAAGGGATGTCACTTCTCTGGGAGAATACCAAATTCAATTGCTAACTTGACCCGGTTAACAAAATTGGATCTTTCAAACAACGCTTTCCATGGTAAGAATATATTCTATCCCTTCCTTTTCTTATCATATGGTTAGACTTGGGTTTTGTCATCAGAAAAATTTATATTTCAATCGCATTGTTATTACATAATGAGGTATCCCACTTTAGAGGGAACCTAAATTTTTGTCCCTAGCCTATGTTGAACCATAAGTTAATTGCAAACATTTTTCCCATCAACTAAATTGAGCGGACTAACCTGACGGGGCCAGCTTTGGCGCGTACCGGTGTCAATTTGCAAGTCCACTCACTGCTGCGACATGTGAAGTGTCAAGCAGGGAAAGTACATTTTCCCACCGGCCGGATCTCCTGCTGAAATAATAATAATAATAATAATAACAACAACAACAACAACAATAATAATAATAATATAGAAATTTGGGAAAAATATGAATTTTGGTATATGTATAGTTGATATGGTAAAAACAAATATACACAAAATTTTAACTTTACGAAAACTTTAAACTTAATTCATAATTTGTAAATTTTATAGCTTTTAGGTAAAGTTAAATTTGAAGTAGAAACCTTATATACCAACTACATGTATACCAAGTTTTGTAGTATTTTATTTTTAAAAAAATAATGCTTTGGATATTTATTAGATTTTTCTCTCCCATTAGATATTCCATGGAGGAGAAAAAAATTATATCCGTGTCAAGCACTTAAGTCTCCATCGCCGAAAAGCACTGCAGTACTCCATTCTTGTTAAAATATAAGCATTCCTTATTATGTTTCTAGGTATACAGATTCATACTATCTTTAATGGATCCAGACACACATTGTCTAGATTTATTGGATATATTTTGAATCTAGTGAATAACTAGAAATGCTTACTCCTCTGTTTTTGTATTATTGACATTAGGACAAGGAAACTAGTTCATTTTTGAACTAGAATCTTTGTCCTAACGTCAACAAAATAAAAATGAAGGGAGTATATTTTAAGATAGATGTAGTACCGGACTCAACAGTGCATGCCTTGTCAGATTTACATATGGAGGAACGTACACAGTTGAGTCAGTGGGGTTCGGTTCAGTCTGCGTACTCTGCTGACAATCCTTGCGGCTCTGCGTTGCTGCTAGTTCAGACGGCATGGAAGCAGAGTTGAAGCAAGAATGGTCTTCAAGCTGGAACGACAACCATGCCTTCCCGGGAAGGCAGGTTCTCCACCGCTCATCATGCAGATCCTTACTCTCTCATGCCGAATGCGAGGTCCAGTGTCCACTTAGAACGAGTCATAACACAAATCCATGGTAAAAAGGACTATGCCTTCGCCAGTTGGTGCCTTCAGTTTTGTATTTCCCATATTGCTGCAAGTAATCGTCTGATGATTCTGTAATCGAATCCATGTGTGACTCTTATCTAATACATTGGCTGCCATTGTGGCCAATGGGCATGACCAGGCTGCCGAGCGCGAGTAGCCTCATGCAGTTAGTGACATGAAATTTCTCCATCTCCGTTCTCCCTGTGCCCAACTCTATTGATTTGAAATTTTTGTGTGACGACTTGTATGTGTTGAACAGTTGGCCCATCCCTTCAGCTATTTCTGCGGACTTCTGCTAGGTGGACTCAGCCTCATTTTGTTTACAGCTTCTCCTCTACAACAAGAATGTCTAGAGAGTTTTGACTATCAACAGCACGCCAGTGCTCTGCCTACAACTACTGTTTACAGTTTGACAGTACAGAAGCATTAATAGAGCAGAAAAAAACAGCAGCTGGAACTACCACATCTTCAGATATCCATGTTAGGCTTCTATCTGGAAATAACATGTCGTACGGTTCAGGTCAAATTGGTATCCTATTCTACCAATTAATTGGAGGGTTGATAGCAGAACTGAAATCACAATATATTGCTCTATATTAATCCAGCTCGCATAGCCAAATCATTTCACAATTATACATGCTTCTGGCAGTGGCATTTAACAGGTAGCTTACAATCCGCAGCAGATGTGTGGACAAATAGCCCCCACTCCTGCTCACTAGTATAGATTTTGTGTAATTCCAGATACATGAAATCACTCCCCACTTGATGACGAGCAACTTAAGGTTAAAATACTTTAAGTTGTCCATTGAGTACCTTAGATTCTTGGAAATCATAACGCTTGCCTTTGGAAACATACAAACCTTCTGGCGACTATGAAGTTCGTAGAGCCCTTGCAGTTAAACCATCTGCCGGCCTGACTCCATTTTACCACTATGGCAGCTGCAAATCCGACGCCAAAACCCAGCCCGACGAAGAGAAACAACACCACATCGACATGATGAGAAGACTTGTTTACATTTATCACACCTGGAGCATAGGAAGACGCGCCACAAGGTAAATCAGACAGTGGTGGTCCGCATAGTCCAGCATTCCCTTCAAATGAGCTGCTGCCAAATGTAGACAAGTGGCCAGATTGCGGTATCTTTCCCATCAAGTGGTTGTTTGACAAGTTCAGGACGCCAAGAAAGTTCAGATTGGTTAGCTCTTGCGGAATTGCCCCTGAAAGCTGGTTGTTGGACAGGTCTAGTGACTCCAAAAGAGTCATGCCACCAATTTGTACTGGGATTTTCCCCGTGAAGGCATTGTGTGACAGGTTCAGTACACGTAGGGATACAAGTCTTCCGACTGATTCGGGAATGGCACCCTCAAACTTGTTGTTTGAGAAGTCAATTGCTGTTAGAGTGCTCAAGATCCTTTCAAATAGCTTATCAGACCCCTTGTATGAAATCTCAGTAGAATCTCGATAAAATTCATTAGTGGCTGTGAGGTTTCCATCAGACAGAGTTTCTCCTGAACTATTCAACTTTGACATCATCAATTTTAACCTATCGAACCATTGTGGTCTCAAACTACCAGAGAAATTGTTTGAGGCAAGATCTATAATTTGCAAGCTAGGGAAGAACTTGTCAGGTTTCGTATCCCGATTAGTATCATCTATGGTGCCATAGAATTGGTTGGATCTCAGCACTAGAACACGAAGGTTGGCATACTCCATTAACCAAGAAGGAAATGTATCAGCTATTTGGTTGCCTCCAAGATCCAAAATCTCCAAATCTGTGCAGTGAGAAAGTCCCCTTGGAATTATCCCTTCGATATTATTACCATGTAGATCCATCGTCTGTAAAGCACAGCTGGTTGCAATATTGGAAGGCAACGTCCCGTCAAAGTGATTCGCCCTCAAGTTTAAAACCCCCAACTGACCGGTTTCTATCAGACAAGATGGAATCGGACCACTAAAGTTGTTATATGAAAGGTCAAGGGCACCTAGCGAGGAATTGCAAATTGAAATAGGTATACGCCCATTTATACTGTTTCTGGACATGCTGAGATATTTGGTGTAACTAAGATAAGAAGCCCAATTTGGAAGAACTGAAGAAAATGTGTTGTTTGAATAATCCAATATTTCTGCTGATGAGTTCGGCATAGGAACCAACCCTCGCAGCCTATTAAAACTAAGATCAAGAACATCTAGGGAAGTGGTAAAAGGGAGAATATCTGAAAGTCCAATACTAGTGAACCTATTATGTGAAAGATTCAAGTAGATAAGGCTATTGCTCCATGTCTCCCATACCTGCTTCGGAACATCCCCACTGATTTCATTCCATGAAAGATCCAAATGTGACATATAGTTGATACGCATCAAAGATCTTGGAAATCGGGTGATACCACACGCCATGAGACCTAATTCGTTAGGGCCAGACAAATCAGTGACCGAATCTCTATTACCTTCTGAATCAATGACATGCAACTTATTATTGGAAAGATGCAAAGTAGAGAGCTCGCTTAATCTCCAAAATGAGGCGAGGTCCACCGAACCTATCAAGTAATTCGAGCTAACATCCAGATGTTTCAATCTTGTTAGTTGAAATAATCCTGAGGGAATAGAACCTGATAATTCATTGTTGCTCAAGTCCACAGACCGCAACTCTGAAGGTGCCTTGTCAAACTCTTGCATAGGGCCAGAAAGCAGGTTCGAAGAAGAGCAGTTCTACGGTACTCCATGATACTAGCATGCAAAAAGTATCATGAAGAAAATCAAACCGTCCATTTAATTAGGTAATAATAGAATTAGTTGTGAGTTCCGTAGGGGTAATGAGGTCCAAAAAATACTAAGGAATAGGCCGCCGCCACTTCGTGATCCTATATCTTCGCTGACGCCGGTGTCCTTTTTCAGCCCCTAAGCCTGCTGCCCTCCATTCTTATCCTCCACAGATCGTCCATGAACCACATTCCAGCAACAGCGTTCTGCTCCCTCCTCTACGAGGAAGAGTGCTGATCATCAATCGCCGCTGACGCCGCCAACGAAAAGAAAAAACGATTTGTACTAATATTTTTTTGACCTTAAACATCTTATAATCTACAAGTTTACCATCACATGATACCTATAATACCTGATTATGATACCATGATAATGGTGGGAGAAAGATGTATCATGCTAGGTATCTGAACCGTTAGATGAAGAAAATAGACGGCATGCATTTATTTGGGAGTATTGTAAAAGTCCTCTCGAAGAAAGATCCAGCTCACGTAATGCTGGAAGAGTGAAAATAAATGATGGGATTTCCCCTACAAGTGCAGAAGAAAAATTAGTTAAAGAGCATCCCTCCTTACTAAAATTTGATTTGTAACTTCACTCATACCACCAAATGATCCCATGTTAGTTTTTTTTTACCAAGATCATTAATTATATATGCCTGTATGCCACAACAAAACTTTCATGCACTAAGTTCTGCTGAAATATTACTTTAGTTTTACCATCCCACCAAGTTCAAGTAAATGTATATTCTTTATAAAAAAAATAAATGGTAGTTAGTAGTGGACAATTGAAATGTGCATTGTTTCACTCTTTTTCACACCTCTATATGACACATTTCATCTATCTAGCTTGATCGATGCAGCAGTTTTGACTCATCAAACCTTTTGACACATTTCATCTATCTAGATTGATGCTTGTAAGTGTAAGTTGTATGCCTTCTTGGCCAAGTACTATCCTCTAACTTGTTGCATTGCATGCCTATATATATGAGATGAAATGCCTTGATGTCTTTTCTATTGAAACAAACATATGTGATGTTCTAATTTACATATTGTTACTCTCTTAAATAAATAGTGTTCTTAAACCTGTGGAATTGAAGGAGCATCTTAATACTATCCATGACGAATGCTAATCGCAGTTCACCAATACAGTGCACTTGTGAATTTATTGTAAATTTGTAACTCATAAAGGGTGAGTGACGTACTCTAAAAAATATTAATATGAAAAAACGAGAGCATATCTTACCATTGAGCGAATTAAATGAAATATCCAGTGTAGTTAGCTGAGTCAAATTAACAATCGAATTTGGTATGCTTCCAGAAAATCTGAAACCTCCAAGAACTAACCGTGTCAATTGTTTTAGCTGTCCGATTGCATAAGGTATTGTCCCAGAAAATTCACCCTGAATTTCCATGCTTTCCATGTTAGTGAGCTTGCCAATTGCTGATGGCATTAGTCCTGAAGACCAATCATCTATGTACAAGTTCCTCAAATTTGTGAGGTTGCCAATTTCAGCCGGTATTGGACCTGACAAAGTGCAATACATGATATGCATGTTCCTCAAATTTGTGAGGTTGCCAACAGAAGATGGCATTGAACCGTATGTTGTACACTGATTCATTTCCAGTGTTTGCAAGTTCATGAGGTTTCCAATTGCAGAAAGTACAGAACTAGGTACGTTGCATTCAACCATGGTCAAGCTTCTCAAGTTTATGAAGTTGCTCACTAAAGAAGGTGTTATCACAGAGAAGTCAAACCCATAGAGTACCAAGGTCAGCAAGTTCTTTTGATATCGAATCCATGAGAAGGTTGATACGAGTTCACTTATTTCCATTGGGTCCAAACTGAGGTCCAGGTGGCGTAGTGACCCAAGCTTACCTAATGAATAGAGAAAATCCAAAGAAACTTCCCCTTGAAGACTTAATTCCTTCAACAACTGAAAATTGCCGGAAGATGTCCGTTTAGCATATGGAGAGTTCACCGTGCCTAGTCTCAATGTCTCTAGAGAATTAGGATTAGACAAATTCGGCAAATGCCCTGTGAAATCCAAATTATTAGCAGACAAATCAAGGACCCTTAGATTTTTCGATTGAAAGGTTCTGGATGGAAAACGCCCCTCAAGGTTAGTATTTGAAAGTTGAAGCACAGTCAAATTGGGAAAATCCATTAAAAACTCTGGAAATGTATCGGCAGTTATAAGACTGTTTCCATGGAGATCGATCACAATGAGAGAATGAAGTCTTGCAAGGGATTTATGAATAGGACCAACGAGGCGACAGTTGGCCAAGCTAATTACCTGAAGATACGGAACATATGAAGAAAGAGAGACGCACCACTCCTCTCCACTAAGAGACAAATCCACTCCATCAAGGTAGAGCTCTCTTAGATTGCTAAGGTTTGCAATTAGGGTACTGAATTCGGGTTCCCACAAAGAGTTAGGAGTGTCACCAGAGTTGGAAGTCATGATTGGATCGTAAGGCGCATAATCAAAGGAAGTGGAAAGATCCAAGGAGACAAGGTTCACAAGTTTACTGATGCTAATAGGTAATTGGCCAGAGAAGCCTGAATTGGAAAGATTTAGATGGGTTAACGAAGCGAAACTCTCGAATCCAGTTGCAGGAATATTGTTCAGCCATTCGACGTCTATCTTCCTGTTTCCACCAAAGTCATTCATGCTAAGGTCAAGGCGTCGAAGGGATGTGAGACTGAATACTGCAGGGTCCAAGGCATTACTGGACAAGCCACGGTTGTTGAGATCGAGAATTGTGACATTACCAGAGGAGGTGTCGCAGCCAACACCCTCCCAGAGACAGCAGTCAGTACCATGTCGCCATGACCGAAGCATGGTGGTAGATGTACCGAAGGAAAAGGACCTCTTCAGCTGGAGGAGGGCCTGAGCTTGGTCTGGATGGCACAAAAAAGGAACAGATAGGTGAGTGCGGTTACCGGCATTAGCCTTGGTGCCAGAGATTGAGAGTAGCACGTGTAGATGCGCAAGAAAGAGTAACAAAACATGGCTGAAGGAAGACATAGTTCCAGCTACAGCCTCGGCGCTAGAGATTGTGAGTAGTATGTGTAGATGCGCAAGAAAGATGCATATGGCTGAAGGAAGCCACAGTCCGGGCTTCCGAAGAACAGACGTGTGTATAAGTCTACCGGTCCTGATTAAAAAATTCCAGCTTTTTGGTCTGCATTGCAATCAAAGCCCAACTATGAAATTTTATAAGTCCCGCTATTGATATTTACTTAAGTCACCCACTACCACTATATATGGATAAAACAATTTACTTCATTGAAGTCCAACTATGGAAGTGCCCATCGCTGTTGGTCATCCACTAGAATTAAGTATTGACCAGTTAATTGGAAGTATCAAGACCAAGTCAACTAAAACAGTTAGGAAGGTGGGACCGCGGAACCAAACCAAGGTCATCTGAAGAGCATTACACTATGAACAGTTTTATCCCATACGATACATAACAGTGCTTCACGAACTACTGAGACAAGCAAACAAAATTGCAATTCATCACGAAGTCGCAAGCAGGATCCAACTCAATCACCGGAGGGCTAAGGGCTAAGATTTTTAGACTGAAACTGGGGTTAGTGGTGTCGGTACCTCTTGTTGAGATCCAGGCAACTTCTCTGCGTGCGACATGCCCAAACCGGAATCCGCCTCCTCCCCACTGACCGCCACGAACGCCTAGCCGCCTACGGAAACAGGGTAAGATGCGGATGGAGGTGGTTCGTGGTGGTGGCCAGTCGGCGAGTAGCTTGGCCCTACGTAGCCCAGCAGATGATCTTTCATTTGGATGCTAGACAAGACCAGCAAAAGGTTAGGAAGACCATTTGAATGCAAGAACTGAACCAATTCCAGCATTCCAAAGGCAAAGGGGTACTCAACATAATGAGGCACAAGGGATCGGGATATCCTGAAAATTCAACTTTTTTCCCTAACAATTGCACATAATTAAACCAACATCCCAGCTTCATTCAAAGAAAAGAAGCAACATCCTAACATTCAACATTCAGTCATTTAACTAGTCCGACTTGACACAACCAGAATCCAAAGCACCCTAAGTTGCCATCTTGCAATAGGAGGCAGGTCAGCTCGCCTTTCTTCAGTGTTTGCCGCTCGGATGGCCCACTTCATCCCATCGCCATATCGTGCCATCCTCACCAGCTCCAAGGATAGTGCTGGACAAGGAAACGTCATCACATTTCTATGCATTTAAGGTGAGAACACATAAAAGAAAAGAAAATGCACGCAAACCACAAGCGATAGGAACTATGTATGTCAAAGTAGAAACGGGTCATGATGAACAATAATATAGAGGTACCTTCCATCAAACGACACTGCAGTCTGTCTTATTGGTGATCTGCATTGCTGGTTAGTCAGCCTGGAAATGATGATGCATTCACATCGACAAGCATAAGAGTTACTAACATGCGTAACAAATATATGCAGAGGACAAGAATAACTGAAAATCTTGCAGTTATACTTACCGAGCAATTAAGGAAGGTGGGCTGGACTGTACTTCCCAGACATAGATTTTACCTTCACGGTTGCCTATTTAAGTAAGCAGATGGAATTAGATTACTAATGTAACTGCTATATAAACTAAGAAATGTGTAGGTCCATCACAAGTTTTCTATGAAAATGAGTCATATACTGTTTCGCTATGGGAAAACATCTTTGGCAACTTGTGGTACATTAAATTTACAAAGGAAAAATAGTATTCTTGCACACAAAAAAAATGTTTCAAAGTTTAATAGTTACCTATTGCCAGTTGATTGAAGTGAAAGTCACATGAAAATTTGATAAACCAAATGTCACACTCTGGCACAGGGTACTTCTGAAGAATATCAATGGTGCCCTACAAAAGAAAGAGGAAATCATATTGAAAATCAGAGGTTATTATGGGCATGGTCGAAGAAAAGCCTACGACTACAATTGTAGAAAGGTCAAACTATATCACCTCGCCAGGACTTTGCTCCTTTGTTTTTGGCTCCCATAGCACAATTTCATTGTCAACACTCTGAAAATCCAAGTTACCACAGTCCACAGATCAAATACATTCATCATTCAGAAAGCTACCAAGATTAGCATTATTAAGTAGAGGTTAGGTCATAAGATTAGTCTAAAGACTAAAACGACTTTGCGTACTGTGCAATAATAAATGTCAGGTGCAGCTGGTATTTCGAACCAACAATAGGCACTCATTCTGAGCACTGCACTTTGCAAGAACCAACAATATGTGCCCATGATGAACACTACACTATGAAATTTTTATCATCCTAAAGAATGAGGGATTTCACCTTAGACAATATGAAGTCACCAAGCCACCTAGTGCAATCAACATAGTTAGAGTGTACAGAAGCAATCAAGACCTGAAAGGAAACAAAAAATAATAATATGATGCCGCCAGAACTAATTAAATGTCAGAAGTTTGCAAAAGAATGGAGTCAAATCAATTCAAAAAAAAAAAAGAATGGAGTCAAAGATGATTGATACATGCTTAGCATACCGGAAATTGTACATATTTTGTTGGAAACTTTGATGGAAGGTCAGTCCATGAATATGATTTATCAACATAAGGCCAAAATTCTGTGACAACATTAACATACTGTGTCAGTGATATGCACCATGCAATGTAAATATGAACCTAACATGATAATAAGTCTACCTTTCATTGACCATATTTTCACAGTGTTGTCCATGCCGCAACTTGCAAAGCGATTAATATCACTAGGGTGGAAGTCCTGTAACCAAAAAAGAAAATTAAACAGTATTAATGGAAGCATGAATAGAGCAGTCATTGTAGAGCAAATAATCTTGTTTTATCCCTCATGTAATGAACCAATCCTTGGACAGCTAATAAGATGGGAAAAATCCTGATCAACCACTGAAAGAAGTTGTGTTTCAGCCATTCAAAAAGTTTGATTGCCTTAGTAGCCATTGATCCAAATTTTTACTCCTTATCAACTAATGTCATCCGATTCATAGCTGCACGGTGTTAAATTGTATACAGAAAGACTAATTTGGCCCTGGTAGAATTTATTTTCATGTTTTCTCATTAACCAAGGTATTGGAAAACAAATCAATTGATTTTATTTTTTCTCCCAATTACGCAGAGTACTGAGTTTGGAGCTGCCTCCTGTAACATACAAAAGTGCGTAGGATATAACAGTAAACACTAGAAAAACACAGTGAGGAGATTTGTTCTCAGCCCCTGGGCTATTGAACCCAAGAAAATCAAAGAAGCAAGGACCGTAAGCAAGGGCTGACAGCCAGGAAGCAGTAACACCATCTCCTAGCCTACTCTACCACGGCACGCCCAGATCCCCTGTCTGAACCCCAGCACCGCTGCACCTAGCCGGCGCCCACCTCGTCTCGTCTGATCTCACTTGCAGCGAACTCAACCTGCCTTGAGACAAGCCGTCACACTGCCAGGGTCACCTCACTCGTTCAGCCTCAATCTGGTGTCACCTAAATTGATTCAGCTCACCATGCCAACCTTGTCCCAGTCCACGAGCCCACGTGCGATTGGGAGAGCTCAAGGAAGCATGCTGGGGGAGAGCCAGCTGAGATGGAGACTGGAGCTGCCATTTGGTTTGTGTCCAGGCCGGTTAATGCAAAGAAGTTTGAAGAAGTGAGGTCATGTCATGGTGGTCTTCTACTCTTAAGTGGGAATGTAGCTTGTAGGAGCGGAACAGGTTGGCCACGGCTGCCAAACCGCGTGTTTGGATCCCAGCGCCATTGTGACATCACCAAGATCCAAAGGAACGGGATACAAACTTAGCAAATATTTTCTTGCTTGTTTCAACTGGCTGTGACCTCCTCAATATAAAGGAGCCGGCAGATTACTCGTTATAGACTCAAACTCTATCTCTAACTAATAATTCCAAAATTGGCTTAGACCCTTATCTTAATTCTGGACTTGTGGCTTGGGTCTGGATTAGGCCCATGACAGGTCATTATCACAAAAAGTAGACAGCAAACGCAGACGAAGCATGACAGAAGTAACGATAGTTGATAGTGGTTAAAAGGAAACAAGAATTTAGATCAATGGCTACTGATGGAATTGAACTTTTTCAATGGCTGATAAGGAAGCATAACTTTTTCCACTAGCTGATAAAGAATTTTCTAAAATAAGAAACAGCAATATCAGAGTATGTACAAGTATCTTAAAGGTGGTTTCAAATTAGTAATATTTGAAAGCAATGTCCTTTCAGGATGCAGGAGCTACTTACAACACTTAGAACTTCATTCCGATGACCTCCTGCCCCAGCAAAAATCAAGATGCAGATCCCTGTATGAACATTCCATAGCCTAACAGATTCGTCCTGTTTAATACAAAGTGAATTAACATAAAAAACAATAACAATCATTTTGCATATCCCACCATAGAACAGGCTATTTGCCAACCTTGCTTGCAGAAATGATGAGTGAAGGCTTCAATGTCTGGGTTCTTATCTCATTTATAGAATCACCATGGCCAACAAAGCTCTGCATAATTTTACAAACAGAATTAAGATATCACTACATTTCCCCAATTCATAGTTTATTTGGTAATTCACTCGAACCAGTTTACTCCCCTGAAGCCCTGACTACAAATCACAAAAAACATCAACCAGTTTATACATGTCTTGACCGTACAACTGTAATACAGTTACTCAATTATCCAGGACTGAAAATCTTCTTTGGACAAAAAGTTACAGTTTTATAGTGTTATTGATACATACAAAAAAAAATCATTCGCTAATTAAACAAATGATGCACTTATCAAATGACTATGTGGAATAGACTGCACAAGTAAACCAGCACTTATCCAACAAATGATGCACTTATTTATCCAAATGATACTCCCTTCTTTCACCTTAGCTAACTTCTCAGTAGCACAGTTGATGACCCGAATGATCCCATTGCTTCCTGCTGCCACCAACAGCGGTGAGCCATCAACATGATCACGAGCCCAGCTTAGAGTGTAGAATGACTCATCCTTCTGAGATATGTAGCAATCAACAACATTAGAGAAAGCATATCATCAAAATTACACTAGCAACCAGAGACATTGAGGACTGCCTTTCTTACATCCTCATCAACGTATGCCTGTAGAGGAGCAAAACTACCATTCTCCAGGCAGCGGTACGTCGTCACCTGCAAGATCAAGAGGTAAGAGATGATGACTTCAGAACAGGACCAGGATGAATAGCATCTTTTCATCTTATTAAGAAACATAAAGGATTGTGTTATCCATAAAAAATACACCCTCCAAAATCATATATTACTCCTACCATTCATCACCAAGAACAAATAATGACAGCAAGAGCTTTCAGAATAACACCAAGGAGTAATAATAATGACAATTGACAACAGGCAAGCAATCCAGGAGCAAGGAGTCAGAAGCTTACGCGATTGCCACCTACGGTAGCAAAGACGTCATAGTAGCGAGCGTCCATGAAGTTGAAGCCGATGGCATAGAGCGGGCGCTTCCCTCACTGTGCTTGCCACAGGGCTTGTACTCCCGCTTCCGTGTGGGCACCAGTGATCCCTCTGCCGCCTCACACCCCAACCCCTGGCCTGGACCAAGTTTCGCCATGAATGCAAGCAGCAAGAGGATATGCCTCCCACGGGGCCACCCACTCCGATTCTTCCCCCTGCTCCTTCTTTCCCGGCTGCAGCCTCAGCTTCTGGGCAGCAGCGGCAGAGGCGGGGATGCTGGGAATTGTAATGGGAGCCTGGCGCAATAGATTCCTCCGGAGTGTCTGGAGTAGCACCGCACTGCACAATTTTAGATTTCCAAATCTGGACTATAGAGGACTAACGAGTGAAGCTTATTTGCAAACCAATCACAGGGGAAGTGCATAGCTAGGATGGGGCCAAAAAAATAATAATTCTTCCCGCACAACCAATCTGAATTGCCAACTTACAATACAAATTCGAAAACTAAGCAAAATGTCTTCCAAGCATAGAAAAATAAATAAATAGACTAGATCTTAAATTTTGGTTTGCTGCAAGTTTCCGAAATGGGGCACACTATCTCCATTGACCTTTACGATTCAATAATTTTGCAATACAGAAATCTAATAGAACAAACCAAGTTACAGATTTGTTATGCCTGGAATCCAGTGAAAGGACGATTGTACCCCTCCTTCAACCTTGAGCTCTCAGGAATCCATGGTCTCACCTGAACAGGTAGCGCAGTGGAGTTGGGACCTCCCGGAGGTCACCAGAGGGGAGGAGCTGGGCGGCGCGCGAGCTCGCTCACGGAGTCAAGGTCCCGCGGGGAAGGGTGTTGTGGCCGGCTCGAGGCAGGGGGCCCGCGACTGCTGCTGCGTGCGTGGGAGCGCGTCGGCGGTGGACCGGTGGTGCGGCGGCGACGGCCCGCGGGTGGCACGCGAAGTCCCCTGCGGTGGCGCACGGGCTCTCTCACAGCAGCGAGAGCCCACGGGTCGTGCGGCGGCGGCGGCACGCGGGGTTGCTCACAGCGGCGAGGTCTCGCGCGGCGACGGCGGCGGTGGCTGGTTGGTGGCGGCGCAGGGTTTAGGGGATTTGAGAATTTGTGCAATAAAATAGTACTAAACTTTATTAAGCATCAATTAAAAAGAGCCATAGCAAAAAAAAATCGGTTTTTTTCTCACAACACCACGGAGCAGTAAACCTAACGTGTCAGCTTAAAATCGTCTCAAAAAAAAAACATCTCAGCTTAAAACATTCAACATTTACTTTATTAAACCGTTTCGATTTAAAACAAACAAACAGGTTTCTCAGCTCCAAAGTTTAGCTTGATGAATGAATTTGGAATTGACAGTCTTCCATAGGAGGAGGCAAGGCAGTTCGCCTTATTTCACTTATTCTCGCTCGGATCCACTTGGTCCCATCGCCATATTGAGCCATCCTCGCCAGCTCCAAGGATAGTGCTGGACAAGGAAAACATCGTCACATTTCTATGCATTACAGATGAGGATACAAAAGAAAAGAAAATGCATGCTGACCACACACAATACGAACTAATTCTGCCGCAAATATGTCTCATGAGGAACAATCATATAGTGAGGTACCTTCCATCATAAGATACTGCAGTGTGCCTTATTGGCGATTTGCATTGTTGATTAGTCAACCTGGAAATGAAGATGCATCCACATCGAGAAGCATTAGAGTTACTAACATGCATAACAATTATATATGCAGGAGACAAGAGTGACTAAACTTTTTGCAGTTACTATTACCGAGCAGTTAGAGCAGGTGGGCTGGACTGTACTTCCCAGACATAGACTTTACCTTCATTGTTACCTGTTTAAATAAGTGAATGATAATTAAAGCATTCCACTACAAAAAAAAGTTTAGATATAACTAAATGTATATGAAATATATTTTTGCAATGTAAACTGAGAACTACGACTGTTTTCTTGGAAGAGCATTTTTGGCAACTTGTGGTACATGAACTTTACAAATGAAAAATAATCCTCTGAAGAAAAAGGAAAATATTTCAGAATCTTATTAGTAGTTACCTATTGCCAGTTCATTGAAGTGAAAGTCGCATGAAAATTTCATATACCAAAGGTTACACTTTGGCACGGGATATTTCTGAAGAACATCGATAGTACCCTGGATAAGGAAAGAGGCAATCATATTGACACAGAAAAAGAATAGGCTTTAATGTGGGTGATGTCAAAGTAAGGTCTACATTCTAGAAAGGTAAAATTATATCACCTTGGCAGGGCTTTGCTCTTCTGTTTTTGCTTCCCAAAGCAGAATTTCATTCTCAACACTCTGAAAATCCAAGTGAGCACAACTCAAATGCATGTATCATACATGATACCACCAATATTAGAATTAAATACAAAGGTTAGGTTGTAGGACTAGTCTACTGACTAAAACAACTGCATGTGTATGTTGAGAGCAATAATACATCTCCGATATAGCTGGTATTTTTAACCAAGAAAATACACCCATTCTGCACTGTGCAAGAATAGACAATGTGTACTCATTCTGAAAATTAAGAGATTTCACCTTTGATAGGATGAAGTCACCAAGCCACCTTGTACAGTCAACGTAATTATTGTGTACCGAAGCAGTCAACACCTGAAAGGAAAGTAAGAAAAACAATATAATAATACAATGGCTAATTAATAGTCTATATCCCTTGCAAAAATAAGTCTGTAGTTTGCAAAAGAACAGATTCAAAGATTAATGATACATGCTTCGCATACCGGAAATTGCACGTGTCTTGTTGGAAACTTTGATGGAGGGTCAGTCCATGAATATGACTTTTCAACATATACCCAAAATTCTGTGACAATATTGACGGATACTGTTAGTAATATGCACTAAAAATGTAAATGTGAATCTAATATGATAATAAGGCTCCACCTTTTATTGACCAGATTTTCACAGTGTTATCCATGCCAGAACTTGCAAAGCGATGGATGTCGATAGGGTGAAAGTCCTGCAACCAAAAATAGATTAAATGGTACTTAATGAAATGGAAGCATAAAACTAGTAGCGACCATATTGTAGAAACAAAAGATCTTATTTTAACCATGATGTAATGAGTAAAAAAATTTGGACTGCTAAATTGTAAGAACTTGTAAGATCAGAGTATGGATGAGCAGTAGCTTAAGTGTTCTATCAAAAGAAGAAGAAGAAGCTTAAGGGTGTTTTCAAATTAGTAACATTAAAAACAGTCATTTTTACAATGCAGGGGTTACTTACAACACTCAAAGCTTCATCCCGATGACCTCCTGCCCCACCAAAAATCAAGATGCAGATCCCTGTATGAATATTCCATAGCCTAACAGATTCATCCTATTCAATACCAAGTGAAATAACATTAGAACAATCAAAATAATTGTACTTCCAGACGTGGGACAAGTTACTTGACAAACCTTGCTTGCAGAAATTATGAGTGAAGGCTGTAGTGCCTGGGTTCTTATCTCGTTTATTGCTCTACCATGGCTAACAAAGCTCTGCATAATTTTACAAACAGAAACAAAACATCACTACACGTTCCTGATTCATAGTTCATTTGGTAATTTAGTGAAAGTGAAACCAGCTCACTCTTCACAGACCCGGACTACAATCACAAAGTATGTACATCACTTTATACATGTTTTCAGTGTTTTTTTTTCTTTGATGAAACAGGAGGGGAAAGACTCCCCTGCTGGTATTTATTTATTAATTAAAGAGGGAACAATGTACAAAGAAGAACCAGGAGTAAAAAAAGAGAACAACAAAGAAAAACAAGAAAGCTATAGCAATGTTTCTAGCCATTCTTTTAACTCATTCTTGGTACTTTTTTTTTTTTGCTCTATGTATAACAAGAGCAAACTCCCTTTTGAAGGCCTCTTTGCAATCATTGACATTGGGATCTTTACCATTAAAAATCCATGCATTCCTTGTTATCCAAATGTTTTCAGTGTTGTACATAGTTATTGGTATTCAGCACCTACCATCTTCTTGGAGCAAAATTACAGCTTGCTGCTGCTATTATCATACAAAGAATACAGTAATTTATCATACAAATAATACAGTAATTTATGAAAGTCTGAGGTATTAGACCTTAGATAACTTCTCAGTAGCGCAGTTGATGACCCGAATGACCCCATGTAATCCTGCTGCCACCAATAGTGGTGAGCCATCAACATGATCACGAGCCCAGCTCAGAGTGTAGAATGACTCGTCCTTCTGAGATACAGCAACACCAACAGAATTAAATTAGAGAAAGCGCATTATCAGACTTACATTAGAAACCATACACATGGGGGACTCGCTTTCTTACATCCTCATCGATGTACGCTTGTAGAAGAGCAAAACCACCATTCTCCAGGCAGCGGTAGATTGTGACCTACAAGATCAAGAGCTAAGAGAGTGACTTCAGAGAATGAGCGGTTTGAATAGCATATTTTCACCTTATTATTCTATTATAAGAGCATAAAAGATTGTGTTATCCTTTTAATTAATGGTGCTTTTATCTGGAGCTTGACTATCCTTCCACCAACAACCGATTGGTTTTTTCAATATTCAGAGTTTTTCATCAAATCTATCAAAGTGCACACCAGTTAGTACAACGTTTCAACAAAACAGATCATATTGTGGTCAGATGGTCAGACTTAAATTCAAATCCCTGATCAAACAATGAACAAGAGATGAGAGATTTCAGCTTTGTATGGAATTCGAAAAAGAAAACAATTATGCAAAATCCAGAAATCTCCACTCCAATGGGTAAGTTTGGCAGCATGAAACGCCTTGGTTTCTAGACGGAAGCAGAATCACTCGAAAATGGTGCCAAAGGAGTCCACAACAAAACATTTCAAGTCAGTTTCAGTTATTTGTCCCTAGCAATGTGAAACCGTGTTTTTTTTACCGGTGATACATTTCTTTCCTTGCCCACCTCCCCCAAATTTCGGTGCTATTTAATTTAAAGCCTATACTGCATAGAAATTCCAATCTACATCTAGGAGAAATAGATCTCGTAGCGTGACAACACATTCATCCACTGTCACTAAGGCCGACCCAAAAACTATCTCCAATGAACTAGATTTTTTTCCCACCTTCACAAACTTTTTTTTTTTCTTGAATACGCAGGAGAGCTGCGTATCATTGTATTAAGAGAGGAAAAAAACGGCCCCTTACAAGAAACCTCCTTGCTCCTGGCCGAGCTGCAAGAAGGTTTTTCAAAACAAAAATAATGTCGATGTACTAAGGTGCTAACCCATGAGTACTCAGTGTGTACCCGCCTGCATCCCTACTTACACGTGGGACCCTATGAGACCTAGACCCTAATGTTATTTTTGCCAGGTTCACATAGTTTATCCTAACCATTCATTATGGAAGAACTCCACAAATGCCAAGAACAAAATAGTGACATCAAGCAAGGATGTCGTAAGCTTACATGATTTCCACCAGCGGTGGCAAAGACGTCGTTGTAGCGGATGTCCAAGAAGTTAAAGGCAATTCCATAGAGCGGGAACTTCCCTCGATGTGCCTACCGTATTCCTTGTACTCTCGCTTATGTGTAGGCACAAGGGATCCCTCTGCCACCTCGCACCCCAAACCCTCCACCGGGCCAAGTTTTGGCATGAAGGGTAGCAACGGAAGGATACTTGGCTCCTGTGGGCCAATCAACTTTGACCCTCCCCCTCCTTCTTCTTCGACTCCTCCTTCCCCGGGCGTGGTTTTGGCTTGTAGGCAGCGGGAGCAGAGCTGGAGGCATTAGCAATGGCAACGGGATCTTGGCGTGGTGGGTTCCTCCTAAGTGGTTGGGGTGGTGTCACACTGCATAATTTGATATTTCAAAATAAATATTATAAAAAAATATTAACAATTGAACATTATTAGCAAAACCAAGCAAATGAGGATTTCAATCTGACTCAAGTTTTCACGAGAACATAGAAAGAAACAGATGCATATGGATGAAATCTGCAACATTTACATAGTATGAGTTATAAATGTCATGCATGGTTGAAGTTTCATTGTCGATGGGAAAGAATGCAACACAGAATGCTTTATTATGGGAAAGAATGAGGGTTATTGAACGACAGAATAAAATTCAACTTTGGGAGGGGGATTAGTAAAATTGATGTAATAGATCTACGAGAGAAAGCAAGTTTTATGATTCTTATATTTTTCATCCGATAGGAACCGAGTTGTGTTTTCAGACAAATACCTCTTTCGGCGTGACTTGTGTTTTTTCTTGCTATTGGCTTCCTCCTTCTTGCCATCGGACTTTTGGTTCTTCTCACCAGATTCATGGTTCTTCTCACTAGACACACGGTTCTTCTCACCGGGCTCATGGTTCTTTCCATCAAACACTTGTTTCTTGTCATCATCTCGAGTCCATAGATCTAGGGTTTATAAACTAATCTAGATCTCAAATAGTTTGCAACCCAAGAAGAGAGAGGCAATAATATGTCACTTGGGTAAAGAAAAAGCTAAGATGGCTTCCATGAGGTTACCGGGGAGGGCCGGCGAGAGATTTCTTGACGATGGTTGTGTGGAGGTGATGAGAAAGGGGGAAATGGTGGCGGCGCTCCGTAGGTGAGTCGAGGGATGAAGAGATTTATTGGAGACGGGAATATGCTAGGGTTTAGAGCAGGGCACATTTTATAACAAGCATCTAAGCATATTTCCTTAGAGACCCTAGCGTGAAGCACGACTACCCGGGTTCGAACCCGATGGTGCTTAATTTTTACTTTAGGAGGCACTCACTTTTCCTCCATTTTTTTATAGAAGGAAAATAGCTAGGGTGGACCACGTGTGAACTTTGAGTGGAGATTGGATATCTGTTTCTTATAAAAAAAAGGAGTTATCTATTCAATTATCTTCATTTTGCAAACATAAAAATGTATCTTTATTTTTTTGTGCACACTTTTTGTAAAAGATCATATTCATTTTGCCAAACCAAGAAAGTTTTCACAATATAGTCTAATTATATGCATATTAAGATGGCAGTGGTATAAATTGGACACCGTAATATATAACTATTAGTTTTTCAGAATCCATACATTTTTTAGTTTTAATTAATTCAGTTTTTTTACACAGTCATTTGGACCGTGAAGTTCTCATCAGAGTTGATAAATGAAGAATGTATTTAATATGAAATGTTTGTGTATGTTTGAGACTTGAGAGCCCTAGTGCTACGCTTTAATTTCTTTAATTCACTCTTGCTCCTCATACTCGAACTAAGAAGCAGGGTATCGACCAATGATACCACTGAAATTTTGGCCTAGCCAATATTCCGAGCTATTGCTGCATATAGGACCTGTTCTATTATAGGCACCAGTGCCACTAAGTTTATAGGCCAAGCGTGTCTCATGGAAAAAAAGAGGAGAAATCATCTTCTCACTAATATATAAACTTTCAGTGTTGCGTTATCATGAATCTTAATTCATGGTAAGAAAAATTGGCAGGGGTGTAAGTATAAAAATATCTTAGGAGACACATGGATTAGTTCAGTCCAGAAAGAGTCGAATGCATATTTTAGTTTGTATAGAATCGTCCTAAGAGATTTACAAAGCAATCCATTGTATCAAAGTACCAAACCAATCAAAGAGCAAGTATCTTGACACATCATATATGCAAGGGAATATGATTAATAAGTACAATGTACTTGTTCAAAATTACCATATTTCTTCTTCCCCTTCCGGTTCCAAATTTCTGCAGGTTCCCGTGTATTAATTTCATTCATGATCATGTTATTAGGTTGGGTGTTTAGGCTTGTGGGGTAGTGCTTCACACGAGTGCTCTCTAATAAGTTCTAGTAGAGAGAGAGAGAGAGAGAGAGAGAGAGAGTCATAGCCAATCATGTGCATGACAACTTGTTAATAAATAGCATCAACAACAAGAAACAATCGTTTTACCTAAATTCACCTGAACTTTCCAAATTCAAATTCAGCTTACTACAAATATAAGTATGTCCTAAAATGAATTTGACAATGAGGTCCATCTATCTCTGAAAATGATTTTTATTGGCTCACCCGACAAATGCGTGTGTACCCATGCGTGCACAGCTTCTCTATATCAATTTTGAAGCGCCTTTCATTTTCATTCAATCAAAGCAATTGTCAATTTAAACATATCCTGGTATCACGTCGTTTTCATGGTATGCGTTTTCATTGTATATCTTGGTCATGAACTCATGGTGGAAACCGAAATGAGGAACGAAATAACAGATCAACAAACTGCTTATGCAGGAACAGGATATAATAACTAATCTTCACAAGATGGAATAGACCCCATATCTAACATAGCATTATTGTGATGCCTGACCTAACACTAAAACCATGCATATGGTGTACCCTGCCTTTTCATATGTGAAACTTTGTGGTCATTTATAGGATCAGGAACGTAATAACTCACATATCAATAGTGTGGTCGTGTCCCATACATCCACAAGACAATCTGCCATCTCATGTCCGATGTCTACATGTTGGTGCTAGCTTATTACCATATCTACATATTGAGAGCTAGCAACCTGTGAGCGTTATTACTAGTTAGTATCGGCTATAGATAGAAAGAAGATACAGGAACTAAGCAAAGGCCTTTCTTCGTCAGCTCGTTGTTGTCATATGTACTGTTTGCTCCATCGTTGGTGAGGTTATCGTAACCGGCAACTAGTTCTTCAACAGCAGTGGTTTTCTGTAAATTACAGAAATGTAAAAGTGAATTCATGGGGAAAATGTCAACCACATACAGCACACACGTTGACACGTAGACAATCTAATAAAACCAAAAGGATATGCTTTCTTTGTGTCTTCAAGGTCAAACTAGCTATATCAAGGCCAGTGGATCTCCAATATGTAGTTTGTCATGGAAATCGCAATCTGCTCTCACATAAATGGATATGTATACAAATTGAAACAGACTAACTGAGTATTTCGGTGCAGGCATAAAAAACAGGTTATATTAGTTACTGCACTTATCAGCCGAGGGTACTTCAGGGTTGAAGTAATAAAAATGGAAATGGGTTTTCTGAGATAGTTAATTTATTACCTTGTAATGAGAAAACACATGATGAGTATTCTTTTTCTTCTGGTGGTTGACATCTGATTCCCTCAACTCAATCAACTGAATCATACAAAAGAATTTACTTTCACGAGCAAATGTCGCCAAATCAAAATAAGATATAATTCTCGGCATGGTGCAAAGCATAAAAACAGAGAAAGAACATATAGAAGCATAATATATAAGCTCTTGTAAACTTTGAATTCTATAAGCTCTAACCTTAGGACTGCTGATAGGAGAGGTAGCAGTATCCTCCAGTGACTCGTCGTACATGACCTTCTTCTTCCTCCCCCATCCTTCTTGAGGCTCAACCTCCTCGATGCTTCGGACGGCTCGATGAGTGCCGGCAGCCGTGAAGAACCTGCAACAGCATAGTTACCACCGCTGCAGTGCGATGGGGAACGGCATCCAACATCGTCGGTTGAGGAAGCAGCACTGCTCTCT
Source organism: Chloris gayana (assembly GCA_031894775.1). NCBI lineage: Eukaryota > Viridiplantae > Streptophyta > Magnoliopsida > Poales > Poaceae > Chloris > Chloris gayana. The sequence goes on from JAUNZO010002185.1 coordinate 97,388, forward strand.
TCCTCATCCTGTCGTCGTTGTGTCTCCATGAAGTAGTCGATGTAGGAAGTCCAACCGCTCTCCTCGGAGGCGTTACCACCATCGCCGGCGCCGGAGAAGGAGTGGTTGGCCGTGGAAGAGAGGACTTCGGTTGCTGAATTCTCCATCAGAGAGAAGTGCAAGTTAGTTGAGGCCTTGAGGGGGTTGAAGTGCAGCTGTCTCCTTATATACACACATAGCAGAATTAAATGGTGTGACTTGTGTTTCAGGGCAAGAAAAAGGTCCTGTAGCTGTAGTGGTTTGCGCTAGTAATTGGCCACGCAAATCTCTTAGGCTAGGACTAATCGGTATTAAGAAAATGTTTCCGTGACTGTTACCTTTTTTTTCGGATTACAGTAACATATGTTTTCCCTGGCGTCACAAGAATGTTAAAGTCAATTTATTCAATTAGTTATACTAAAACTGCAGGATGAAAAAGGCCTTGCCTCCAGTTACATAAAAAAACATATTCGAAAAATAATCATTTGGAGAGCCTTTCAACTTCATATCAGAGTATCATCATACTATTCCAAGTTTGGGCATGTTTTTTCATTGAAGAAAAAGTTTGCCATGTATATAGCAATGGTAATTCCGTTCCTCCAAGAATTTAATTTAATGTATGTATTCGAATCGGAACAGGGGCCCAGTTCATACAAAAAGAGCTAGCACAAAAACAAAAACTCATTAAGTTCTGACCAAGCATTCAGCTATCAAACATCATCAAGTATACACATAATTTAATAAGATAATCAACAACCATATCAAGCAATCACATTAGTTGCCAAGTCACTTTGGTACTAGAAAAACAGATCGATATAATTAAATGGTACAATATTATTATGAGTACCTAATACCCAGTATTATGAAGAATTAAATTAAAGTAATACTCGGAAAGGTACTTGCTACTGGATCAATGCGCTGGGCCATGTCTACTCTAGAAATGGCTGGGTTTTGGTGAAGTGAATGAATCGGCCTGGGGACAGGAAGGGATGGCCTCTGACGTTTGAGAACGACACACGACAGCGTCTTCGGTGACTTGGCGATCGCCATTCTTCTGTATCTGCCTCGTCATATCACATCACGCGTGCATGTCTAAAACAGAGACGATCAGACGAGCAGCCATGCATGCATCCATGGATTATTGCACAATTTTTTTTTCTCGAACACGCAGGAGAGCTGCATATCATTATATTAAGAAGAAGAAACCGACCCGAAAACAAGGTTTTGATTGTCCAAGGCGCACTAGGCGCTAGGACTCTTGATGCGACTACTAAACACTCCGCATGACTTTACAGCATGCGTCCTAAACACCGTGCTCCCGCGTCGGCCCAGAGACGCGTCTCATGCCGTACCTGGTTGAGCAGGTGCTGTCCGTCCGGCCGTCGTCCGTCAAAGGTACATTCGTTCCGGTGCTTCCAGAGCTCCCAAGCCGCAAGCTGGATGAACGAGTTTAGACCCTTCTTTGCATGACCTTCTACCCGACGCTGCGCACGCCTCCACCGGTCGGCGAAGCTGTGCTCATCAAGGCCAGGGGCAAGCTGCTGGAGACCCAGGGTTCCCAGCGCCTGAAACCAGAACTGCCGACCGAAGCTGCATTGGATTAGTAAGTGTTCTATTGTCTCTGATTCCTGATCACACAGCACACAGCAGGGGGATGTTGAAGCCCACGTTTAGCCAGCCGATCAGCCGTCCAGCAGCGTTTCCCTAGCGCCAGCCAGATAAAAAGCTTAACTTTTAGGGGGACCATGTTTTCCACAGGCGGCGGTAAGGCTCCAGCTTGATGTTACCAACGAAGAAACGCTTGTAAGCCGACTTTGTGGAGAACAGGCCTGAGGCCGACGGTGTCCGGATGTGGCGGTCCGACTCTTCCGATAAGGTGATACCTTGAATAATTTCCAGGAGCTGCAAGACCTGGTTCATTGCCAATACCGGTATGCCTCCCACGATGTCCCACGTCCATGAGTTGTTGACAAGTGCTTGACGCACCGTTCTACGTCTCCATCCTCGCCTTTTGACGAAAGGCATTACCGCTGGGAGTAGTTCTGCTAGGCTTTTCCCATGTGCCCATTTATCCAGCCAAAAAAGAGTATTGGCTCCATCTCCGATCACGGTAGAGACCGAGATGACGAACATAGCCCTTACTTCCGACGGAACGCTGATGGAGATGTTGGCCGGTGGATTGTCAGGCTGTGTTTTTGTATCTAGAGCCATCGCATTCGCAGCGCCCAGCCTAAGGTGACCAGATTGTGAATTCCTAAACCACCTACTTGGATTGGTCTTGTGACTCTCTCCCAAGCCACTCGGACAATGCCCTCCCTTAAGGTCGTGCCGTCCAACCCACAGGAAGGAACGCCGTATCTTGTCAACTGCTTTGATAAACCACCTTGGCACATCCAACGCGATCAGCAGATGGAGAGGAATTGACGTGAGAACCGCTTTGATCAGAATTAGACGGCCAGATTTGTCCAACGAGTGCCGCTTTCCATCCAGGTAGCCGGTCAGCTAGCTTGTCAAGTATTGGTTGAAGATCTGCTGCCTTGAGTCTTGTTAGCGTGAGTGGCAGGCCCAGGTACCGGCAGGGAAAAGAGGAAATTTCGCATTCCATAACATGTTGTATCTGTTGGATGTGTACATCCTGGCAGCAAATAGGCGGAATAGCTGATTTCTCCAAGTTCGTCTGCAGACCGGAGGCCTCCCCAAAGCGAGTGTAAGATTCGCCTGATCGGTGTCATATCGGAGACAATGGGTTTTGCAAAGAGGACCACGTCGTCGCGTAGATGAACATGCGATGACCAAGATGTTTGTTGGCCAAGGCTGCGAACAAACCGAGATCATCAGCTTTGGAGACAATACTGGAGAGCACGTCCATTACGATGATGAAAAGCAAAGGGGACAGCGGGTCCCCTTGTCCGAGTCCACGCTGGTGCCTTATCGGCTGCCCTGGCTCCCCGTTTAGAAGGACCCGCGTCATCGATGAGGAGAGGAGGTTGCAAATCATCATCCGCCATTTAGCTCCAAACCCTACGCGAGTCAGCACTTCAATGAGGAACGGCCAAGAAACCGAGTCAAAGGCCTTTTGGATATCTAGTTTCAGCAACACTCTTTCTAGTTTCTGCCTATGCAGATACTTCGCCGTGTGTTGCACAAGCAAGAAATTGTCATGAATCCTGCGTCCCCGAATAAAGGCACTTTGGTTGGTCGCTAATAGGGCATCCATGCGGGGGCAAGGCGGCGAGCAAGAATCTTCGTAAGGACCTTGGCAAAACCGTGCACCGGACTTATCGGGCGGAAGTCACGGACTGAGATGGCCTCATCCTTCTTTGGCAGCAGAACGACGTATGCTGAATTGACCAGGTGAAGGTACCTGCTATCTCCCTCGTGGACGGCTCCAATTGCCGCCATGACATCAACTTTGATTGTTTCCCAACAGGCTCGTAGAACCGGCTCGTGAAGCCATCCGGGCCGGGCGCCTTGTCGGGTGGCATCTCTTTTATGGCGTTCCATACTTCCAATTTTGATATAGGTGCATCCAGTGCTTCAAGATCGTGCGGGCCACGATAGAAAGCTTCGAGGTTAAGCGTATTCGTCTTCGTCCTAACTTGCTGTGTCCCAATGAGGCTTGTATAGAATTTCCATACTACTCGCCTCTTTATCTTCATGTTCCGTGAAGATCCTGTCTCCCTCCTGTAGTTTGGCGATGTAATTCTTCTTTTTGCGGTACTTTGCATGTGTATGAAAGTATTGGGTATTCGCATCCCCTTCGACAGCCATTGGATCCTTGCCCGGGCACGCAGAATGGTGCGATGCGAGGAATTGAGTGCTAGGATGTGCTGCTTGAGATGACAGCGTAACCAACTTTCCTCGGTCGACAATTGTCTCCCTTCCTGTGCGATGTTCGGGCGGTGCAGGGCCTCTCTTGCTTGATCAAGTTGCTGTTTTACATTTCCTACCGTTCTTTGACCCCAAGACTGTAAAGCTTTGCTCGTTGCTTTGAGCTTCGGCGCTAGCCGCTGGATCGGGCACCCAACATTACCTACTCGACCTCCAAGCCACCGCTACGGTCTCTTGAAAACCCTCTAATTTCGGCCAGAAATTCTCAAAGTGGAACCTCCCTTTGCTTCCCACATCGGTTTAAAGCGAGAACAAGTGGGCGATGGTCCGATATCCCCATTGTTGTGCTTGTGTAGGATGTGGTTTGGATATGCGGCATCCCAGTCATTGGTGCGGAAGACTCGATCAAGGCGCACTAGCGTCGGCTCCACCCGCTCATTAGACCACGTGTACCGTCTTCCGAGCAAATCAATTTCACGTAGCCGGAGATCATTGATTAGGCGACGGAAACGACCCATCATCGCACGATCAAGGTTAAGATTGTTTTTGTCAGCCGCCCTATAGATGAGATTGAAATCTCCAGCCATCGCCCATGGGCCGATGCAAGCCGTACGGATGTCTCGCAGCTCTTCCATGAATTCCAACTTCCGAGCGTCGCCTTGCGGGCCGTACACACCGATAAACCACCACCGATGGCCCCCGAAGAACGGAAGAGTACCGAGGCGAGAGAAGTGAAAGGACCTTGATGTCGCCTAGAGGGGGGTGAATAGGCGAATCCTGCAAATTAAAACTTAATTCCGAGATCAGCACCAAAACCGGTCGGACCGGTTACCAAAACCGGTCGGACCTGTTTTGACAGGGAATGCAGGAAACCTTGCTCTTCTATCTATCTCGAACTAATACTCGGAGTAGTGCCTCAAATGATGTTGGTTGCAGTAACACTTAGTCCCTACACATCACAAACAAGCAGAACCGAGTAGATCGAAGCGGAAGCACAATATGAGATAGAATAAAAACAAGAGAGGCAAACCGAACAAGATGACACAAGAGTTGTTTGCCGAAGTTCGGATTCACCCCGTGAATCCTACGTCTCCGTTGAGGAAGCTTGAGTTGCTCCAACTCCAAGCCGGGTCTCTTTCAACCACTTTCCCCGATGCACTATCTTGATCTTTTCCCTTCCGGAGGCAAGATCGTAACCTTCACAAACCGACCCTTGGCTCACCACAACTTGGGAGCTCGTGGGTAACGCCTAGCCGTCTAGGAGGCTTCACCTCCAAGAGTAACAAATGCCACAAGATTGCTCAACGTAGCCACAAAGTGCTCAAGGCTTGGATTGCTCACAAATGCTCAAATCTCTCAACCCAACTCAAAGATTTTCACCAAATCACTCAAGTCTCACAAAGAGGTGTTGGGGAGAGCTCAATATGGCCGTTGGAATGTTATGAGATGGTCTGGAACCAGCAGCCCTCGAAAGAGGGGGTGGGAGGCTATTTAAACTGTTTCTGAAAAACTAGCCGTTGGATCGGTCGTCCAAAACCGGTCCGACCGGTTTGCCAAACCGGTCCGACCTGTTTTTGACCAGCACAAAGGTTAAGCTTCAAAAGGCACTCCACTCATTTCTATTTGATCTCTTCTCACCAACTTTTGTGTATAGGTTCTATAAAAGGTCTAGAACACTATTACTCTCAAAGTGGAGGTAAAACCCTAGGTTTACAAAACCGGTCTGACTTGTTTCCAAAACCGGTCGGACCTGTTTTGTCGGTTCAGCACACTAGCAGGTTGGTTTTCAGGGTTTTCCTCTCATGGCTTCTCACTTGGGATGTTGAGCACTTTGGACACTCGTAGAAGCATAATGTTGCATCCCCCTTGATAGTACGGCAAACCTATACTCAAGATTAAAAGCAAATACACATTTTTCACTTCTTGAGCTTGTAGACTTGTCACTTGCCACATTATGAATTTTGCTTCAACTTGGGGTTGTCAACACGAATAGAGATCCAAGCATATCCACCTTGAGCTAATGACCATGGATTTTATCATCAAATAGACAAAGCTCCATATTATATCCATGTCATCTTTTCTTTCTTGATTCACATATAATTGACACTAGGAAACTTACAATCCTCCATGGCCTTTTTGATTCATCGGATTCAACATCCACTTGCTCTTCTCCACCACAATGGTTCATCGGCGCCAAGCCTCTTGCTTGCCCTTCTCCAATGTATGGTCCATCATAGCCAAGTCCTTGCTAATCCTTCATCAAACTTACCATTAAGATTGACACATTTCTTTGCATCATCCATTAGCACACCTTTGATATTCATCTTCATGTTGTATTGATTTTTCGTTGTGATGTATGTTGCTTGCTTGATATGAAACCTAAAATTAAGTCACCAATAGACTTGGTGATACTCTCATTGTCCAATGTGAGACATATCAACAATCTTCATTTTTCTTCATGTAACACATAGTATAATGTTTTCACCGTTGATCATCCATGTGCTTTGTCTTCATTACATTCTTTGTCATATGGTAGTGACGTATATACATGTGATTGTGCACCATGTTCCTTTTTCTCATTTTTCTTCACTTGTTTGTCATACACTTAAATCTTCATCTTATGGAGTCCATGATCTCATACAAATAATATCCATAAGTGTGCTTTGCAAATGATGATTCATAATGATATCACAATTAAATTCCTGCTCATCATCTCAATAAACATATTAGTCCTTTAATCGTTTTGTCAATCAATTCACCAAAACCCACTAGGGGCCTAGATGCACTTTCAAGAAGTTATCAACTCTTGTTGTAATCGCCTGGCAACACCCATCTCTCCAGGCAATGACTATGCCACCACACGTGCCCTGCGCCGGAAGCGCAATATGCTGGTTAAACTCCGCGCCAAAGGTAGTTAGCAAGATACGGTTTGAGAACTGCTGGATTTTCGTTTCTTGCAAACATATGATCTCCGGCCGAAACTCGGAAACAAGAGTTCGGACTGCATCACGATGGGCCTTTTGGTTCGGGCCTCGCACGTTCCATACGACTATGTTCGAAAGATCCATTGGCAGATGCGAGGAGCAACAACCCAGAGTGAGCTGCGGCGCAGCTCAAGCCTCGCTCTCTAGGAGAGCAGCCGAGCGCACCTCGCAGTCGGCGGGTATGGTCCAGCCGAAGAGCGCCGCCACGGCCGTGAGGTGTGTGCGAGACAACGGGTGCTCGAAGAGACGAACATACGCTTCCCCGGCTTCTTCCGTTATGCTTTCCTGTTCTTTGAGGACTCCCAGCTTACGCATGAGAACGCATTGAGCACGCTCCAGGGATGGTTTTGAGTTACCATGCATAGCAATCCTACGGCTCCGGCGCACGGTGATGGGAGCCACCTGCTTGGCCGGGGCCGGCCTTGACGCGGGAGTGGACAGGACGGCTGGAGTTTCTGCTTGCACAGGTTTTACGATGGAGGAGAGGAAGGACTCTTGCCGTAGAGTGACATCGGTGTCTCCAGTACTTGGCGGTGAAGGGGGGGGATTGTATCCGCAAGTCATGCCCAGTGTGGCCGTCGCTGTTCGGGCACTCCGAGTTGGCCCCTGGTTGAAACCAAAACTAGGCCGCTTGAGTTGACCGGGCCGGTCTCCGTTGGGAGGGGGTACCCCCTAGAGATGCCTCAAAAGGCATCGGATCCCCGACGATCGGCCAGCTGTGTTCGCGCCCTCCTAATTCAATGGCTCCCACTTCAAGTACCGCAACGCTGTCAAGTGCCGGAGCAGTTTGCCGTTGAACGGTAGTGTGAGACCCCGACAGCTTGGCTTCAATGCTTAACGTGTTATCCCGTACCGGCCTGGCTGCATGGTACTGTACCGACTCCCCAATGAATGCTGGAACTTCGGTGGTTGGGGTGGAGGGTTTGGACCATGCTTCCTCCCCAGCTCCGGTGGCCGGCCGGTGAAAACCCGTCGGGCCAGGCAGTGAGCGCCGGGAACTTCGCGCGCAGAGCCTCCTGTTGCTCCCCTTGGGGCCCCAAAGAGACCTCCAAAGCCGCGAAGACGGCATTGACCTGCTGCAGGTCCCGACTGTTCGCAGAGGCCGAATCCTCGTCATCGGAATCCGCCGCACGCTCGCAGCGAAAGCGGTCACGACGATAGCGAGAGCGCTTAGGAGACCGTCGAGGCGACTCATCATCTGTCGGTGGCGGGGACGGTGGCGGAGATGGTGGCGGGGTGTCGGGCTGCATCCGGGTAAGGAGGCGCGAGACCGAGATGTTGACGGGGTACATCGAGTGCGCCGAAAAGAGCGGAATTGGGCTTCGCGTCGAAGGGTTCAGGCACCGCTAGTATGCGCAACTCCGGAATGAGCTCGGGCCGAGTCGTCCAGGCTGTGACTCGAAGGCTGTAAAATCACGACGTTCTGCAGTGGCCGGGTCCATCCCCTCCAACGAGCAGAAAGAGCGAAGTAGGGCCGCCGCAGTGCTGAATTCCCAAACGTGCGGCGGAATGCCGGAGAGGGTAATTTGAACCTTGTGGTAGAGGGCTCCCGGCTCCGCATTGACGAGGCGGCTCCACGGCCTGATCTTCAGCTGGAAATTGGGTGTTTGTACCGTGCGGTCGCCGCCTAACATGGTAGCCAACATGCCGGGATTGGGGACCTTGAGGAGGAAGTCGTTTGGCGGTGGAACCCGAACAATGCTGAATCTGTCGTCCACTTGGAACTCAAATTGCGCAGCCACCGCTGCCAGCGCTTGTTGAGGAGAGACCTCGGGCCTGGTTCCGGTGATCTGAAGTAACACGGCACGAAATTCATATTCCGCCTCCCACTCGCTCCATGTCCAGCGACCTCTCAATGAAGCAGAGCTCGGAGAGGTCCGACCACCTCCTGCACGGGGAATAGGGGGAAGAGGGGGACGCGGGGTCGGAACGAGCTGGGGCTTGCTCCCGCCGCCCTCGGAGTCCGAAGCATGTTCTCTCTTACGACCTCTGCGTCCCCCCCCCCGTCTACCTCGATGCCTGCGACAACGTCGACGGGCGTGCGCCGAATGACCTGAGTGCTCCGGCGGAGCCACGGCAGCGTCGGCAGATCCATGGCAGCCGGCAGCCAGGGTGGGCGCAGTGCGCACCCGGCGCTCAGTCTGCGCACAGTCTCCAGCTCCACGGTGGTCGTACTCGGTCTGACGGCGAGGGCCGGCAGCCAGGACGCGGGGAATCTTTGTCCGGCGCGGGGCCATCTCACCGCCGAAAGGACGTCGAGAGGGGGTCGTCTTGGCGTGCTGCTCTCCTCCATGAACATTCAAAGGACCTGTGGCCTGCCTGGCCACAGCGAAGGCACCTCGTGGGTTCTCGACAGGAAGCTTTGTGGTGCCCTTTGGCCAGACAGTTGAAACACCGGCCTTCCATCCAGCTTGGTAGCTCCTGCTGTCGATTAGGCTGCGCCGCACCGGATCTACGCCTGCGCCTGTGCACAATTACGCTCCTTGTGCTGATTGTTGTTTCCCCTCACTTCGATCGCTGATCGATCGAGAGAGAGATATATAGAGGAATAAAACTGCCATCTAACCATGTTATACTAGCGAAACTGAGCCTGAAACATACCCCACCAAGGGTGAAGCCGAGAAACAAATTATGCTGAAACGCCAAGTGGGATTTTGCTCAAGAATAATTCGGATTATTCAATTAGTCCTTAATTATTATCATCTTGTTTTATAAATGGGCTGTTTACATCTCCACCTAACTATTTGGGCCGAAATTTCATGAATGAGTAGGCCATGTTTGCTTCACAATCCAGATTATGGAATCTGTTTCACAATCATATTGTGCAAACATTCGGTCAAAAATAAAAATTATTCTGTGCAAACAAATGGACTACTAGTAGATTTCAGATTGTACAATGTGGATCTGGATTATAGCACAACCACAATTTGGGTTTGAGTAGCTTTTGGTGGAGTATGAGGGTATGAAGTAGAGATTAGGCTTCCAGATGGGTAAAATCACACTCTTGCCAGCATCAAGCAAAAACTGAAATTACTTATAGTAAGCTGAAAAGGGTATTGCAGTCTTCTTACATGAAAAATAGGAGAGAAATAATTTAAGAATCCAGGTTATCATACAACATAGTACAGGCAAGCCTGTTCTTTTGGAGCAGACGAGAGAGTGAATCATGCTCATGCATGGTTGACCTCTTCATAAATCTGATGGAGCATTGACGCTGAAACAGCTGGCCAGAATTGAATGCTTCGGGCAGAGCAGGCACCGGCGATGCACGCTCTCGCGTCAAAGCTTCTGTCAATACAGTACATACGACAACAAACCCAGGCACATGAACGCTGAAATGAACTTTTGCTCTGCGTCTTCTGCTGCTTATTTTGGGATGATTTGATAGAATGCATCATATTTCGTCCTTGTTCATTGGGTAATGGGTACTTAGAATGAATATCCCAAAGTTAAGTAAAAGCCAACGGGGTTGCTGCAACAGCTACAGGTTCGGTTCGGCAATGTTTTTTTTAATCTTGAATTGGCATTGTGGTTTATTTTTCTCTACCGTTCCAACTCCCACCAAATTTTTATCGAAGCTGGAGCATGACGTGTACTAGCTGTATGCATCCACATTCATGCACCTTGAGTCTGGTTCGAATTCGTCAAAAAGAGAGTCCATATAACTTCCATCTTCATATGCTCGATGAATTCAGTCAATTTTATGCGTGGAGACAAAATCTTCAGCTAACATATTTCAAGAGCATATCACACACAAGGCTTGCAGTAGACATTGATTTCTCCATAAATAGATGCACCTATTCTGTGTAGACTCTTAACTTTTACTCTCTCCATCTCATAATCTAAGCATTTGAAGCATTCAAAATTTTCCTAACAAATGTAATCCTTTTTAGGGATAAAGAAAAAAAATCTGGTGAGTTGGTAGGTGTGATGAGGGGTTGCTATTTTTTTCCTTTTAACTATTTTCTGTTTTGGATTCTAGAAAATTCTTACGCAAGAAATGGAGGGACTACTACCTAGCTCAAATCTTAAGTGGCATTGAACAAACGTGTGACAAACAACACTAGCATATATAGCTGAAAGAAGACACGTCAGTTGGCGCTCATCAACTGCAAAAGATTGATACAGCTATGATCAAAACTAATAACACACACAGAAAAAAAGCTTTGCCTAGTCATCAATTAATAACACACACAAAGAAAAAAAGCTTTGCCTAGTCAATAAATTTAGTACGCTTTGGGGCTGTTTTATGTGGAATGTACATTTCTACTCAGCAAATTTAGTATGTTTGTTCATTTGATGGAATAGAATATATATCACGTGACCACATTTCATCCTGCTTATTCATTTGCACACTTAAAAAAATCGCAAAGTTAAGGTATACCATAATAAAAACAAGACATAGAGAGAAGGGTTGACTGATGTGCCGTCAGGGATATTGTGGTGTGTTGGCTACCACCAAAAGTACGCTTGGAAATTTTAGCGAACAACTAAACATGACCTAAGGAAAATTAATATCTAAAAAGTAATCATGTTCCGTAACAACAATGAAGTATTTCATTCAAAAATAATAATAATGAAGTATTGGGATACTCTATCATCGTTCAATTCTAGCTCCAACTAAATACTGTATTTGTTGTCAAAGTTGAATCAATGCTATAGCTCCTTGTAGTCTCTGTTATTTGAATTCAATCAAAAGAAAGTCCACGTGAGTTGAACTTCAGTCAAATTTAATTAGAGTATCCACGGAAACCAGAAATATCAGCATGTCTCATGCAAGCAAAATCAACATACGAAGCCTGGTAAAAAAAATCAACAGGAAGCAAAAGTATAATTTCTTTCTAAGAATAGATGACACATCCAACCATTCGATCTTCAGTTTGATTTAAATATCGTGAAGAAAAATACTAGCCTAGAAGAAGAAAAATCAGTTCTCACTCATGAAGCTAGCACAAAAGAATGATATTGTACATCAGCTAAGATGAAATAAAATTTAGACACTCCCTCCTTTCCAGTTTCCCATGGAGTCAAAAGAGAGTTTTGGTCAGTTTAATCTGGTTATCCTATAATTCTATTCAGTGAACATAGCAAAAATCTAGTGTTATTTGGATGGATTCCAGTGCCCATGGCGCTTTTAGTGCACGTCTGAAATGATACACACTTTTCTAAAGTTTAGTAAGCCCACATTCAACATCACCAATAGATATCATTCTGTCATAGCGGATATATAAAAGTATATCCACGTGTTTCCAAATTTTGGTAAGCCCAAGTTCGACAACAACAACATAATTCAATTTGCCATAGTGCTTGTTTGAAACAGTGCACAAGCTTTTCCAAATTTGGCGAGAACGCTCGACGACAGCAATACAATTCGATCATTTTGTCGTATCGCATGTTTAGAGCAACGCTGACGCTTTTCCAACATTTTGCAAGCGAGTGTTCCGACAGCAACAAAACAATAATTCATTTTGTCGTATCGCATGTTTTGAAACGATGCCCATGCTTTCGCAAAAAGTTTGGCAATGTAACGCCCGACAACAACAACGACATTTCATTTTGTCGCTAATGTAGACACGAGGAATTGAAAACGGTCGCGCTCTAACGTAGACGCGAGGAATTGAAAACGGTCGCGCCGGTGTGCGCGACCGAGCCTAGATTCGGCAAGGTGGCCAGTTTATGTGTTCAGATCCAAATATACATTTTTGTTTTAAGTATAGATTTAATCGAATTTAGAATGCACTAATATGGAGGAAGACAAAATTGGTTGGTGAGCATACCACACACACTATATGAAGACATAGCTGAGGTACATTGTTCCTTGGCAGCGGAACAGATTTACACGTCAGATGTTGTTGTGTAGTACATCACACGATCAACCGTTTTTGGCTGTAACTTTGGTGCTTGGGCTATTTATTCAGCCGGCCACTCACGCTAGAGCTGTGTGACTCACGCAAACAATAATGGCCATGGAGAAGCCTCGTGCCGCCCTGGTGCTGGAGGAGGAGGAGGAAGCGCTCGTGAAGAAGATCTCCGGCCTGGCCGCGGCCATCGGCAAGCTGCCGTCCCTCAGCCCTTCGCCGGAGGCGAACTCGCTCTTCAACGAGCTCGTGACGGCCTGCATCCCGCCGAGCACCGTGGACGTGGGGCAGCTGGGCCCGGAGGCGCAGGCCATGCGCGCGCAGCTGATCCACCACTGCTCCGTGGCGGAGGGCCTGCTGGAGGCCCACTACTCCGACATCCTGGCCGGGTTCGACAACCCGCTCAACCACCTGGAGCTGTTCCCCTACTACCGCAACTACGTCGCCCTGAGCCAGCTGGAGTACGGCCTCCTGGCCCGCCACGTGCCGGGCCCACCTCCGGCCCGCGTGGCGTTCGTGGGCTCCGGCCCGCTCCCGCTCAGCTCGCTGGTCCTCGCGGCCCATCACCTCCCGGCCGCGGCCCACGTGCACAACTACGACATCTGCGGCGAGGCCAACGCGCGCGCGGAGAAGCTGGTGCGCGCCGACGTGGGGCTCGCGTCCCGCGTGGCGTTCTTCACGGCCGACGTGGCGGAGGTGACGCGTGACATGGCCGCCTACGACGCCGTGTTCCTGGCCGCGCTGGTGGGCATGGGCAAGGAGGAGAAGGCGCGCGTGGTGGCCCACCTAGGCCGCCACATGGCACCCGGGGCGGCGCTGGTGGTGCGGAGCGCGCATGGGGCCCGCGGGTTCTTGTACCCCGTGGTGGACCCGGAGGAGGTCCGGCGCGGCGGGTTCGAGGTGCTGGCGGTGCACCACCCGGAGGGGAGGTGATCAACTCCGTCATCATCGCGCGCAAGCCCCCTTCCTGCAGCCGCAATGGTGGTGCTGCACTCCAAGATGCTGGAGCTGCCATTGTCGGATCCGTCCAGGACTGCATCTGCCAAGTGCCCAATTAAGTTCTAGTGCCCTAAGTCTAGTCGCCAAGAAGGATATGCATGCTTGCTAGTAATAATTTGGTCGAATGCATGCATGTCGTCGTCGTCGATCATCAGTCGCCATTGGAATTTTTTTTTGAGTTAGTGGTGTGTACTGTAACACATCACCAGTTCGTCGTCCTTGTCCCGGTATCAAGTGATCGAGAGTATGTTCAAGTGATTGAGTCGTTGAGTTTGTGCTTCCATTCCATCGTTGAGTGATTCCGGCCCCTGATAGTCAAGGTTGGTCCTGACTTTGCTCGTTTGGAATTTTAGCAACGTTTAACTAAAAATCAGTGGGAGCATATGACGTACGGGTACCGACTTGAAGTATCCATATACCATATGGTTTGAATTCAGTCAAAAGAAGTCAGTTTGCTCTGACGTATCTACTCAATTAATTTAGTCAAGTTTTGGTGGTGCCAAATACCCTGCATGCATGGTGCGAAAAATCATCATCAACACACCCAGGTCGTCGTTGGCATTGATTTCTCTCTAAATTAATATACTTATGCATGACATGCACGATATCTTGTTGTATGTTCTGTGCACTGTATGTGACCATGTCAATTTCTTGTTTCTAAATAAATTTGAGCCGTGCCTAGCGCGAGAGTACCAGAAATGCATGGATTCAAACAAGAGAGTCCAGATCACTTATTCCTTCTTGCATATTCATTCTACTCAATAAATTCAGTCAAATTCTAGGAGTACCAAAACATGAATGAAGACAAAAGACTAGCTAGTACTTGCCCAGGGATCATAGTAGAACATTCGTCTCTCTCGAAACGGGTATTATCCCTTTGGTTTATTTTTTATTGTAACAATTAATTTTTAGAATATGAGTAAATTTGTACAGAACCATGACCATGACTATCTGATCCCAACTTCAGAGAGAGATGATCAAGGGGCGGTGATAGCTAGGGAGTGGAGCGAAATGGCTTGACCACTGTCAAGATGCGTTGATGGTTGAAGCTCTCGCTTGCAAACATGGTCTGGACTATGCGCTGTCCAGGGGCGTAACGAAGCTTGTGATTGAAAAGGATTGCCACGAATTGGTGCGGCTTTGGGCGATGAAAGATTCGCAGCGATGCTATTACTGCGTTTCTGGAAGAGATGTCGGGATGTGTTCATGTCTGCATGATTTCTCTTTCGAGTTTATAGGGAGAGATGGTAATATATGCTAGCTCATGCTTTGGTTAAATTAGTGTCCACAAAAGGGTGAGTGGCTTGATAATATTCCCGCCAGTGCTCACAGACACTTTTTGTAACTGATTGTAATTTTCATCATAAGCAATGAATTTGCCCCTGTCTCAAAAAAAAAATCAGAGAAACAAAAGTATTTATGCTAGCAGGGCTTAGCAGTTGTATAACGGGGCAGTCGGTAATACTCTTGAGCTGAAAGCGGTGGTTGTACAAATTATGTAGTGTCATCATCGGTTTCGACCTCGTCACCGCCAGCTTCGTGTTAGGATACGTTAGTGTTTGTGTTGGGCTGCCATGTTATGCGCTAGCGTGTTTTGGGCCATTCTTTGGATCTAGCTTAGCCCGGATATCCAATATGTTGCACGCGCTACGTAGTGCTGTCCAAATGGGCCGAGTTCTGTAGACCAGTCTGAATCATGCAAAAAAAGCACGGCACGAGTCTGGTATGACCTGAAGTAAATTTGTGTCGGGCCCAAGGTGTCGGGTCGTGCTTTTGTCGAGACCGAGGTCTCGGCCCAACGGCCAGACACACGACCCGTTGAAGAAGCAATTTAATAAAAAGTATAAATAAATTTATAGGCTAGAAAGGATTCAATAAGAAAACTCGGCTCAGCGGTAAGGTGTCCCCGTTCTCAGCCTCAGGTCACATGTATGAATCTCACCCCGCATATATGATACTAGATAGGCATGCGCGCTCCGCCGCGCTTATTTTTTCTAAAATTTTGTTAGGTTAAATAAACTAAATCATGTTTAAAGATTGTGGAATATTCATGAACAATTTTTTTAAAAAAATCGTGCATGTAGTCAAAAGAGTGTAAAAAGTTCCTGATCAAAATTATAAAAAAATAGAGTGTCTTTTTTAAAGAGTTGCAATACACAGATACCTAATTTGATAAATGATTGAGTATGAAACTGTAAATAACCTAGACATGAATGAAACTGCGAATAGAGGAAATGTACAGGGACTTTTTTAGAAAACGGCACACTATAAAGTAGGTGGGAACCCTAATCCTCACCCCTTCTCCTCCAACCCCGCCGCCTCCCACCCTCTGCCGCCTCCCGCAGGCACTCAGGCGCGCCGCCGCCTCCCGCCACACCCCGCGACGCCATCCCTCTTCCCCCGACGGCAACCACCCCACCGACGCCACCCCCTCCCTCTCTCCCCGCTTGCGGCGCGGTGGCGCCCGCCTTTCCTCTCCCCTCTATGCGCGGCGGCGGCGTCGCCGCTTCTCCTCCACGCGCGTGGCGGCGCTGCCACCTCGCTCTATCCCCGAGGGCGCGCCGTGGCCCCTCCCTCTTCCCCGCCGCGCGCCGCTGCGGTGGCCTCCGATCCGGCGTCGATCCGGATCCGGCGAAGGTGAAGGAGCACGCGGCCATCGGACGGCTCGCGTTGGGCTACCCGGCCTCCGCGTGGAGGCCCCCTCCCTCTTCCCCCGTCGCGCGCTGCTGCGGTGTCCTCCGATCCGGCGTCGATCCGGATGCCGGCGAAGGTGAAGGAGCACGCGGCCATCGGACGGCTCGCGTCGGGCTACCCAGCCTCCGCGTGGAGGCCCACGCGGCCCACGACCGAGCCAGGTGACCGACGTCGACACGTTGACGTGGCCACCACGCCCGGCCGCCACGCCGCGAAATGGCGTGGCGCGCGCGGAGGGTGGCCACGCCGGCCAAAATGCTGAGGGGAGGCGGATTCCCCCGGCATCGGGATAAGAATATGTCTATTTTTGCTATATTTTCTGTTAATGGGCTAAACAAGGCCATTTGTGGACCTAAAGGATGGACCTAACACGTTAGTCCATTCTAATACATGGGTCGACGGTCAGGCATGTGGGCCGGCACGACACGGCCCATTACACCTTTCGTGGTGTGCCAACCCAAAAACAATTGGGTTGGGCTTGTCCATGCCTAGGCTCGGTTGTGCCAGACAGCACTAGCGCTACATGCACGCCACGTGTCAGGTTGTGTGTGATTGGCGGACGCAGTTTTATTTAAATTTCATAATTAGGTTGTTCTCAATGCATAATCTCATCTCACACTTTTCAATAGTGTCATATCAGATTTAGGAATTTTGCCACATGTATAAGATAGTCTCTCTTAATGCATTGTTTCATCTCACGGTTTTATAGATAAGTTATAACATTAAATTAGTATCTATTTATTATATTGAGATTGATCAAAATGTGTTAGGGTCAAACTCTATGTTCTCAATGTGAGTTTGAATGAAGTTTCATAGGTACTCCCTCCATCCCTAAATGTAGGGATTTTTGGAGTTTGTATAGCGTTCTGCAGATAGGATAAACTTTAGGGTTGGTGGGAGAGTATTAATTTTTTTAATTAACACTAATCATACTTAAATTAGTTAATAAACTACTCACTAACTATTTCTTACACTTATAAATACTAATTCTTTAGTATTATAAACTAATTATTCATATAATACATTAAATCTCACTAATCTTTACTAATTAGCGTTGTCAGCAAAGGTTCGATGACCTTATCCCATCAAATTTGAGGGAGGGCTTCATCCAAGCATATTGAAGAAATATTTCGTGAGGGATGACACTCGTCCTCGCTTGACACTAAATCAAACACGAGCAAAAAAAGGATATCACCATGACACCGTCCCATCCCTCTTCGTCCCTCCAACCAAACACACTCTCAATGGATGAGGGGATGAAAGTAGAGAGAATTCCCTCTATGCCACTAAAATTATACCTAGTTCCTTCTATGACATCAAATTTGTGAAAGTTCCTTCCATGCCATCAAATTTTTTTCTATGCCTCACGTGCCATTCCGGTGAGATTTCCCATCTAACACCGTTAAGTGTCGGATAAAAAGACGAAAATACCCCTGGTATACTAAACATGAAAATTTTGCTTGAGTTCCCAAAATAGATACACTGATATTTCTAATGGAAAATCATAATTAAAAAAATATTTTTACAAATATTTGTAAAAATATTTTTTTATACTAAACATGAAAATTTTGCTTGAGTTCCCAAAATAGATACACTGATATTTCTAATGGAAAATCATAATTACAAAAAAATATTTTTATAAATGCAAAATTTACATGCTTAGTAAACAGGGGTATTTTCGTCTTTTCAGCTGACACATAACGGTGTTAGATGGAAAATCTCACCAGAATGACACGTAAGGCATAGAAAAAAATTTGATGGCATGGAAGAAATTTTCATAAATTTAATGTCATAGAAGGAACTAGGTACAATTTTAGTGGCATAAAGGGAATTCTCTCATGAATGTATGATTGACTTTTAACACATTGATTATTTTCTTGTTTGAACGCTAGAAAGCCCTATATTTACGAACGGAGAGAGTATGAAATAGTGTTGCGTTTCATCACTATAAAATTCATTTGCCTAATTTTATATTGGGCCTGATCGGAACAGATGGTCTGCACAATTGCTGTTGTTCGTTGCTTGCTTGTAGTTACTATAGCAACAAAAGTATAAACAACCATAGCAATAGCCACAACCAAAAAGAAAATCTGATCCGATCACATCCATTACTTGCTCTGCCACTTGATCTCTTTTATTGATGTGACACCTCATTTAATGCTAATGAAATCGCATGTCATCTCTTTTGAGCTAAGGTCGTGTTAGTATCTACAGTCTAAATTCTATACAATGATAAAAGAATCTTACTATTTAGAATTACTAGATAAAGTTTAATTATAAAATAGATGCAAGGTGAGAATAATTCATATATACGCTTAATTACAGTACATGATTAGAAGATGTTCTCACCTAACATCACTTCACCAACCATATAGATTATCTTATGCTCATGAGATGCTCATCTTGTAAACATTAACATTCGAATTCTATCAAAGGTCTTTATCATTGAATTGATCGAAAGAGTAGTTTATAAGTAATAAGATTATCATTGATAGTCCACAAGTCTACTGCCATTGATCCCTCACATGCCCATATAGTGAGTGCATTGTTTGCCATGAGATAAATATGCACTTTCTATTCATTGAGTACCAATACGATACATATACCAGATAATCATTTTCTTTTAGTTTTCTATAAATAAAATAACATAATGTCAAAGCTAATAGTGAAACGTTATTTTATTATGAAAATATATTTCATGATACACATAGTTATTTGTATCATCTTTGAGTTTTTTTTCAGGTTCAGAGAATATTGAATCTGAACATAGTTCAGAGAATATACAATGGATCTGGACATACTCGTTTGTTCAGGTTCAAAGAATGTTCTATAAATACTATAATAAGTCATGACGAAAAGAAATTTATCAATCTAGGCAGTGATATGAATGACATTGCCCTTCCTTTCAAGTGACATCCCTTCAACGCCATTTGTAGCCTTGCTCGTCAAAAATGATGTGTAATTGTGTATTCTCGTGTTGTGCACGTACGAATCCTTACACTCAATCTCAAAATTATTTTTATTAACTAGGAATGCATCAAAACAGAAAAGGAGTTTTTAAAAAGAGGCACACAGGCATACGCATGCATGGTTCAATTAAATTCGAAGAATCCTTCTTGATTGCTCGTGTGTTTGTACCTCGCTGGTGAGATTGGAGATGGAGTACGATGAGCTCATCATCACATCGATCGTTCATGTAGCAGATAAACGATTTTTTTTTTGAGGGGATAGAAGGTATACGAGAGTTAATGTGGCTAGATGCTCATACTGTATTCAACCATCAACCGTTTTTTTCTCCATTGTTTGAGATGACCGTCAACAGTTGATCGTCACTACGTACATCACTTCCATACGGTATACATTGGGGTATGTGTATACCCAGCACCGTACCTACCCGTCCCTCTCCTTCTCTCACTAAAAAGTCTACAGCCTGCAAGCAAAAGTCTCTCTCTCTAGCTGTGCTGGCGAGAGGAGAGAGAGAAGAGCAGAGAGGTGTGTGTCATGCAATAACTCCACGCCCAACATTGAATGCCGTTGCACCCTCTCGCTGCAATAACTCCGCCATTCAATACGCGCACCCTCCACCTCCCCAGTCGAGTCCCCTTTCTTCTTCCTCCATCCCGGCGTCTCCATCGCCGCCATCCCTCTCCGCTCCCTCACTCTCTCCTGCAGAGCTGACCACCTGATAGCTACCCCCCCTCTCTGATCCTCAACTATCTCTGCTAGCTCTCTTCGATGGATTGATCAATCGGCTTGCATGTACAAGATCAGAAAGGGGGAAGTTGTTGCAGCGGCTGCAGGGAGGTAGATCTAAGCTAGGGGAAGGTAAGGAGGGGGACAGCTGCTTGATGGTGAGATTTTAGGGTTCGTGGAGGAGGGACAGGGAAGTAGCCGGCTAGGCATGCCTGGAGGGATGATGGTGCCGGGCCGGAACATGTCGCCGGCGGCGTCGTCGGCCATGCTCGGCCGGAACGGCGGCCTCCTCTGCTACTCGCCCGTCAATCTCGGCCAGGTTAATCTGATGGCTCTTCTCTTGGGCAACCCGCCCTAGCTCTGTCTGTACCTCTTGATTGTAGGTAGCTGTGGTTTTGTACACTCTCTGGAGCAGCTTTAATTTTTGCCAGGACATTTTTGCAGATAAAAAATTGCTAGTACAGTACTCTCGATCGTTATCTCTCTTAATATGTCTGTGTATGATCCCTAACCTTTCCTTGTGAACACTGTTGGATATCTATGCTACGAACTTCTCTTTAATTAGGAGCTTAACTTTAAATCCTTCCTTTTAGGAGTGTGTCAAATAGTGGCATATTTCCATCCTTCAAAACAAATAAAAAGCACCAGTGTACTCCTATCGGCTTTTGACAAAAGAAGGCACATTCAAGTAGGGAGATAAATGCGAAAAGGGATTGATATCTCCATGATTAATTTGCTGAGAAATGCGACACGTATGGTTGTTGCACTTTCTGTACCATGCATAGCAGTGACAGTGGAGTGGTGATCTTTACTGATCATCATTTAGTTCTCCGGCCTACCGTGGCATACACATCAAGTTGGGTGCATCCTTTAATTCTCAAGATTTCCCCCTGATTTAATAAGTGTTCCGATTTTTGCCCAGCTTAATTAATTTCTAGCCTGCATTTATTGCTCCCCAATGTATGTTATAGAGTACCAAAGTTCCTACAGGCTTCCAAGTCATGGCACAAGTGGTACTGGTACTACTAGTAGTAGTCTTCGATTTCTCTGGTTCTTCCATTTTATAAACCTTCCTACTTTGCTTGAAGATAGGTAAATACATTCCGATTTCACTTAGTTGCATTTACCTATCTGCTT
Organism: Chloris gayana; assembly: GCA_031894775.1. Lineage (NCBI taxonomy): Eukaryota > Viridiplantae > Streptophyta > Magnoliopsida > Poales > Poaceae > Chloris > Chloris gayana. The sequence goes on from JAUNZO010002185.1 coordinate 118,602, forward strand.
AATTTTGCTATATACATCCTACACACTGCTAGTAAAAGTAATTTCCCTTGTTGTTTTGGTTTTCTCCTATGCCTTGTTGGATGAAACTACAGTTTAACACGCTGTGTAATGCAGAACCTGATGGATGGACAGCACCAGCATCAGCATCAGCATCAGCTGACAATGGTTCAGTATCAGAACCATGGGCAGCAGCAGCAAGCGGCCACCAGCGAGGGCGACGCGCATGGCCAGCGCCATGATGAGTTAACAATGGAGAGCAAGGCTGGTAGCGACAACATGGAGAGCGGCGGTGTCTCGGGCTCTGCCGATGAGGAGCTGCAGGAGGAACTCGCGCTGCAGCGGCCCCGCAAGAAGCGCTACCACCGCCACACACAGCACCAGATCCAGGAGCTCGAAGCGTATGTCTATTTTCCATCCAGCATTGGTCTCCTGTATATACATTTACATATTATCTGATCGGTTTTCCCTTGACATGACATGAATTTGTTTTCAGTGATGATGATTTTGTAGTTCTGTTTACATGCTTAATTTCTTTTTTCCAGTGATATTCAACAAAACCTAGCTAGGTTTTGGCTAGCAGTGATCTGTGAATAGCTCTTACATACAGTGATCTGTCAATAGTTATTTACATATTATCTAACCCGTTTCCCTGGACATGGCATCGGTTTTATTTTCGATGGTGATGGCTTGGTTTTGTACTTGTATTTCAATTGTTACTTTCATTGTTTCAGTTCAGATATTCAACAAAACCAAGCTAGATTTTGTCTAGCAGTCATTTGTGAATAGCATATTATTATCTGATCGGTTTCCCTGGACATAGCATCATTTTGTTGTCGATCGTGATGGCTTTGTTTTGTACTTGCCTTTCCATGGTTACTTTCATTGTTTCAAGTGCAGACCTTGAACAAAATAAAGCTTAAATTTTAGCCAGCAGTGATCCATCTATATGAACAGCTTTTTCCTGGATGCAACAATGTATAGGAGATATGAGTTCAATTTTCTCATTAGTCTTTGACCATGCATGCTGTAATTTTGAATACATGGATTGCTGGTTCAGTCATTTTATCAAAAATAAAGTTAGATTTTGGCTGGCAGTAGTCCATCGATATGATCAGCTTTTTTCTTGATGCAAGCAACAATGTGTATGGATTTCAGTTTTCTGTTTAGTTTTCAGCCATGTTACAATTTGAGTCCATGGATTTCAGGTTCTTCAAGCAGTGCCCTCACCCTGATGACAAGCAGCGGAAGGAGCTGAGCCGTGAGCTGGGCCTGGAGCCTCTACAGATCAAGTTCTGGTTCCAGAACAAGCGCACACAGATGAAGGTACCAGGATCAAATCGTTGTGAAATTGATGCCAGCATCCAATCCATGCTGTTCTGTTTTGCCAAAATTTTCTCTCTAAATAATTGATTGAAGGTTTGAATGAATTACATGGATGATGGTGTGAATGCAGACGCAGCACGAGCGATCGGAGAACTCGCACCTGCGCGCCGAGAACGACAAGCTGCGCGCGGAGAACGCACGGTACAAGGAGGCCCTGGCCAATGCCACCTGCCCCAACTGCGGCGGCCCGGCCACCGCCGTGATCGGCGAGATGTCCTACGACGAGCAGCACCTCCGCCTGGAGAACGCGCGCCTCCGCGACGAGATCGACCGCATCTCCTCCATCGCCGCCAAGTACGTCAGCAAGCCCGCCGCCGCCGGCATCCTGCCGCCCACCAGCTCCGGCCTCTCCGCTGCCGCCGGCCTGTCGTCGTACCCGCCGCCGCCGGTCGCGTCGCACCACCACCTCCCCGGCGGGGACTTGCTCGGGCTCGCCCATGGAGGCGCCGCCGGGATCGACAAGCCGCTGGTGATCGAGCTCGCTGTGGCCGCCATGGAGGAACTGGTACGGATGGCCCAGCTCGGCGAGCCCCTCTGGGTCCCGTCCGTCGTTGATGGCGTCGCTACGGAATCGCTGAACGAGGAGGAATACGCCAGATCGTTCCCCAGGGGCGTGGGGCCCAAGTCTCCGGAGCTCCGATCAGAGGCGTCGCGCGACACCGTGGTGGTGATCATGAACCATATGAACCTCGTCGAGATGCTCATGGACGCGGTAAGTAACTAGATTCCTCGTCAATTTCGTTGTAATTCATAGTACATTGCATCAATTGCGGTTATTGCTGATTAACCCATCCATGGGAACAACAATTGTTCTTGGTGCAGAACCAGTGGTGGACTCTGTTCTCGACCATCGTTTCCAGGGCCAACACACTGGAGGTGTACTCCACCGGTGTCGCCGGCAACTACAACGGCGCATTGCAGCTGGTAATTAATAAGCAGTATAAATTGATTTTGATTCACATTGCTACTTGGCATTATAAATTGTAATCAGATGACTAACTGCTAAAGAATTGTTGCAGATGTCAGCCGAGTTCCAGATGCCGTCTCCACTGTTCGCAACCCGAGAGGGCCAGTTCGTGCGCTACTGCAAGCAGCACACTGACGGCAGCTGGGCTATCGTGGACGTGTCCCTGGACACCCTCCGCCCCGGCGCCACCGCATCGTCTTCGTGTGGTCGGCGCCGCCCCTCCGGCTGCCTGATCCGTGAGCTCCCCAACGGCTACTCCCGTGTGACATGGGTGGAGCACGCTGAGGCCAGCGACGCCATGGTGCACGAGCTCTACCTCCCCTGGCCCGTTCTGGCGAGGCGTTTAGCGCGCGGCGGTGGTCTGCTGCACTGGAGCGGCAGTGTGAGCGCCTGGCCAGTGCCATGTCTTGTGCCGTCCCGCCGCCCGGTGGCGCGGTGACGTCGGCAGAGGGGCGGCGTAGCATGCTGCGCCTTGCCGAGCGGATGGTGGCCAGCTTCTGCGCCGGTGTGACGGCGTCGGCCACACACCGGTGGACAACACTCTCCGGGAGTGGTGAGGAGGATGTGCGGGTGACGACCCGGAAGAGCGTGGATGACCCGGGAAGGCCACCCGGCATCATTCTCAATGCGGCAACATCGTTCTGGCTGCCCGTGCCGCCGGCACGGATCTTCGGGTTTCTACGGGATGATGCGACTCGGAGCGAGTGGGATATTCTGTCCAATGGTGGTGATGTGCAGGAGATGGCCCACATTGCAAATGGGCGTGATCAGGGCAACGCTGTCTCCCTCCTCCGCGTCAATGTAAGTTTGTTCCATCCTCTGATTGTTCTGATATTTGTTTGATGGATGCTGATGTTTATCCTTTTTTTTTCTTTCTAATTCAAATTTGGTTATGCACTGCAGAACGTGAACTCGAACCAGAGCAACATGCTGATCTTGCAGGAGTGCCTGACGGACGCCACAGGGTCATATGTGATCTACGCGCCGGTGGACGTGGTGGCCATGAACGTGGTGCTCAATGGGGGTGACCCAGACTACGTGGCACTGCTGCCGTCAGGGTTCGCCATCCTCCCTGACGGTGGCCGCGGTGGGTCGCTGCTCACCGTCGCGTTCCAGATACTCGTGGACTCCGCGCCCACCGCCAAGCTCTCGCTGGGCTCCGTCGCAACCGTCAACAGCCTCATCGCCTGCACCGTCGACCGCATCAAGGCCGCTGTTGCGGCGGACAAGGCCGGGGAGAGGGTGGTGCCGCCAGCCGCCTGGCCCATCGGCGACCAGGACCAGCAGGTGTCGTGATAACTGCATCCATCCATGGTCAGTATCAGTACAATTATTTGGTTTTGCCATTGCTATTGCCTGCCTGTATTACAAAGCACGAAAATCTCACTCACAAATTTGGATGCAGGAGATGAATCCAGGGAGGTATCAAGAGCTGGTTGACTGCAATTTGGAAGGGTCTGGTAACTCGAGGAGTCAAGAACGCACCGCATGCTCGCCTTGCGAGGTGTTGCTCTCAATTCACAAGTAGCGAAAGGGAGCAACACATGGCAAGGGGGTTGGTTCGGGCATTGACTCCTCACTCTTCCTCTGTTTTAACCTGCCAGTCTCTCTGTCCAAGGATTATAGTGTTAGCATGCCGTGTTTTCTTTCCTAAAATCGACTCTCCTTCCTGTACTTTGGGTATGGGTTGCACCCGTGTCATCTTGTGACTTGCTTTCTAGTTTTTCTCTGCATGCATGGATGGTTATGTGACTTTGACATTTGTTTAAATTTTAGTTTGAACCGGTTAACTGTTCTTGTGTGGGTATGGTTTTTCTTGGCATTGGCCTGTCCATTTGATCCATCCGCGAAGTTCAGATGGCAAAACTTAAGCGCGGATTTCAAGGCAAGTTCAGGAGGTTCATCGACATGTAGAAATGGGAAAATAGCATGTGAATGATCATTTATAATTTTGAATATATAATCCGTGCTTGTAGCCACAATACCTACTTCTGCACCACCTTTCAAATTTAGATCAGTAACTCGATTTCAGATCAACGGGTTTAAGTCTGTTGGGTCTCTCTCAGGAATGTTGATATTTTTTTTGTTTCTAGCTATGTCACAACATGCTTACTATGCACCTTGTGAACATTTTCGCCAAAGAATAGATCACACCCGGCAAAGTTGTTCACTAATGCAATCAGGTACAAGGCACACATAACATCAGTATATAGAAACATGAATAACTCGGGACATGAATAACTCGGGGGCACGCAGGCCCAGGAGGCAGTCAAGGGAGAAATCAAATTCAACCGCAATAAGCCATACACTCTGAAGGGACACATCGTTTGCTTAAAATGTTTCAACAGATTAATTGTTCTTGTGTGTGCATGTGGCATTAGATTAATTGTTCTTGTGTGCATGTGTGGCTCTTTGGAAATCTCCATTCAATATGGTCAATTCGTTGGCATAACTTCAGCAAGGATTTCAAGGCCAGTTGAGATGGATGGTTGATTCATATCTACAAATGGGACAGTAGCATTTGTATAATTGTTCATAATTCGAGTATTTCCACTGTATTTGAAGACGCAACACCTACCTGTGCACATTTCAAATTGAGCTGAGCTACTGAACTTGTGAGTAATGGGTTTACTTTACATCTGCTGGATCTCCCAGAAAATCCTTTGTTGCTAGCCATGTCAAAACACGCGCTGCTTTGATTTGCATCATCTTTTGCTTTTTCTAAAGAAAATTCGACACGTCCATTGCATCATCTTTTGCTGGGACGATGATGCCCTCCAGCCGACAGACACCGGTTAAAAGCTGCATGTGAAGAACCCCAGTGTGTTGACCATAAAATTCAGGACCACAAAGGGATCACAGTATCGAACCAATTAACAGAGTTTTTAGTAAAAACATGGATGCTCCCAATGAATAAATCACATACCACAACATTGTTCACTGATCAGAGCACGCAACCGGGCACGAGAACACAGTAACAGTCTTACAACTGGTTCAGGTTACACAGAACCTATCTCCCAGCATCACACACCACAAAAGCATTAGGTACAGAAGGAATTCATCAGGCACTAGTACATATATAGAAACATGAATAACTCAGGGGCACGCAGGCCCAGCAAGCAGGTGCTTGTAAAATCCACACAAATCAAGGGAGAGTTCAAATTCAACGGCAACAAGCCATACACTCCGAACACACACATCGGCCATCAGCGCGAGACACGCCTAGGCTGCAATTTTATTTCGAAGCACAGAAGCACACGTACAACAGATGCACAGAAGCTAAACCTGGCGATCAGCGCAGGCAGGCAGGGGCCAACCAGAATAAACTGAAGCGACGAAGCCAGGGGCGCACGCAAAATAAACTGATCGAGTAGAAGAGGTACTGATCTCTCGTGGCAGCTGTGTAGACGAACGTTTCACCTGGGTAGTAATGCGGCAAAAAATGTGAGCAGTCAGTGGCACACTTTTCTTTCTTTCGGGACAGTAGCAGAGAGAAGTTTTTCTCTCTTCTTCAGATCGAGTGGCAGGGAGAGAAACCAATAGAAATATGAGCAAGGAAGGCACGCATTTACCTGAGGACAGTGCCCCTGAGGAGGCGGCGCGTCCTGTAGTGGCGCGAGTGCACCGGCGGCTGGAAGAGGCTCGGGTGGTGGCCGTCCTTGACTCCGCTCCACTCTAGCGCGTCCCACACGTCTTTCTCCATCTCCACGGCTGGCTTCACCGCGCCTGGCTGGCGACGCCCCAACGCCGGCAGACGCCGCAGGCGGAAGCATCCCCTGATCCTGATGGTCTCGAGAGCGGGTGCGACCATTTTCAGTCCGCACACGATCTGCTCTAGCTTCGGCAGGTCGTAGAGGTGGATGGTGGTCAGCTTGCGGAACGACACGATGTCCTCGCCTGTCTTCTCGGGTCGCCTTCCGTCTAGCTCGAAGACGTGCCTGAGGTCGCCACAGTGACTAATGTGGAGGTCCACTAGGCCAGGGAAGGAGTCAACCCACACCGGCATTGCGAACCGAAGCCTCGGACATGAGCGCAGGTGCACATGCTGCAGATTGTTGAAGGAATCGCCTATGGTCTTCTAGAACCTTTGCTCCAAATGCACCGGGCCTTAAGAAGATCCGATAGCCAGATGCTCTGTAGTTCACCGTCCGAGTCAACTGCACCCGTAGGAAACACGGTGTCCAGGTTAGGGCATCTCTCCACGCGACACCATTTGAGGTTGTACCAATGTCCTTTGCTAGGCATACACCTGCTGGCCGAGGTATCATGCACATATGTTGATTCCATGAAATATTCGCATATGATCGCACCAAATTATAATGAACGCCAGAATATTCCAGTTCACTCTCCAAGCACCGGCACCCATGTTCTATCTCCACATGGTGATCCAACTGATCAGTTGGAGGATTTGGAAAATCTTGCATTGGAAAATTAGCATTGGCAATCTCTGTGAATACATCACTATATCGGCTAACCTGGACACGGTGTTGTTGCTGATTGCTGGGTTCAGTCATTATCTTTGTGGTGCCTGCTGTGAACTCAACATCGCCAATGTACTCAGTTGACGAGCATAGATGCACACTAAAGTATGTATCCTTGAACAACCACTCGTGATAGTTTGAGCTTCTCACGAGGTCATACAAGGACCTGACGAGCCTCGCGTCCACAAGAACAGCATGCAACTGCAGATCAAAAGATTTATGCTGAGCAAGGGATGGTCGAGTAAATCCATGCGCTCTCCTCTCAGGCCGGGTGTCTATGCATACCAACTCGAGCTTATTCGGCATAGGATAGCCCCATTTTATTGCACGAAGGTGCTCGCAGCCCAGCAGAAAGATGCGCTTGAGCTCTGGGACATTTACCACCATATTGTTGAGGTCAAGCCACTTGATTGCACTTCCAGAGAGATCTATCTCTACAAGATTTGGCAGCCCACGCACAAACAAATTTTCCAACTGTGCGCATCCTTGCAAGGATATCTTGGAGGTCTTAATATCCCTCTTTTCATCACGCGACGGAGGCTTCGGTCGAGCACTTTCTAGAGGTAGCTTGAACAATGATGTCCAATGGTCCATAGGTCCATACCCATCAAAGCTAAATGACCTTAGAGAGGAGGGAAGCCCACCAGGCACATCAACATTCTCCAACCCATCACAACCATCTAGAATAAGGATCTTAAGGCTCCTTGATGTCGATAAGCTTCTTTGGTATGTTTTTCATGCCTTTGTTACCAGAGAAATCAAGTATTTCCAGCCATGTCTTACCAATAAATGAGTTGTTGTTATCAGTAGATGTCTCTTCCTCGTACTGATTGCTAGGTTTGATTATTCGGAGCCTTCGAAGGTGAGGCATGCTTCTCTGTAACCTACTTGTGTACTGCCAACTGCCTCCTGCTCCCTCTATATTTAGTTCCATGAGGTCATCCATGAGGCTCATCTTTTCTTTGGATAAGATCTCATCCCAATTTGTGTAACGTATGTCAAGCACCAACAAGGTGCGTAGACATTCCCACTTTATGTTGCTCTTCCATTGATTGATCACTTGTGTTGTCACATGTGCAATGATTCAATCCTAGGAACCTCAGTACCTGGCAGTCGAGGAAAGGCGGTCTTGTAAAACTGAAAGCACAATAAGAGAGAATTAGCACGCCAAGCTTGTTGCACTGTTGAAGAAATCCATTTGGTAATCTTTGCTGGTTGTAAGGCCCTTCAAGGGATACGACCAAAGATGTACCTTTCTGCAGTACACTTTGGATATCTTTTTGCACAATCAGGTTCTTTGAGGTTATACAAATCCAGCGGTAAGGCTTCCGTTAGGGTCTGAGCCAACTCTAGTGTTGATTTGCCCCCACCACTCTCACTATGGTCTTTGAGTACCAAAAATGGAGCTTCGTAGTCGCTATTAAGTTTTTCAAACACTGACTCAAGTAGAGACATGTTATCATACTCCCAACATATTTCCTGATGCAATGTGTTAATAATCTCTATTGTTATGTCCTTATTAATGATCCCATCACATATCCAATAGTTGGAAGCATGAGCCGCCCAATCAAATCCTGTGGCACCATGAAGATTGCACTGCAAGAATAGCTCATAGAGGCAACAATCTTTGACCACTGTTGAGTCAATGCCCTTCATGCATGGGTGGCGAGCAATTATGCTATCAGCCTCTTGAAGCAGCACTTCATTGAAAACCTATACACTTTTTGATATTAATGATATGTCCGAAATGAAGGTAGAGATGGGTGTATCTTAGCTTTTTTGCTATCTCCTCATGGCGGTTCTCGTTATGGATTGTGAGAGACTGTTTGTTGAATGCCCATACTACTAGGTGCTCTCAGAGTAATCAGTATTAATACCCATCCTGTTCACATGTACCTCTTCATCGCTTCCATTTAAGAAAATGATCATGCATTTCTTATCCATCAAGGTTTTGGCTATCACCCTCGAAACACCAGTTAAGATGTCTCTATCACCATGTTCCGACCCCATTGAAAGTCGTCCTCTTCATCCTGTTTGTTGAGCATGGACATTGTTTCGTGATCAAGTAGATTTAGCACCTCTGCTATTTTCCGTTGCATCATCCTTCTGCTCTCCCAGACTGAGCAATCTATGTAAATTATAGTATCGTAGTAGAATTCTGATGAAAGCTGTTTTAGCTTTGATTGACTGAAGTCGTTGTAGAATGGATCGAAGGACCGGGGCCGTGCCAAAGCCATCCCAACCATTAAAGTAGATGATCTTCTCATTGGTATAATACTGAATACAGTGAAATATGTCCTCTCTAGCGCTGTTTATGTTCTTTGCGAAGATTTCCTGCAATGAAAGTAAGCAGGATGCACGGTTGGTTGATGGGGATGGAATTGCTGAATATACTGGCACGTGAACTTGTTTGAATAAATAGTCAGGATGATCAATTTATTACGGCTTCAGTTAATAATCAGTTAACTAATACGGATGCATGATGTGATGGGGGACGTATATAAATGAAACAGCTACCTAGTTGTATGAAAACTTGTTTGAATCAAAATTACAAAAGCATAATAGTGGAGACTTGAACAAGTATTAGCATACCTGAGTGATCATGATGAAATGCTACCGCTGCAGCAGAAGAGCAGGCAACGGCGCCAGATCTAACCCATGAATCGAATCCACTGAATCTCAACAAATCCATGAATGTAGTATGGAGAAGAGAGGACCAAGCAAGCAAGGAGTGCCCACCGACCTAACCCATCCTCATCATAGGCTCTCAACAATGAATGAATAAGAGGGCGGGTAGCGCATGGAACAATAATGGTCTGGCCGACGTACGTTTGTTAGCCTGGCTCTTGCTGGGTTCATTGCTTGTCGCAGGCAGCATTCCCTATGTATTCTATTCTCTTTTGCATCTTTTGCTTTGGCATCATCTTTCGCTTTTTTCTAAAGAGAAAATTTGACACGTCCTTATCTGGCCAACGGCCCGACAGAAACGTGAGTGCCGGATGGACGCGACGGTCGACGGGGTCGTACGTGTGAAATCTACGCGCCCGTGCACGTGCCAGCAGCACACTGACGGCATCTTTGGTACTCCCTCGACAGTCGAACGGACGTCTCCGTCTTGACACCCTCCGTCCGTCCGGCATCAGCGCATGCAACAGTGCTCTGGACGCCTCTCTCGAACATGCATGGTTTGCCTGTTCTTTGCTTGTTGCAGGCAGTATTCCATATGTGCATGCTCTTTGCATCTTTTACTTTTGTTGTACGTATCAGCTTTCGCTTTTTCTAAAGAAAATTTGGCACCTCCTTTTGTGCCTCCATGCATGGTCCTCATTGCATTGATCAAGTTCCATAGCTCATAAGCATTTAAGAAAACAAAAAAACAAAAAACGATTAGTTTGAGATATAGCCTGTACTCCCTCCGTTTTTAAATTGTTGACGCCGTTGACTTTTTTCGTTACGTTTGACCATTTGTCTTATTAAAAGAAGTTCAAGAATTATTAAATACTTTATTATCATTTTTTTAATCATTAAAAAAAGTTGAAACGCGACTTATAATTTTACATATTTAAAAAAATATTTTGAGTAAGACGAATGGTCAAACATAAAGAAAAAGTCAACGGACGTTAACAATTTAAAAAACGAAGGGAGCACGTGTCTATCTCCAAGCAAACTGTATTCCTCAAGTTTTAATTCGAATTTATATCTGTAAGCCATATACCGCGGGCTTTGTGTGCGCAGACACCCACGGACGAGGTGTGGAGACGAAGCATGAATAATCTTCCCAACTTCTCAAACCATCGTCAACCAGGAAATTCAAACAAATTCAGACAAATGCACGACAACATAGAACTCCACAAATGAGAACGCATGGTGTTTGTTGTTTAGTTACCCGCTTCAATATCATTCGGATAGAAGACTAAAATAGTACAAGCCTTCCCAGCTGGTTTATTTATACTTTATCCAAATAAATGCCATGGGCGGATGGGCCTGTCCTTTCAAAATTCCTCTTGGTAAAGAAGTTTTTTTTGTTCCTGTACACTTCAAGGTATCTGCTGGATGTGTTCACATCCAACACGCATCTGCCACTGCAGTTCACTCTTGCCTTGCGAGGCGTTTCTCTATTCACAAGTACTGAAAGGGAGCAACACTCCCCATCCTCCGTTCCATCTTCCAGACTCTGTCCGTGGATTTGTAATGTAGTGCTAGTAGCAGCTAAACCACTCATGCAAGACATCTATTCTGAAATTGGACTCTCCTTAGTTGTTCTTGTGTGCGCGTGTCTCGTTCTTTTGGCATTGGCCATCTGGCATCTGCTCAACTCGTAGCAAGCATTTCAAGGCCAGTTCAGGTGGTTCATCAACATGTACAACTGGGAAAAATAAACATTCATATAATCATTTGCAATTTTGAGTATTTCCTCTCTTGGATCTGTCAACACTCAGAACTGGCTGAAGCCTCTCTGCTCACCACGGAACAACTGATCATCTTTTTGAGATAAAGATATCCTAAATCACACCCAAAAGCTTCTTTTATTTTTGCAAACACACCTGGATGTGTATTTATTAAGTAGCAGCAACAGCATAAGAAAGGCAACGCACTAGGGCAATGGCTACGATCCCTGTTATACTGTGGAAAAACCGACAATGGCTAGATCCCGGCAATGGGTCCAACATCCAGCTGCACAATGGAACAAAGCTCATACGTAGTCTAGAGGAAGCAAAGCTCGACTTGTTCCACTAGCACCTCGTTATCGAACGAGAAACATCATCTGGCTTTGACCCAGAAAACAGAACTTTTTCAGACGACGTAGCTTCCACTGAAAGATGTCCCCTGATTTCTAATTGCGAGTCAGATGCAGCAACCGGTTCAGTATACGAGTCCAAACAGCATAACCTATTCCGCAATATATAATCAACTGGAAGGACATCACCACTCCTTTTTAAGATCTATCTCATGGATTGAAGGAAGAACAATCTCCTAACTGCTAATATATAACAAATAACAGATTCAGGAAAATGTACGACAACAACGGAGAGCTCAGCAAAGGAGAAAGCCTGGTGTTTATTTAGTTACCCACTTCAATATCATTCAGATTACAAGACAACAAACAAACACACTACTTAGCTAATAACAGTACAAGCTTCCCAGGATTATTTGTACTTTATCCAAACAAATAAAGCTAGATTGTTGTTATGCCCTTTCAAAATTCCTCATGGAAAAGCTGCGATTAAGCTTTTTCTGTTGCTTTACACATCAAGGTACTTGCTGGCTGTGTGCACATCCTTGTCTCCTCTGCCACTACAGTTCACCACCACCCTCACGCCATCTGGCAGGGTTGGGCAGAGCTTCTCCAGGTAGGCAAGTGCATGAGATGTTTCCAGAGCTGGGATGATACCCTCCAGCCGAGATACACGCTTGAAAGCTGCATATGAAGATCACCAATGGAGATTTAGATGTTGACCATCAATTTCAGGATCACAAGAGAGATCACACTATAGAATCAGACAACGCGGATTTCATTCATTTTAAGGTACAATAGAGGCATAGCACATACTGATTGCAAATTCAATATTTAAGAGTTGTTACTGATATTAGAAAATCATAGATTTCAAAGCTAGTAAAGCTAGTATGAACTGTCTCCAGATTATAGTATCATGTACTCTTCAAAATGAAGTTTGGTGTACAAAAAATCTCATGTCAACATCATCAGATAAAAAGGTCAAAGCACATGTTAGTAGCATATGTTTCACGGAAAAGAACTAGGACAACATCATTGGTGTTACAATATCCTAAACTGCGACATGAAGAAAATATTGCAAACATAGCCAATGAAGCTACTAACATGCATAAATAATTCACACCATATTTTTTCTCGTAATCAATCGCTTTCGATTACCTTATCATCTTGATTTAATTGGAGTATATAATAAATCAGTCAAAGTAGTGCATTGTAACCAATAGGAAAGATCGAAAAGAAAAAATAGAGGTGTACCATCCAGCGCCTCTTGATCCGTCACACTGTCATATTCAGCCCGTCCCATGTCCTTCAAGAAACTATGCTCAGGTCCAACACCTGGGTAGTCCAGCCTATATTCAAGGCAAGGGATAGTGAGGTCGCATGGTAGATCCAAGCAAAATTTTGTAATGCAAACGTAAGAATCTTTACCCAGCGCTGATGGAATGAGGTTCAATGACTTGTCCATCGTCATCCTGCAGCAAATAGCTCAGAGAACCATGGAGAACTCCCACTTCGCCCTTAGTCAAAGTTGCTGCATGCTTATCGGTGTCTACACCATGACCGGCAGCCTCCACTCCAATCAGCCTTACATCCTCATCGTCAACGAACTCGTGGAACAGGCCCATGGCATTTGATCCACCACCAACACAGGCAACCAAAACATCAGGATTGCCACCCCATTTGTCCATGGCTTGTCTCCGGGTCTCCTTGCCAATCACCTTGTGGAACTCCCTCACCATCATTGGGTACGGGTGAGGACCAGCCACTGAACCCAGAATGTAGTGTGTGGTCTCAACATTAGTAACCCAGTCACGGATGGCCTCCGAAGTTGCATCCTTCAAGGTGGCTGTTCCAGAATGCACTGCCCTGACCTGTTTCATAAAACAGAGCAAACCATGATGAAAAATAACCTCTATGAATACTCCAAAATCAGAGTCAAAGAACTGCTGGCTCAAAGCGGGTGATAATCTAGTATTGATTAGAAAGCGTTGAAAGTTTCAACCAAATCGAAGGCAAAAGTTGCCAACAGGATAAGGAATTTTCCACTGTACCTCAGCTCCAAGAAGCCTCATCCGGAACACATTGAGCGCCTGCCTCTCCATATCTTGAGCGCCCATATAGATGATGCACTGCAGACCGAAACGAGCACAGACCGTGGCAGTGGCGACACCGTGCTGACCGGCTCCTGTCTCAGCAATGATGCGCTCCTTCCCGAGGCGCTTGGCAAGCAGAGCCTGCGCCACAGCATTGTTGATCTTGTGGGCACCGGTATGGTTGAGATCCTCCCTCTTCAAGTATATCATGGGACCGGTGCCGTCAGCGCGCTTGTAGTGCTCCGTCAGGCGCTCCGCAAAGTAGAGCGGGGTCTCACGGCCGACGTAGTCCTTGAGAATACCGTCGAGCTCCTTCTGCAAATACCAAGAATGGGAATGTTAAATATTGTGTCATTTCCCCTTTACATGGTTACCGTTTTGGATGAATCATCAGGGATCACATTTGGCCCGTGAGATGAATTGCAGTGGTGAAGCCTAATACTACTATGTTTGGAATCATTGTCAACATGGTTACCAACCCTCCTGAACCCCAGATTGAAAAGCACTGGTAAACTCATTTCCGCGATATGCGTGGACTCTATTCGAGGAAACGAAAAAAAAACACATAGATCGAATCCGCTGAGAAATGAAAACAAGGGACAATCAATATTGTTCTACCAATTCGATGTGGCATCCAATGGCATAAATCGAAGATATACGCAGTACCCCCACTAATTAATGAGATCGAAGGACGCAACTCTAGAAAGGAAGGAAAATTAAATTACCTGGAACTCGTCATCGGTGGCGAGCGCGTGGAAGGCGGCTTCGAGCTCGGTGAGCGCGTGCATCAGCGTCTCCGGCACGTACTTGCCCCCGAACTTGCCGAACCTCCCCATGGCGTCGGGCCTCGCGAGCCCCGCCACGGCGCCGTTGGCGCGCTCCATCGCGGGGGACGCGGCCTCCGCGGCGACCGCCTTGGCCGGCGGCATTGCGGCCGCGGCCACGGAGCCCTGCGCTGACCGGAGCCCGCGGCGCGCAGCACCACGGCGCGGGACGGGAGCGGCGCGGCTGCGGAGGCCCTGGCGGCGGCGGAGGGGAGGCGCTCGGCGTCCTGACAACGGAGGCGGCCATCGAACGGATGGAGCACGAAATAATTATAATAATAATAATCTGAGAGAAAATAAAACCGGAAAGGTGGATGTGGTGGTGGTGGGGCAGCAGCGAGCGGATACGGGCTGTTCTACTTGGCCCGCGGGTATTTAAAGTGGTTGCTGGGGATTCCGTCCACGGGTTGGTGACCCCGCGCGCGGGTCGGCCTGGACCCGGTGCGCCGGTTCCACGATGCACCGAAGCCTCGCGTGCTACGTGGTCCACGTGGACCGGGAGCACGAGGCTCGTTTTCCAAGTGGTGACCGAGCTGAGGGAAGACTACACGCACACGGCCAGCCGCTCGTTTCTGTTTTGGGGCGGCGCTTACCCAGGGGCATTCCCGGGGAAAGTAATCTATGCAGTGACGTGGCAGGGACGATCGTCACACGTGGACCGTCCTCTGCTGTGGGTGGATGGAGCGGTGAGGTCGACGCCCGCGGAGAACGTCCATCAAACCTACCGTTGGGATATCCTGAAAATGACGCGAGCCCCTTTTCGCAAATTGGTGACAAACTTCCCTAAGAAAAATGCTAATTGGTGACAAATATCTAGTATTTCTAATGGTTTGGAAGCATTGGGACACTTCTATCTAATTTGTGGCTAGCTAACAACTACTAAGTACTACCGATTTTAGTTCTTAGCTAGATAAAAAATAATTCCTCCTGATGTTAGGACATGAATTCTAGTTCAAAAATTAACTAGATTTCTTATCTTAACGTCAACAATACAAAAAGTACCATGTTCGGAACACCCTCTTAGTCTTACAGGTTGTACATCTCCAGGCACCAACAAATTTGTTTATTATTAAGTAGCTTAGAAAAGAAAATAGCTCTTTATGTTATTTTTTTAAAAAAAAGAAAGAATCTACAAATTGATTCTCCATTGAAGCTGGAACGAAAAATTTTAGAGGGACAAGCCCTGGACCATTTAATAATTTGCATAGCAAGCCAAGCCCAATATTTTGATTGGAATAAGACAAATATTGTTTGGAACACAATTGAAACAAAAATAGCCAATCGTATTAATTTTTGCCAACAAGATCTTTAAAAAGTAAATTGAATAAAGTAGATTGTTCAGAAAAATATGATAGACTTTCTCAATAATAATGTACCATTGCATTGCATCATGGGTCAAGAACAAAGGGTCTTGTTACTCTTGGTCTACTTGGTCATCCAAGCTGCTCCTTCTTTGCACCTACCTCCTGAGAGAAATAATATTCTCTGCTGTGGTAGGCAAAAACGCCGTTGTGCCTACGCCGTTCACTGGTCGCAAGGCTAAACCAACTGAGCAACCGCACCTGTGCGCTAATAACAGCTTGTGGTTGATTTGGTCGCCCTGGACGACGCACGACGCAGCACGCCGTCTCCGTTTGCCTCTATCCGGTCTTCACCTACCTACCTCGTTGTCCAATGAAAGTCGTCGACCACCACCCTCGCTCTCCCAAGCACAAAATCCACTACCAGTAGACTAGCAGACGAGAAAAGTTGGCATTTTTTTTCATGCGGTCCCTGTCGATTCGGGAAGGTCACAAGAAAGATCGATCGCTCTGTTTATTATTGACACAAGGGGCCGGCCGGGGCTACACGTCGCGGTCTCTCGTCCTGTCGCAGACAACACGGATACTGAGCGTGGGACGAAGCAACGGTTGGACACAAAATCCAACGTGCGCAATAAGAGTAGCATATATCAAAATTACATTATGATGACATCGCGGATTAACAGCCTGTGACCGAATGGCACGTGCGAAATCCGATCGACAAGACGACGCTAAGTTGTTGCCCTTTCTGCACAATCCGGTTCGGGCGGCTCGTTGAACCATAACTAAATTACACATTTTTTTTCCATCAGCTTAGGATTTCAGGTACACCTATTTTCAGTTCAAGTCTTCGACTGCATATTCTGTTGCGTTACTCCTATTTTCACGTTTGTGCTCACGAAAGCTGCATGTGTGAGGGAGGAATGATGAATGAATTGTACATCTCTTTCCTTGACTTAGTATTTTATATGCAATGGTTAATGCCTAGTAATTTAACGTACGGCTGGCTGTGGCCACAGGAAGGAGAAAGCTAGAACCCTGTGACGTGCAAGGTACACGTCGCGATCCCGTCTGGTCGCGGCATATCGTGAGCAGAGCACGGAAACGGGGAGATGGGAACGTGCATTAGCTGCGTGCATGAGCATGAAACGGTGTCGTTTTCTAGCATCACAACTCGGGCCATACACGTGAGTCGCAAAAGAAAAAAACTCGGTCCGTGTATACACACACACGGACGATGGTGCCACCAACCATGTACACGTGCACCCGCCGTAGCCTCGCAAATGCCACGAATTCAGTCAGCAACGGCAGCAAAAAAGAGATAAACGAAATCTCCGAAGGTATCCGATGCGTTGCCGTTGCTGTTGAATCCGCCGGCCGCAGTTCCAACAGTAGCAGTGACGAAGACGCCTATCGTCGCTCGTGGCCACGGAAATACACACGCCGAGCACGGCGTCGGCTTCACCGCCAGCACTGCAGCAACAGCCAAATGCACAGCAGGCGCTGATTTGCAGAGAATAGCAGCTGGGCATCATCAGTTTGCCGTTGGGACGACATTGTTCAGTCAGAGAATGCCCGAGCAATGTACATGTGCTTCTTCAGTTGCAATCAGCAGCCAGCCCTTCCATTTCTGTCGGCACAAGACTGAAATTCAGGTGACACTTCCATGCGGATGCAATACTACGTAATTGCAGCCACCGAGCGTTTGGTTCCAGCGCAAACGTATTGATTCCATAAAATCTCATACTACCTCCAGATGCAAAATGATGACGTTACGAGCAGGTAGTAACACACAGACGGCAGTAACTCGCATGTAAATCACCAACACCAACCAGTCAACACTCAAGTAGAGTACAGGAACCAATAAAACAGAGACAGTAACCAGCCATGAGCTGACAAGTTCATTGAGAACCATATCTGCCACCTTTTCATGAGAATGGTCCATGTCTTCTTGCATAAATTCACTACAGAAAGCCCAATCTTTGAATAAATATTCTACAAAAAGGTACAAATGTTGGTGCCATCGCACTAGCAGTGGCACAACACCAGTCTAACATCATACTCAACAGTGAGATTGCACTGGAAAACTATGGCGGACTTATCCAAAGCCCTTATGTTACAGAATCTAGAACTTCAGACGACAGATGAGATGCCTTCCAACTTCTCAGACAGACATATGGCAGAAAACGGGTGCCGACATATGGCAGAAAACGGGTGCCTCCATGCATTGCTAAGAAGTTACGCCTTTGCCATACCTGCCAACATATGCCTGCATGAAACAAAACCGGGTTAGGGCACACAATGAGGTAAATCAAGTTTAATCGACACAAGGGTATGAGTCAGAATAATGTAGGAGTCTGAGATAGGTGACCTGTACTAATTTGTTTAGTTTATCTTTCGAGAAGGACATGTACATATCAATCTTTTCTTTTGTTGGAGGGGTATTTTCCACCGTGCTTGTAACTTTATCAACCACCTTCTTCACAATGGTTTTATGAACCTCTCTGCTCATCTGACCCTCTTTCCATGTTGGTTTAAGTGCTTCTTTCACAAAGTCAGCAAGAGCTATTTTAAACATCTTCAATGCCTTGGAATCTTTGCTCTTCTTATTCTCACCGTCTTCATTAGCCTCAGCATCAGCATCTTTGGTCTCTCCTCCTTTCTTATTTTCTGAAGGCTTAGTTTCATTAATAACAGAAGCAGCAGCTTGAACAGTCGATGCACCTGAATGAGGTAAGGGCATAGAGTTGCCATTACTGCTACCAACAGCCGTTGGCATCTGAAATGTCTGCGGAGCCTGCTGGTGCTGTTCAGGAGGAATAGAGGGTGCAGGAGGGACAGAGGGTGCAGGTTGGACCATGCCTGCATGTTGCTGTGTCCAAGGCCATGTATTTGGTTGAACAGCTGGAGGCGGAGCAGATGAAGTGACCAAGCTCGAATTCATATTAGGCTCTGATGACTGAAGTCCCGCAGCACCAGCACTCAAACCAGCATTTCCAAAGTATTGTGCCAATGATGCAGTAACACGTTGAATATCTTCACTTTTGGCTGCATTATGAGAAACAGGACCTCCAACCATATCAGCTGAGCTGGAGGCTGGAACAAGAGATTGCCCATTTGGAGTAACCGGCTGGAAATTCTGCATGTTTTGTATGCTTTGAGCTTGAGCACCACTATCTTGGCCCAGCCTGGTCAAATCAATCGCTGCCGCCTGACTCTGCCCAGTATGCACACTTGTTGGAAGATCCTGTGGAACTTGACCAGCAACACTGAAATCACGTCCATTATGTGCAGAGAGATTTGGCAATGCTTGTGCTCCTAGACCATAGCCAAGTTGGCTGTGTCCCGTATATGGAGTAGCTTGCTGGCCTTGCATGTTATGAGTCGAGTTACTTGCAGCAGCCTGGGCAGCTAAAAGCTGTTCTTGTGGGTGCACTGAAAAGTTACTTTGCTGCATGTGACTATTCAAAGGCAATGAGGATGCATTATTCTGCAAATGTGCGGTCCCTGGAAGAGTTGGTGGCCCATGAATTTGAGAAATTGCATCTTGGCTCTGAAGAATTTGGCCCAAGTTCTCTGCTACATTACCAGCATGCATCCCTGTATGCATACTCAAATTGCCAGAAATTCCAGGCGCACTGCGACCATCTGTGGCAGACACTTCGTCGTTATTCATGCTATCTGCACTAGTTTGGACAGGAGTATTAAATAGTGGCGGCTGCTGTGGAGTAGCAACTTCAGTTTTATGCAATTGTGAACCAAAATCTTCCTGGGAAATAATCTGGTACTGGCCCTTTCCAGCATCTTTTGGATGATGGCTTTCATAATCATAGCGAGAACCATTTCTGCCAATATTCTGAGAAACAAGGTTTTCCCTGTCATCTCTGGATACAATCTGTGCAGTTGCATGGGCAGCATTATTTTGCTCACCCCAGTTTGAGAAATCTCCTCTTCCTGCAGGCTCATCAGGAGCATTCAGTCCAATCTGACTCTGGGGAGCTTCCTCATGGAGATATGGACAATTTGCACCACGGCGACATTGACCAGAAGCAAAAAATTTACAGGGATTTTTATTTACCCTACGGTGCTCGATCCTGTTCCCATAGGATAAATCAGGGGCAGGGGCAACCCTATCATAAGCATTTTGCCTAGGCTCATCTCTCCAACCACTAAGAGGAGCAGAATCATCATGAGCAAATCGACAACTAGCTCCTCTGCTGCATCTCCCTTTGGCAAAATTATAGCATTGTTCTGTAGACCGGTAATCTCTTCGAGGTTCAGATCTTTCCCAGGTCTCATCATCATAACGACCACGAGGTTGTCTACTCTGTAAAAAGTCATCCTGTTCTCGTGAATCCATAAATTCCTTGCTCTGGTAACCATACCGTTCCCTTGGGCCGGCAGGGTAATGCTCTTCAAATGGCCTCTGCCCGCCATCTTCATGAGGAAATCTGCAGTTCAGACCTCTTCTGCATCTACCAGCTACGAAATCTCTACAGGGCAAAGGCCCTCCAGAAGTTCTACCTCTCTCGGTTCTCCATTCAGGACCACGGTCAGCAAAGTATGGACTTCGGCTTCTGCCTCTGCCTCGTCCTCTGCTTCTACTCCTGCTCCTGCTCCTGCTCCTGTTTCTGCTTCTGCTTCTGGAACGACTTCTGTTCCTGTAAACAGAAATATGTACGGTAAGAAAACGTATTGCTAAAAAATAAATCCTGAAATGGCATTCAAACAACAACAGACTAGTAGAAGATTAAAGAGATCAGAAAGACAGTGAGAGCTTTTCTTCACCAGTAAAACATAAAAGACCAATAACCTAGTATGCAACTCCTGCTTCTAGTTCATACTACCAGGACAATGACGATTCTCACATAGAAGTCGTCAGCAAGTAAATTAAATGCAGAACTATTTACACTAACTTGATTTTTTATAGACCCCACTTGATCTATTTTAACATATAAAACAAATACTTCTATATTCTGTCTAGAATGCTTCCACAGATCAAAGTTCATTTAAAATTAGCTCACAAAATAGTCCACGGATTATTTGCAGGGAACACATAATTAAATTTCCACTACTTGTGCAAACTAAAGGACCTAATCACTTGTTCAACAATACCTGCGCGATCTGCTCCAAACACCTCTTGGAGATGGACTGCGACTACGCTGCCTCCATGCACCTGAATCAGAAGGCAATCTAGAAGAATAACCACGATTAAGGGCTGTACCCCATCCATCGCCACGTCTTCTGTCATCTGCATATCTATTTATACCTTGGTTACCATGTGGCTTTTCCAGACCTGCCTTGCCCCACCCTTTATCATCATGCTCATCAGGCAATTTAGAAGGCTGTGGTCTTTCAGAGGATGCTTTAGATTGTATTTCCTTTAGATCTTTATTGACCCCACCATGGTGTTCCTTATTCCAAGGAGATTCGGCTTCAGTGAACTCAACTGGATCAGGAGGTCCTTCCTTTGTGTCCCACTTGGAACGATGCCTCCTAGATTCACCAGCCATTTCAACCCTTCTTCTGAACAATTTTCTGAATCTGAATCTCTGAAATATTCAAGAAATATACTTATGATAGATCAAGCAGCAGATTGCTTCAAAAATGCAAACATGAGATAGGTAGACACACAATAGTAGCTGTAATAAAAATGCTTCTCTTACTGTATTTTCCTAACAAAAAGTAGATGTAAGAAAAATGAAATTACGTTCTGATTCTAAATCCTTAAAACCATGACCCAAAAAATCTGAAGCGCTTCAAACCAGGGTACAACTATCTAAATATAATCAGCAATTTGACAGGATATGGCTGCGTGAACCCCAAATACAATCCAATTCAAAGATCTTTCTTTTAAGGCGAAGGTTGGATTTTCGCTTTGCCCCTTTCCCATTTACATCTACCATTCACATCTCCGTTTTATTACATAATGATCAAGGATTTAGATCGCACAGTTAGGCAAAACTCCAATATCTATCTCCTGGAACTTATACAACTGAGCTATGGTGGTATATTTAGGATTACAGGAATTAACCACATTAAACATGCCAGTTCGGTAATTGACCCTCAATGAGCAAGGCCAGGATTCAGCACTTCAAGGTTACTGAATGGTAAGGTTAAGTTCCACATAATCACATAGTAAAAATGAGCTTCAAAAGGGATAAAGTGCATTTTGCAAACGGGAACCACCTGACCAATGAGTATTTTCGTAAGGTGCTTCCATAACATGTATTTCCAGCAATAATTGTGCTTTTTATTCATCAGATATAGTCCCCAATCAAGAAACATCAAGAATGAACTCGTATAGATGCTATATTTCTCATTACAGCTCAACATGACACACGGCTTACAAGAAAGAGGATTACACCGCAAGCAAATAGTTTAAACTACAAGCTGAATCCAGCCTATCATGAAAAGTGTTTCAAACAGGAATTGCAGAATCTTGGCATCAACAAGTTGCGTCAAAGTTTCCTTGATAATCTTGGTGGATACTTAAGGTTCAGTTGCTACTGTCTCTGATTGCAAGACCCTGAGCACTGACATTATTAGCACTCCCTCAATTGTTGTGTCCGAGAAATTTTGCCAACTTGGTGGCAATTAACAGTTCATTTGTTTCTTTAGATAATTGCTAGCTAGAGCCTTGAGGACTAAACCAAAAGGGCAGAAACTCCAAAAGGTGGCTTTTACATTATCCGTCCTGCATATGAGAAAGATAATTCTATCAGCTCCCATGAATTCCTTCACGTTTTCTCCCTACTACAATCATCTCTCAAGGATATCTCTAGGCATATCAGGGATAATTGTCTACCGAACCCAAGTACCCACCAAGCGCTGTTGAGGTTTTCCACTAAAAGTCAGCCACACAAATTAGAAGTGCTAATGGCTTGTTCGTCACAAACCAAAGGAAAACTAATCAGAACACAGAAGATCCTTTGATGCAAGATTACATAACGCACAAAATTTGTCACAAGTCATACACTGTTAGCTATATTAGTTGGCAGACTTCAAGAAAGTGAGACATATCTTTGCATTTATTAATGTTAATTATTCCTCCATTCTTTTTTTTCGTATGCCTTTGCATTTATCAATGTAAGCACACACTAATTCTCAAGGTGGTCATTTCAGAAACAATACAAAGAAAACTACAGCACCATCTTCGAACTAGAGATGAAACTACGACAGACATGGTTTTCTTGTTGAAATAGGAAGAATGAGATAATTGAGTATAGATACCAACCTGATATTAGTAGTCTCAGAGATGATAGTGCGGTCAGGGCAGCAACACAGCTTCAGATCTCCAGGCAGAAATCACGAGACCTTATCGTCTGTATTTTCCATCTAACAGATAATGCAAAGAAGTCAGCTTATGTAAGGCTGCTCAAAAATGAAAAGCTAACACAAGGCAAAATTCAGGTATATATATATATATCATTCGATAATGTGCGTGGTGAGTGAAGTGAACGAACAGTCTACTATACAGACCTAGGGTGGACAGGACCCGGCGGCACTGATAGGTTCCACGGTAAATGAGACTTGACTTTGAAATCTAACCAAGAAAGACTCTTGTCTTGCGATGCAATGCAGAAGATACGCGAATTCCAAGCGCTGTAGCACAGCAGATTACCGTGTCGTCTGCAGCGCAAACCCCACGAACACCCCAAATCCCCCAATTTTCAGAAACGAGGGGACAGCGTAAACCCTAGAGTAAATCTTGGAAACCTAGGCGACGCGCAACAGAAAAAAATCGCCAATCTGGGAGTAGTAGATTGCGAAAGATAGCAACTTGCGGGCTAACTTTCCGGCGAAGAAAAGAGAGGATTCTGCTGTGGAACAGACAAAGGAATCCCTCGAGGCGAAGCTAAAAGGATAAGGTTCCTTACCGCCTGGCGAAGGAACCGGCCGGCCGGATCTCCAATCCGCGCCACTGACGCCTGTCCAGAGGTGAGATTAGGGCGCCGGTGAGCGGGGAGGCTAGAGAAATCCCTCGGCGGCGGGTGGCCGGTGGCGGCGGGAGGAGGAGGGGAGTGGTGGCGTTTCGGCGGCGGAGCTCAGCTGGGAGGGGGTCGATTCGTTAGGGCTGCGGGACAGAAACAGGGCTTATTTTCTTTTCTTTTTTTCTCTCTCGATGGATTGTTATTCGAAGTCAAAAAGAAGCGGGGTCGGACGATGATTGAGGGCACGTGCACGATCCGACGGCTCGGAAGTGTGCGTTAAGAGTTGTGCAACACGGATGCGCTGGTGCATCCTTTTCTGTCCCGGGAATGCCCTGCCTGATGAACGTATTCAAAGAGCTTGCACAGTTGCACTAAAATCAGTGTTAGAAATCTTGCACTATCAGCAGTGGTTGGAATTGCATTTTGACTAGTGGAAGGCCCCCTTTGCCGGTGTGTTTTCGTAACACCGCCAAATAACCACAACATATTTGGAGCAACAATAATAAAAGACACAAATAGATAATAAAAACCTTATATTAAAATAAAATAGAGTTCGCGGAAGCATCCATCATCTTAAAAAACAAACAAGAAGTGCATCAAACTCTAGGGTGATCATTACTATTACAACACATGTGATTGATATGATAATAAGACCAAGACAAGTACACATGTGTCGCAATTCCCATCCCACAGTCATCATCTTCAAACTCCGATACTTGAAGGTGGGGATAAAGCGTATAAGCTTTATGTTGGCGCTTTCTAAATGCCCGTTTTACATATGAATAACAACCTAATTAGAGCATGATTGAAACTAATATAGGCCATTTACCTATACAATTAGCTATATATTTGTATATGCATCGTTATGAAACTTTATTACGGAAATAGGTTAAATTGGCATAAATAAAGGCATTATAGAGGATATGGGTCGAAGACAGAAAAAATGCAAGGAGAAAGACCAATGTGTCGATTGGTACATCCTTGTGTCGATAAGCACATTGACACATTAGCCTAATAGAGACAACCCATGGTCCATTCCATGATTATAGAAGATTACTTACACTAGATATTTGAAGATATTTGTACTGGAGGAGATTTAGAAAACTTCAAGACTCAAACGTGCAATGTAAGATATTATCTCGATGATTATGACAAAGAAGGCCCACATGAAAGCTATAGAAGGCAAGAGGACCAACTCGAAGAGGAGATCGATGAAGACACGAGGCTCGTTGATCAACACATTCCATGATTCGCCGAATCCGACTCTGTACGTGTCTTGCCCATATAAATACGTGTAAAAATCCTAGAATAGATCGAGATCGGCAAAGGGACACCATATTCATGAGTTAGAGCCACCGGGGCTTCGGCTCGTCCTAATAGATCTCTAGTTGAGTTTCAAAAACCATTGGTGTTAAGAGTTGATCTATCAAGAAAGGTCTTCTAGATGGCGATGTATCCTACAATATGTATCTCAAGGATGATGGAATATGTTGATGATGGTTTTAGTGATTTGTTGATCTTGATTCTATGATCATGCATGTGCTTGTTCTAATTGCTTAGTTCTAGGCTAAGTATTCGGTAATTATCTTAATTGTGGTGATTAAGCTAGTACTCGGATCTTGTATTGCTTGTAGTTACTTGATGGTGCTAAATGTGTTGTTTGGTTATGACAGAACTAAGCTAGCATATCACGTTTAGATAGCAAGTAGGATAAGATACTGCGTTGTTTAGGAATTGCTCTCGACAGACGATAAATCGGGGTCTCTCGGAAAACAAGGTGGTCTTATTCATTAAAGGTTTTCATGATCTATGTAATTATCCATTATGATGCTATCCAATTAGACAGCGATAAATCGGGGGTCTCTTGGAAAACAAGGTGGTCTTATTCATTAAAGGTTTTCATGATCTATGTAATTATCCATTATGATGCTATCCAATTAGACTTTGTGGCTACAATCTCAATTAGTAGATATTTGGTTACTCACATAGCTTTATTAGGCTAATCAATTCTTCCGACGCCGGTAGATCCCAATTCATCCTTTGCATCGACGACACAATAACACCTTTGCACTCGATCGACACGAGAGTGCAATGGGAAACAAATTAAGAAGAACTGAGTCTATTATTAAATTTCCAACCAAAACTTGCAAACAACTCCATGGCTGCCACCTCCATGGAAGTGCATGTGACTCAAATGTCATTACGGGTCTCCTGAGGCTGCAGCAGCGTCCTATACCGCAACCAGTATGTCCCCCGAATAAAGCCCGTAAAAATGATGAATATCTTATATTGTTAAAACAAATATCATTCATGCATCGTCAAATAGCCCAACAAAGAGCCACCACCGAACCCTCACTAATATAATATTACGTGCTTTTCAACCTCATATTGATGGATGATCTTTTGCCTTCAACCTCTCCGATGATAGGTTTGATTCTCCGGTCTTCTAAATGATCATGATAGTTATCCAGACTAGTTACCAGGTTCATGTTGTACATGAAGAAAACACATTCCTTGATCCCATCTTTTCAATCGCCCATAAACCAAGAGACATGCTTAAAGCTTAAGCATGTAAGCTGGATTAAACTATACACGTTTTAGCTTCAATTTGAATAGACCATTGAGAGGAATTTCCTTTATAAGTTATGAAGACACCAATACCAGATTCTCTCCGTGCAATAAAAGAAGCATCTGACCTGCAACAAAAAATTGAAGTCGGAAAATATTACAGATCAAGATGATTTGTTTCCAAGGACCGTAAAATCCCTCCATCTGAAATGTGCTCAACTTCATAGGCTTCATATTGAGCTATTTGAGCAAATGTAGCCTGAAAAATAATTGAGAAAACAGATTCTTCTTTCTTGTGGAATTTGTGCGCATTTCTTGCTTTCGATATAAACCATAGAATATAACAGAAAAGGTCAACATGTTTAGGCTCATGTATATATGATAAAGTATTATGAATAATATCTGAACGTGAGCCAAGAATATTATCAGTTTTTAAAGCAAAAGGGGAAGCAAACCAAACAGCCTCGCAAAAGTACATTTGAAGAAACGTTCATAATTTTCAGGTTGTAAACAACGAGAGCAATTTGGAAGAATGTCTTTTATTATTTTCGATGAACTCTCTGAACATTAGCAATAGTTTTTGTTAAAAGCCTCCATATAAACATTTGAACTCTTAGGAGAATTTTCTTGTTTTCCCAAATCATATTTATGATAGACATTGTTTGACTAGATCTATTAAGCTTCCTTACCTTTTCTCAATTTCTCCTTGATTAATGTGCTTATATGCACTCTGTGTTGTCCAAATGCCTAATGGAACCTGCATAACTTGATTTGCAAATTTAGAGCTATAAATAGATAGAAGAAATTCATTATTCCATCGTTTTGGATTATGTAGCCAAATTTCATTAACTTTAACTGGGAGGTTAGACTTTAAAGCCTCATCTTTTTCATGAGGGTTAAAAGCCTCATCTTTAATATGTAAAAAAAAAACTCATGCAAGTATTGGTTGTAGTTGCACTAGAGTTGCCTTGTTGTCTCCTCCCACCTCTAGTGTAAATAGAAAGGCTACAGAAAGACAATGCCTTTGAGTGTCTCCAGTCCGAAATTGTTGTTATTTCGAACGAAACAAGAGACAGAAAATGAATTGCAACAGCTTTTCGAACAACAATAAGAAATCACAAGACTATAAATTTGTGTAGATAGACCTAGTTAGTCTAAAAAACCAATAAACAATATGTGATTTTCATTTTTGTCCACCTTGCATTTTTGGTGATTGGTTATTTATAAATACCTATAAATAAAATGTTTCATTGCTTCAGATCCACTAAAACAATGCCATTTCAGCCGATGAAGCGAGCAAGCAACAACGGTTGCATTGCCGGAGCGATGATTTGTTGTTGCCGGACTTGGAGGAGACGAGGTTGGCTAGATGATAATGGCGGGAGAGAATTCAAGGCGGAGGTGGCAAGAGTGTCACCTCATGGACGATAAAGGACGATAGTTAGATTAGGTCAGGATAGGGGAGCTCGACATCGAGTCTAGAAGTTAGCCCGACGGGGAGCGTGCACGTGAGAGTGACTTTCATGTTCGATGCATTGATATGCCCGGAGGTTCAAGAAAGTTTGTTAGTCATCCAATCAAGATCCTACGAGACTTGGTTGATTGAACTATTCCTCCATTTTTTGTTGATTAAAAAATAACACGACACAAATCAAATAGGCATCTACTGTTTCTTATTTATCAATTAAAATGATATAATTTTGTTATGAGGAACTTAATGTTAGATATCACCGAGAAACTTAAATAATACATATTGATAATAAAGCAATATAATTTTGCACTTACTCGTTGATGAAGCATCTTCAATTTATATCGCGATGTCGAGGAGGTCATTGGTGGTCCGAGGACTCTTGCACCCTAGCTTGTGAACCAGGGTTTGGGAAGTGGCCCCGGGTGAAGATGCACTAGGCCCCTGTCGGTGTTGTGAAACCGGCCGACAAGTAAATTTGTGTTTGGAGGGGATCGACGCTACTACTCGGATGGGCCTTGGATGATTTAGGAGAGCGTGGTTTATACTCGGTTCGGGCGCTTGAAGCCCTACGTCCGGTTCGAGGATTGTTCGTGTTTCGCCTTGTGAAAAGAGCTACAAAGGAGGCGAGGGAGGAGGGTTGCTCCAAGCCTCCGTTTGCAATGTGCTCTAGAGGTGTGTCGGATGAGTTCGATTAGCTCGATCCGTGGTGTCTCTCCCCCTTCTCGCGTGTGCGTGGGTCCCTTTTATAGTCCAAGGGCCGGGCCACTTACGGGTGGGGTCGGAGTTACTACATGTCGTCCCAAGCGGGGTCGGGGCCGCCGTGCATTACCCCTGCTCGCATGCGGGCCGCTTCGGGCGTGCGGCGCACGGTCGGTCTTGATTGGTAGCGCCGGAGTCAATGCCACGCTCGTCACCGTGGCAGCCGTCCTGTCGCATGGCGGTCTCCATCCGTCACTCCCGTTCATCATGGCTCGCGCAGAGATGGTGTTGACGCCTCCGTCTTGTCGTCGTGCCGGGGTGTCGAGCGGCGCGTGAAGATGAGACAAGAGGAGCTGCGCCGATCTCACCCGATCCTCGTGGATTGGTGAGTTCCCGAGCGGAGTTATGGCGATCCCTGTTCACTCGTGAGGCTTCATGAGGAAGCCATTTGCTCCCGAGTCGGGTGAGGCGGGGACCGCCGAGCCCGCCGAGTCCCGGACGGGAGAGGAGAGGACCGCCGGGCCCGCCCGAATCTCGAGTCGGGCGAGGCGGAAGTGGTGCACCTGCCCGACCCGGAGTCGGGCGAGGCGGAGGCCGCGGGCCCGGCTTTCGTAGCCTTCACGAGCCTAGGCGGACGCCGTTGGTCAGCCACGGGACGGATCATAGGCTATTGTCCCGTCAATCGCCCGGCCTCCGTCCGGTCACCGGCCATCATGGGCTTGGTAATGATCACGCTGCTCTGCGGCTAAGCTAGCACTAGTGCGCGGCGCCGCGGAACGGGACGAGAGGGTACTGCGCCGGTCACATCACGTCCTGTTGGTGAGACGAGTTCCCGTGCGCCGTAATTGCACCTACCGGCCCGTCGTAACTCCTTCCCCATCCGGTGGGTGAGGTCGCTTCTCCGCGAAGCAAAGGCAAACGCGGCAGGGATTGCGGTCCCACCCGACGCCGAGTCGGGCGAGGCGGAGATCGTGGGCCCGCCCGACCCAGGGTCGGGCGAGGCGGAAGTCGTGGACCTTGCCCGACTCGGGGTCGGGCGAGGCGGAAGTTGTGGACCTCGCCCGACTCGGGGCTCGGCGAGGCGGAGGTTTCGGGCCCCACTTCGTATCCTTTATGCGTACAAGGCGGAGTCGTTAGCCGGCTATGACAGTGATTAAGTACCCCGATTAGGGTTCCCTAATCTAGGTACCCGACAGTAGGCCCCGAGCCTTGGCGGTGGCCGGGGGCAAATGGTCGCCGTCGAGGCTTTTCCCGACAAATCCTCGGATTTTCCCGTGTATTTGTTTTTCCGGTGGGTGCGCGCGCGCACCCGCC
>JAUNZO010002187.1:0-179405 GCA_031894775.1 Chloris gayana
GTGTTGTGAAACCGGCCGACAAGTAAATTTGTGTTTGGAGGGGATCGACGCTACTATTCAGATGGGCCTTGGATGTTTTAGGAGAGCGTGGTTTATACCGGTTCGGCGATCGAAGCCCTACGTCCGCTCGAGGATTGTTCGTGTTTTGTCTTGCAAAAAGAGCTACAAAGGATGCGAGGGAGGAGGGTCGCTCCAAGCCTCCGTGTGCAATGTGCTCTAGGATGTGTGTGTGTGATGAGTTCGATTAGCTCAATCTGTGTTGTGTGTCCCCCTTTCTTGCGTGTGTGTGGGGTCCCTTTTATAGTCCAAGGGCCAGGCCACTTACAGGTGGGGTCGAGTTACTACCTATCGTCCCAAGCGGGGTCGGGGCCGTCGTGCACTACCCCCGCTCGCATGCGGGCCGCTTTGGGCGCTCCGGTCGTGCGGCGTACGGTTAGTCTTGATTGGTAGCGCCGGAGTCAATGCCACGCCGTCACCGTGGCAGCCGTCCCGTCGCATGGCGGTCTCCATCCATCACTCCCGTTCATCATGGCTCCGGCAGAGATGGTGTTGACGCCTCCGTCTTGTCATCGTGCCGTGGTGTCCGGCGACGCGTGAAGATGAGACAAGAGGAGCTGCGCTGATCTCACCCAATCCCCGTGGATTGGTGAGTTCCTGTGCGGAGTTATGGCGATCCCTCGTTCACCCGTGAGGCTTCGTGAAGAAGCCATTTGCCTCCGAGCCGGGCGAGGCGGGATCGCCGAGCCCGCCCGAGTCCCGAGTCGGGCGGGGCGGAAGTGGTGCACCCGCCCGACCCGGAGCTCGGGCGAGGCGGAGGTCGCGGGCCCGGCTTTCGTAGCCTTCGTAGGCCTAGGCGGATGCCGTTGGTCAGCCACAGGACAAATTACAGTGCTATTGTCCCGTCAATCGCCCGGCCTCCGTCCCGGCCACGTGCCATCATGGGCTTGGTAATGATTACGCCGCTCCGCAGCCTGAGCCATCGCGCCGGTCACATCGCGTCATGTTGGTGAAACGAGTTCCCGTGCGCCGTAATTGCGCCTACCGGCCCGCCGCAACTCCTCCCCTATCCGGTGGGTGAGGTCGCTTCTCCGCGAAGCAAAGGTAAACGCGGCAGGGATTGCGGTCCCACCCGACGCCGAGTCGGGCGAGGCGGAGATCGTGGGCCCGCCCGACCCAGGGTCGGACGAGGCGGAAGTCGTGGACTCCGCCCGACTCGGGCCCGGCGAGGCGGAGTTGTGGGCCCCGCCCGACTCGGGCTCCGGCGAGGCGGAAGTTGTGGACCTTGCCCGACTCGGGCTCGGGCGAGGCGGAGGTTTCGGGCCCCACTTCCGTATCCTTTATGCGTACAAGACGCGAGCCGTTAGCCGATTAAGTACCCCGATTAGGGCTCCCTAATCTAGGTACCCGACAAGCAGCCCCCGAGCCTTGGCGGCGGCCGGGGGCAAATGGTCGCCGTCGAGGCTTTTCCCGACAAATCCTTAGATTTTTCCGTGCGTTTGTTTTTCCGGTGGGTGCGCGCGAGCGCACCCGCCGGTGTAGCTCCCGAGCCTCGGGGCAAGTAGAATACTTGCGCCGAGGGTTAACGATTTTGAGCGGTTTTATCGTTTATTCGCGAAAGCGAGCCCCCGAGTCTTCGCTCGTTGCTCGGATCCGTCCGAGGGCTGTTTCGTCTTTTTATTTCGTTCACACCCGCGCATCTTTGCGATAAGATGAGGCGTGCAGTGAGCGGCCACGTCATTCCTCGATGGTTCGATGCGTGGTGCTCGTTTAAGCTCCAAACGGGAATGTCCGAGTGATGGCTCTCGGCTTGCCCTTAGCGGGGATCCGACTGAGACTAGCGGGAGTCGGCCTCATTCATATCCGAGTGCCTCGTCTTTTGTGATTTCCGACCCCTTTCGATCGGGGTCGGCGGGCTCGTTGCCCTCCCTTCGCGGGATTCAAGATCACGGCTTTTTCAACTCGGACTCGACGCCGTCGCAGAGGCCCATTGTGCTACGGTGCACGGGTGTTGATCGCTAAGGATCCCTCTCTCGACAACCCCTCACTTACTTTTGTCCAAGGGCGGGCGTCCGAACCCTTTCGCCGGGCCGCCCTTCGAACCCCCGGGTTGGAAACCGGGCGCCGTGGCGTTTTCATCCCCTAGCCTTATTTACTCGCGGGCCTTATGGGATTCCAAGCCCAATCGGCCCGTCATCGGCGCCGTCGAAGCGCAACGGTTCGCCTCCCATGACGGCGCGCATCTCGCGGCGGTTCGCCGTAGATGCGAAATTTGCGTTCGCATTATGGCTCCGCGTCGGCGCGTGCGGCGGCCTCTTCGGTTCCTCGCACCCGGCTAAATCGCGGAACAGCAGAGGTGCGGGAGTCGAGGCGCCGCGGGGGCAATTGACATGACCGCTATTTAAAGGAAAGGGAGGACGCATCTCGGTTACCTCTCTCTCACCTTGCGCCGCAAAAACTCATCCCCTTCCTTTGTTCTCGCGTGCTCCGTCGACTCGCCTTTCTTCGCCGCGTCCGCCGCTCGCCGCCTTCCTCACTTCTCCCCAATCCACCGTCGCGCATCCGATCCGAGCCCCGCCATGGCGGATTGGACTCCGTCCCGCCGCACCGTCGGGTCCCTTGAGGCCCTTGTCGCGCGTGGACTCTCGATGCCGCGCACCGACGCCATGGAGTGGCCGGTGCCGGGAATGAGGCCCCGCGGCGCCGCCGGACGGCTACGTCGTCTCTTTCCGCCACTTCCACGAGCGCGGCTTGGGAATGCCGCCTCACCCTTTCTTCCGCGGCATCCTCCACCATTACGGGCCGGAGCTGCAGCACCTCAACCCTAACTCCGTCCAGCACCTCGCCGCCTTCGTGGCGCTCGTGCGAGGGCTTCCCGGGGATCGCCCCCACTTCAGCGTCGTTCAAGCACTTCTTCGATTGCCGCTGGTGACGAAGAAGGACACGGCCGGGAACCTCGCGCCGTCCCCATCGGCAGCGCCGCCTTCCGATCGCGGGGCGGCCGGTCCAGAAGTACATCTCCATCGCCCTCACCGACTCCAACAAGGGCCGGCACGAGCAAGTGGTTCTACCTCAGGAACACCGCTGCCACACCCTCCCCGAGTTCACCGGCAACC
Organism: Chloris gayana; assembly: GCA_031894775.1. NCBI lineage: Eukaryota > Viridiplantae > Streptophyta > Magnoliopsida > Poales > Poaceae > Chloris > Chloris gayana. The sequence continues at coordinate 3,114 of JAUNZO010002187.1, forward strand.
TCATCACCGCCGCGCCGGAGAAGTGGCACTTCGGGGTGCCCGGCGACGAGAAGAGGGGGATCGTCGCGTCTGTTGGAGGCGGTCGAAGCGCCGACCAGTGCCGGCGTGACCGGCGTTGGAGTGATTGGCTCCTACCACCCGCGCCGGCTTGCACCGCCGCAGTTCCGGCGTCGGATGATGTCGGAGATGGGAAGTGACTTCGCCTCGGGAGGGAACCCGCATGGTGGACCCCGGGCGGACCCTCGGATTTCGCCTCCGGAGTTGAAGGCCCGACTCGCGGAGGCGATGCTCGAAGACGGCCGCCGCGTGGGATCGCCTTGATTGGCCGGTTCCCAATCACCCACCAATGCTCCCGCAACAGGGGGCGATTTTGTTTGTAAGTTTTTAGTTCTCGCCTTCGGTTGAGTCGGTCTTAAGTGCCGACCTCTCTTACTTTTCTACTTTCCGTGTTACGTAGAGGTTTGCAATTTATTCCTTCCCCGGCCCCATTGCCCGAGGATGCCGACGTCCGGGCCATCAATCGGCGCGCGCCGAGGAGCTAAAAGCTCGAAAGGATGCCAAGAAGGCTAGGAAGGCGGAGCGGCAACAGCGGAAAGCGGAGAAGGAGCGCCGGCGCCGTTCGGGCCGATCGTCATCTCCGAGAGCAGCAAGCACCGACTCCGACGACAACGATTGGGGTGACGACGAGGAACTCGCCGACATGTCCTCTCCCATCGGCGAGCTCGCCGAGGAGGAGGACATCGAGCAGGGCCCGACTCGGCCGGCCCCTCTCGGGAAGTGGGCCCCGCCGGACGACGCCGCACGTCGCTCGCCGGTCCGAGCCAGAAGGAGCGCCGGGCTCCCCGCAGCCGAGGCGCATGCCGGCGCCGCAGCCGCCGACTTCGGCGCCCACCACCACCACAACGCCGACCGCCCCGGCCGCCGTGCCCGGGTCGCGGCCCCGATCTCCGCGATCGTCACCACGCCGCCCTCGCCGCCCTCACGCCGTGTCCCCTTGGCGACGACCATGGCGGGGGCGATGATGGCCTCGGCCGCCGCGGTGACGTCGACCGTGGTGACCGTAGCGCCGGCAACGCTGACGGGAGGGCTCACCTCGTCGGCGATGGCAGCCGACGGCCTCCGCGGCGCCATCGGCGTCCGTCCGTGCGCCGGTGACCGTGCCCGCCGGCGGCCCCGCTCCGGCGGTGGCCGCAACCCCGTCGGGTCCGAGTACGGCCGCGCCGGCCTCCACGACCTCTTCATCTCGCGGCGCCGAGTGCCCCCGGGCGGCTCTTGGCAAGAGGCAGCGTGAGGGCCTTGGGTCGGCGGTCGCTCCGCCACCCAAACGACAACCGCACCGGTAAGCGCTTGCTTCCTTCTCGTCTTTCCTTCTTTCTTGTCTTTCGGTTTGTTGACTTGCGCATCCCGCAGGGGTCCGTTGGCCGGGGCTCCGGCGCACCGGCCCTAGGGTCTGGGGCCCCGCCGCGCCATCCCCGGCAGCCCCTCGCCCGGCAAGCACCGTGGGGGGCGGCCGCAGACGGCGGCGCCAACTACGGCCATGGTGACGGCGGCCGCCGCCTCCGCGCCGTTCCCGCCGCAGTGGACCTCCGCCGAGCTCCTCCGCCACGCCGCACCGCCCGGCGCCGGAGCCGGGGGTCGTGCACGTTGTGGGGCCCCAAGGGCGGACGCACACGTTTGACGAGCCGGCGGAGCGCACCTTTGGGGCGCGTTCCGCCGCGATCGCGCCAGTGCCGCCGACGTCTTGGGCGCGGCGCTCCATCTCGTCGGCCGCCGGCGGAGCCGGCCGAGGTGAGCGCGAGTTCGTTCCTTCGCGGAATATCGGTCTCTTTTCGCTTCGCTCATGATTTTGTCCTCCTTTTCGCACTCGGATATGATGAGCCGGGCCAAGCATGCCCGCATCCGTTTCCAAGAAAGGGAACGGACCCGCCTTGATCGGGAGGCGCAGAGCGCCACGGAGCAGGCCCCTGAGCCGTCCGAGAGGCCGAGGATGCGAAGAAGGAGAGGGCCGAGGCGGCCAGGGTGGCGGCCGAGGCCAACGATGCGCGGAGGACGGCCGAGTCCCACCTCGGCCGAAGCCATCAAGAGGGCCGAGGCGGCGGAAGAAAGGGCCAAGAAGGCCGAGTCCGATGCCGCGAACGCCGTCGGTGGCCGAGTCCCGCCGGCCGAGGTCCAGGCGGCAGTGGTGAGGGCGTTGAAGGCGGAGGAGGACGCGGCGAGCGCGCGCGAGGCGACGGACACCGAGCGCAAGCTCAAGGAGGCCGTCTCCCAATCGGTCTCCAAGCTCACTTCCCAACTTTCGACGTTGGAGAGTGAGGTTAACCGTAAGTTTTGTTTCTCATCCCTCCTCCTATTTTGCTTTTGATTGGTGTCATGTCTCATGATTTCTTCTTCCTTTTCATTTTCGTAACTCAAGACGGACCCGGACGGGCTGCGGCAGGAAGAAGTTCGGCTCGACCGAATCCGCATCGGTGCCGAGTTCCTCTCGCAACGAGCCGGAGGTGCCACAGCCCGCCCGGGACCACCAATTTGGAGCCGCGCCTTCTCTCCATCGCCAACCGCTTTGGTGCTCGCGGCGTGAGAGTTTTGAAGCCGGGTCCCGTGGACTCGGTACCGGAGCAGTACACATTTCGAGGACAACCTTGACCTCGACACGCTTGCGCGGCTAGGCATGGTGCCCGGCTTCTCCGAGCAGGAGATCGAGGACATGAAGAGGAAAGCCGCGCCGATCGCCGCCAAGCTTGCCGAGCTCCTCGCCTCGCGCGCCTTCCCGCCGCCGTCGTCGCCGCATGACGAGTAGATGATGTAGTGTGTTAGCTGAGTCGGCCGAGTGGCCGTAGTCGAGTCGGCCAGGTGGCCAAGATATAAAGAACTCGCTTATTTTGTAAACAAGTTATCTGTTTTACTTTCGTTCGAAATTTCTCACATGTTCCCCTTTCGTGGCTTCCTTCTCATTCGGACCGTCTAGTAGCCTAAGATTCCTCATTCGATTGATCGGTGACTTAGGCCGCTCTTAGCCGCCGGGGCGTCGTAGTCCCGAGTCGGCCGCCGGATCGGCCGAGTAGTCGTTGGCGTTCCAGTGTCCCGTCCGAGTTGGACTTGCACTATGGGATTAGACTTCGTTCAAAATTTTAAACTCTTGCCCTTTCGTGGCTCCTTTCTCTTCGCACCGCCCAGCTTGCTTTAGATTTTTCATTCGGGTGATCGACAACTCGGGCCGCTCCTAGCCGTAGAGGCGTCGGAGTCCCGAGCCGACCGCCGGACCGGCCGAGCCATCGTCGCCGCTTAGGTTCCGTCCAAGTCGGCCCGCACCGAGGGATTTTCGTGTGAGTTCCGCAGCCGTGGGCACAACCGGGACCCGCACACGGCCTCCTTTGCGCACCCGCCGGTGGAGCCCCCGACTCGGGAGAGCCTGAGGCCGGCGGCCGGCAAATTTGGACTTATTCGTTATTTGTCGAAAACAAGAGAAAAAAGAGAAAGGTTTTCTCTTTATATTTTTTTTGCATAGATAATCGAAACAACAAGCTAAGGGTAAAAGCGACGTAGCCGCTCGATGTTCCATGCGTTGGTGAGCACGTTTCCGTTGGCGTCCTTGAGCTTGTACGTGCCGGGCCTGAGCACCTCGGCTACCGTGTAGGGCCCCTCCCATGGCGGAGTTAGCTTGTGCCGGCCTTGATTCCCCCGGAGGAGTCGAAGGACGAGATCGCCGGCTCGAAGGCGCGCTTCTTGACCTTGCGGTGGTGGTAACGGCGGAGTGCTTGTTGGTATCCGGCCGAGTGGAGCAAGGCAGCCTTCCCTTGTTTCGTCGATTTGGTCCAGCCGCATCTTCGAGATAACGCTTATTGAGTTCTGGATCGAAAACTTGCACGCGCGGAGCTCCATAATCCAAATCGGTGGGTAGCACGGCCTCAGCCCCGTACACCATGGAGAAGGGAGTATGACCCGTGGCCCGACTCGGCGTCGTCCTCGTGCTCCACAACACCGCACCGAGCTCTTTCGCCCATTTCCCGGCAAATGTTTTGAGTTTGCTGAATATCCGGGGTTTCAGTCCTTGGAGGACCATGCCATTTGCGCGCTCGCATTGCCCGTTCGTTTGGGGGTGTGAGACGGCCGACCGCCAACTCGGATGCCCTGCTGGTCGCAAAAGTTTAGGAACTTTTTTCCCGTGAACCGCGCACCGTTGTCTGGTGATGATTGTGTTTGGGACTCCAAACCGATGCACTATATCGTTGAAGAATTTTACGGCCCGGTCCGAGTCGATTTTGCTTATCGGCCTCGCCTCAATCCACTTGGAGAACTTGTCCACGGCGACGAGCAAGTGGGTGTAGCCTCCCGGTGCCTTTTTGAACGGGCCGACTGTGTCTAGGCCCCACGTGGCAAACGGCCATGTTATGGGGATGGTTTGCAGTGGCCCGGGCCGGCCGGTGTGTTTTACGTGCGTAATGTTGACACCCTTCGCAGTGCGCACGACTCGTTCAGCCGTCGGCGATCGCGGCCGGCCAATAGAAGCCATGTCGGAAAGCGTTGCCAACGAGACTTCGTGGTGCGGCGTGATGCCCGCACGTTCCACCATGGATGTCCCGAAGCAGCCATTTACCCTCGTCGAGAGGGATGCAGCGTTGGAGGACGCCGGTGTGCCCCTTTTTGTATAACTCACCGCCGATCACGACAAAGGTTTTGGCGCGTCGAGCGAGCTCGGCGCGCCTCCACGACGTCGGAGGGCAATTTTTGCCGCAACGTATAGTCGAGGTAGGGCTGCCGCCGCCATCCGCCGACTCCGGCGCAGCTCCCGAGTCCCCTTCAGTGGTCGGGAGTTGGATCGACCGGACCCGCCGTGTCGTCGTTGGCGCCAAGCTCGAGACCAGGACCTCCGCGGCCCCTGGCCGGAGCCGGCTCTTGTTCTCCCTTTGTAGGTCGGCCGCCGTTGGCTCCTTGATAGACGGCTCATCCCGGTCGCAAGCAAAAACGCCCTCTCGGTGTTGGCAGCCGATTGGATCCCATCTTGGCCAATGAGTCGGCCGTTTCATTGTCCCGCCGAAGGACATGTTTGACTTGGAATCCATCGAACTTTTCTTCAAGACGGCGGATCTCACCGCAATAAGCCGCCATCTTTGGGTTGGTGCAAGTCGATTCGTTCATCACCCGATCCACGACGAGCCGGGAATCGCCGAAGGCTTCGAGTCTACGGATCCCCGCATCAATCGCTGCCTTCATGCCGCTGAGCAAGGCTTCGTACTCGGCCACGTTGTGAGAGGCCGGAAAGTTAAGTCGGATGACGTATTGCATGCATGCACCTCTCGGCGAGATGAGCTGCCATCCGCTCCCGCACCCCTCTTCGTGAGGGAGCCGTCAAAGTACAGCCGCCAATGATCCATTTCGCCCGGAACCACAGCAACCGGGTCTCCGTCCACTCGGCTATGAAATCTACCGTAGTGTGTGATTTTATGGCAGATGGGTGCGTGTATTCTATGCCCCGGTCCATTAATTCTAGCGCCCACTTCGAGATTTTCATCGCTACCTCCGGATTGCCCAAAATTTCAGCAAGCGGGAAAGAGGAGACGATCAGCTACCGGATGAGAGTCGAAATAGTGCCGAAGCTTGCGCCGAGTGACGATCGCGCGTACAACACCTTTCTCGGATCTTCGGCCACCTCGTCTTGCAGCCGGAGAGGACTTCGCCGACGTAGTAGACCGGCCGTTGCACCTTGAGCGCCTTTCCCGGCTCGTCACGCTCCACCACCAACGCCGTACTCACCACCCGATTTGTTGCCGCCGTGTAGAGCAGCAAAGGCTCCTTCTCGACCGGCGAAGTCGTGGTCGGCGCGCTTGAAAGTTTGGCTTTTAGGTGGTCGAGGGCCTCCCGCGCCTCGGCTGTCCGTACAAAGTTGTCCGACTTCTTGAGCAGTACGATAAAGTGGCAGCCCCTTTTCTCCGAGTCGGGAGATGAAACGGCTTAGCGCCGCGAGGCAGCCCGTGAGTTTCTCGCACGCCCTTTACGTTTTTTATCGGCCCCATCTTCGCGATGGCTTCGATTTTCTCGGATTGGCTTCGATGCCACGTTGCGAGACGCCGTATCCCAAGAGCATTCCCTTCGGGACCCCAAAGACACATTTCTCGGGGTTGAGCTTGACTCGTTAGCTCTCACCGCCGGAACACGGCTTCGAGGTCGGCGACTAGATCGTTGGTCCGAGTGGACTTGACTACGATGTCATCCACATATGCCCGCACAATGCGTCCGATGAGGTCACCGAAGCATTTGATCATGCAGCGTTGGTATGTGGCTCCCGCATTTTTTAGCCCGAACGGCATAGTGACGTAACAAAGACGTGCCGAAGGGTGTGATGAACGCGGTGGCCTCTTGATCACCAATCCTTAGCGGAATTTGATGATAACCCGAATAGGCATCTAGGAAACACAGGTTTCGCACCCCGCGGTCCAGCTCAACTATCCGGTCTATGCGTGGCAAGGGAAACGGATCCTTGGGACACGCCTTGTTGAGACTTGTGTAGTCAACGCACATTCTCCATTTCCCGCTTTTCTTCCTTACAAGTACAGTGGTTGGCAACCCATTCGGGATGGTACACTTCTTTGATGAAGCCGGCGGCGAGGAGCTTCGCTAACTCTTCACCGATTGCCCGGCGTTTCTCCTCGTCGAAGCGGCGGAGTCGTTGCTTGACCGGTTTCGATCCCGCTTGATGTTGAGGGAGTGCTCGGCGATGTTCCTAGGGATTCCCGACATATCCGAGGGCTTCCACGCGAAGATGTCCTTGTTGGCGCGTAGGAACTCGACGAGCGCGCTTTCCTATTTGTCGGAGAGCGCAGACCCGATGATGACCTTCTTCCCCTCGGGGTCGGCAGTGGTCGAGGGGCACCATCTTGGTGTCTTTGGCCGGCTCGAAAGAGCCGATCGCCTTCTTTGGGGCTCGGCGTGTCCTCCGACTCCAAAGTCGCGACTCGTGGGAAGTCGGACTTGTTGATGAGCGCCGCAGCCAGCTCGCAAGCACTCCACCTCGCACTCGTAAGCACGCCGAACCGACGTGTTCACAAGTGATGATCCCCTTCGGACCCGGCATTTTGAGCTTGAGGTAGATGTAGTTGGGAACGGCCATGAACTTCGCGTAACATGGTCGCCCGAGGATGGCGTGGTACGCGCCGGGGAAGTCCACCACGTTGAAGGTGAGGGTCTCGGTGCGGTAGTTGATCGGCGTGCCGAAGGTGACGGGCAAGTCGATTTGCCCAAGCGGCACAGCCCGTCTTTCCGGCACAACCCCGTGGAAGGGCTCGCCCGATGGCCGGATCCGAGAGCGGCCGATCCCCATGGCATCAAGAGTCTCTCGCATACAAAACATTCGCACCACTACCCCCATCCATCGCACCTTAGTCGCCGTTTGTTGCCGACGATGGGGTCGACGACGAGCGGGTAGCGTCCGGGTCGGGGAACGCGCCGGGGTGGTCGCCGCGGTCGAACGTGATTGCCGCGTCGGACCACTTGAGGTAGGTCGGGGTCGCAGGTTCGGCGGCGTAGACCTCGCGCCGCTCCCCGCTTCCGGTGTCGCCCGGAGGAGCCGGTCCCCCCGCCCCCGAAGATCATGAGGCAGCCGGTGGTTTGCGGGAAACCGCCGTCCGCGTCCTTGTCGTCGCCGTCGTCGTTCTTGGGGCCGGGGTTCTTGGGGTCGAACTTCCTCGCCTTCGTGCCCAGGAACTTGAGCATCGCCCGCAGTCCTTGAGGGCGTGGTTGACGGGTCGGCCGTGGTTGGGACACGGCGCCTCCAGCGATCTTCTCGAAGTGCCGGCCCTTGCCGCCGTCGCCGCCAGCCGGCTTCTTCGGCTTGCGCTCGGCGGCGGCGACGAAGTTGGTGTCGCGGCGGCACCGGTCGCCGCTCTTCCTCTCGCTTCGCTTCTTGTCATGCGGGGAGGACGGGCCCGCACCGAACTCTCGTTCCGCTTCGCCCCGCCCTTGGCTCGATGAAGGAGGGCATCCACGGCGTCTTCTCCGAGGCGTGGCCGGTTGCCACGTCGAGTAGCTCCTTGACAAAGCGCGCGGTTGTTGCGGCCGAGCTCATGCACCAGCCCCTCGTTGTTGGTGCCGGCGATGAACGCCGAGATCACCTCCGCGTCGGCGAGGTTGGGGAGCGTGTTGCACTTGCGGGAGAAGCGCTTGACGTAGTCCCTCAAGGACTCGTCCGCCCGCCGCCGCAGGTCCCGAGGTCCCACGGGTTCCCGGGCGCGTGTACGTGCCCCGGAAGTTGCCGATGAAGGCCTCCTCCAGTGTCCCACCAATCGTGGATCGAGCCCTCCGGAGGTGCTCGAGCCACATCCCCGGCCGAATCGGCCAAGAAGAGTGGTAAGTTGCGGATGATGAACCGCTCGTCGGTGGCGCCGCCGGCTTGGCATGCCAGGCGGTAATCCTCCAGCCCATAATGCGGGGTTCGTCTCCCCGTTGTATTTGGTGATGCCGCCGGGGGCCGGAATCGCCGGGGCACCGGAACCCGCCGAATGGCAGTGCCCAAAGGCCTTGGGCCCCGTCATAACCGGAGGTTTATCCTCCTCCGGGTCGAACCGTCCTCCGCGCCGGGGGCGTACCCGTGGTCCTCGGCTTCGCGCCTTGGAGCGCGGTTTTGTTCCCGACGCCGGCGGTCGTGGTATCGCGCGCGTCGCGCGACTCGCCCATCCGCCGCCGAACCGACGGCGAGTTCCCTGCTCCGCTTTGCTCGCCGGTTGGGTGGGCCGAACCGTTCGGTCCCCGGGCCGGCTTGGCGTGTGGTAGGAGGCACCGGCCTCTTTCCGCCGCGCGGCGGAGCTTTGCTCACGCTCGGCCCGTTGGACAGCCGCTAAGTCCAGGAGGTTTCCGACCTCCTCTTGGATCCTCCGCCGGTCCTCGTCGACCGGTTGCGGAAGCGCGCGGATCGCTGTCGCGGCCGCAGCCCACGTTCCGTCGGGCCTCTCGTACCCGGGAGCGAGGCGGTTTGCCTCGTCCAGGATCCTTCTTTGGGCTTCGCGCCCACGCCGGCGAGCGAGTTCGCGCCGCGCCCGGCGCCGCGCCACCTCGCACTCGAGGCGTTCGCGCTCCTCCTTTAATCGCCGCTCGGTCTCTCGCGACCTCGCGTCGGCGTCGGAACAGCCTGCTCTAGGTCGTCCTCCTCCCGGGGCTCCGGGCTTCCCGGAGGGGTTTGTTGTTGTGGCACCGCGGCGTGCGGCCGTGCGTTCCTCGCACCGCCGGCGTTTACCGCCGCGGACGGCGGCGCTACCCCGCCCGGGAGTCCAGCCGGCCGCCGGGCCGCACGGCCCGTGTCGTTGATGCCGTCGGTGTCGCCGGTGTCCCCGTCCTCCACCATCATACACTCCCGCGAGGGGTGGTGGCTGCCGGCATCGGATCCACCGCCGTAGTCCGTCATGCCCGCGAGCCCGCGCCGGCGGACACGGCGGGAAAGTGGTGTGGAGACCGGGAGGTCGGCGGGAGAACGCGCGACGTGCTCCCGGCTCCGGTCACGATGAACTCCGTGCTCCCGAAGGTCACGAGGGCGCCTCGAGTCCGGCCGACGGTGTGGCTCGCCATCTTCAAGATCGTCGAACGCGTCGAGGTTCCCCTTCCCGGCGCGCCAACCGTCGGTGTTGTGAAACCGGCCGACAGGTAAATTTGTGTTTGGAGGGGATCGACGCTACTATTCAGATGGGCCTTGGATGTTTTAGGAGAGCGTGGTTTATACCGGTTCCGGCGATCGAAGCCCTACGTCCGCCTCGAGGATTGTTCGTGTTTTGTCTTGCAAAAAGAGCTACAAAGGATGCGAGGGAGGAGGGTCGCTCCAAGCCTCCGTGTGCAATGTGCTCTAGGATGTGTGTGTGTGATGAGTTCGATTAGCTCAATCTATGTTGTGTGTCCCCCCTTTCTTGCGTGTGTGTGGGGTCCCTTTTATAGTCCAAGGGCCAGGCCACTTACAGGTGGGGTCGAGTTACTACCTATCGTCCCAAGCGGGGTCGGGGCCGTCGTGCACTACCCTCGCTCGCATGCGGGCCGCTTTGGGCGCTCCGGTCGTGCGGCGTACGGTTAGTCTTGACTGGTAGCGCCGGAGTCAATGCCACGCCGTCACCGTGGCAGCCGTCCCGTCGCATGGCGGTCTCCATCCATCACTCCCGTTCATCATGGCTCCGGCAGAGATGGTGTTGACGCCTCCGTCTTGTCATCGTGCCGTGGTGTCCGGCGACGCGTGAAGATGAGACAAGAGGAGCTGCGCTGATCTCACCCAATCCCCGTGGATTGGTGAGTTCCCGAGCGGAGTTATGGCGATCCCCGTTCACCCGTGAGGCTTCGTGAAGAAGCCATTTGCCTCCGAGCTCGGGCGAGGCGGGGATCGCCGAGCCCGCCCCGAGTCCCGAGCCTGGGCGGGGCGGAAGTGGTGCACCCGCCCGACCCGGAGTCCGGGCGAGGCGGAGGTCGCGGGCCCGGCTTTCGTAGCCTTCGTAGGCCCAGGCGGATGCTCGTTGGTCAGCCCACAGGACAAATTACAGTGCTATTGTCCCGTCAATCGCCTCGGCCTCCGTCCCGGTCACGTGCCATCATGGGCTTGGTAATGATTACGCCGCTCCGCAGCCGAGCCATCGCGCCGGTCACATCGCGTCATGTTGGTGAAACGAGTTCCCGTGCGCTCGTAATTGCGCCTACCGGCCTGCCGCAACTCCTCCCCTATCCGGTGGGTGAGGTCGCTTCTCCGCGAAGCAAAGGTAAACGCGGCAGGGATTGCGGTCCCACCCGACGCCGAGCGGCGAGGCGGAGATCGTGGGCCCGCCCGACCCAGGGTCGGACGAGGCGGAAGTCGTGGACTCCGCCCGACTCGGGCTCGGGCGAGGCGGAGTTGTGGGCCTCGCCCGACTCGGGCTCGGGCGAGGCGGAAGTTGTGGACCTTGCCCGACTCGGGCTCGGGCGAGGCGGAGGTTTCGGGCCCCACTTCGTATCCTTTATGCGTACAAGACGGAGCCGTTAGCCGATTAAGTACCCCGATTAGGGCTCCCTAATCTAGGTACCCGACACCATCCATAAAGATGGAGCGCAAGGCTACTATTACGGAGATCGTAGATGAAGCGGTCTTGAAGGACCAGGTGGAGAAAGTAGTCTCGAAGGACCGATCGAAGAAGCGGTCTTACCGGATAAGACAGAGAACGTAATCAACGTTGAAGGAGCAATTTTGCCGGAAGATATTCGACCACTTGGCGTTATGATTATTGATTCTAATTGGCGTACCCCATACCTTGACTATCTGCAGTCCGGTAAAACTCCGGAAGATAAGGTGGAGAAGCAAAGATTAGAGGTTTGAGCACGCAGTTATTTAATTCTCGAAGGAGAGTTATATAGGCGTGGAGTTAATATTCCGATGAAATGTGTATCGGTTTCGATGGCATTCAATTGCTTGAAGACGTGCATAGGGGAATTTGTGGAAATCATGCCTCTTCGATGACACTAGTTGGGAAGGTGTTCACACAAGGATTTTACCGGCCTACAGACGATGGACGATGCGCACGAGTGGTTAAGAATTGTCGTGGATATGAATTTTTCGCCGGACAGCCTCATGCTCCACCTCACGAGTTGCCGTTAATTCCGATGACTTGGCATTTTTCTACTTGGGGGCTGGATATTGTTGGACCCTTTAAAAGGGCACCAGGAGGATTCACGCATATTTTTGTGGCAGCAAATAAGTTCTCTAAGTGGATTGAGGCTAAAGTCGTTACTAGTACGACTACGGCCCGAGTGATCAAGTTTTTGCACAACATATTCGTGCGCTTTGGAGTCCCGCACAGCACCATTACCGATAATGGGCCTCGGCTTACTTCGAGTTCTTCAAGGATTATGCTGAAAGTTTGGGAATTAAGATATCGTGACATCCCCTCCGGGATACCCAGGACTCGGTACAGGGGGACACTCGACGCAGCGAGTTACAACAGTTCATCATCTCATACAAGCCAGAATATATACATCATGGTATAATACAACCAGGTTTTCGAAATACAAACATTATACAGCGGAAGCATAATACATTAATGAAGTTTAAGAACCTACGAGTCTTGCAGCGAAAACTTGTACTTTATACAACAAAAATACTACGAAGCGTCATCATGATGTACCGAGCCCGTCGTACACCATGGTCCTTATCCTTCACGGCGTCGGGATCCGTTCCCATTGGAGGGACCCTCTCTCGAGACAATTCTCCTTTTCCGGGAAGCTACCGTACGAGTCGGGAAAATACGACTCGGGTCCCGAAAACATAACGAGCAAACCCCGAGTATTCTAATACTCAGCAAGACCGACCCGTCAAAATGGCACGCTAAGGCCGACGCCTAGTATGCAAAGGCTTTCCGGTCGTGGGGTTCACTCCTTTGCGAAACATCACTATTAATAGATCCTTACTTTCAATGTTTTAGCTCAACATTAGGTTCATTAACATCTATGTTTGCATTCTATAACTATTGCAATCATGTTTGCAAGAAAAGATCGGAATAGATCGTTAATTCTTTCATCTCTCATCCTCATCTTCCGAGTTGATTAACTACGATGTGACGAGCTAAACAAGCGGTACTCATTACTGCCGGGGACAGCGATTCGAATCGATTTATACCAGCTTGGCAAAACCCGACTACACGACGTATACGCATCGCACCGGTCGTATACGACAACTTTTCCCGCTAGCACCTGACGTAAGACTAGCCATTTCCAACTCCCCGGGAGTATGGCGACTCCACGACTTCCCTCGTGGCCGACCCATCTCCCTCCCGTGAGACTAACCTCTCACTAACAGCCGGTAAAAGAGAGCCGGCTACGCTACATCTCCGGGGCGATAGGGTACATCAGCTTGTCGGGACCATGATACCAAGCATGTAGTATGGTACGTTCAAACTTGTTCAACTAAGCCGACAATGGTACGGTCCTTGACCGACTCGGACGGGGCTACCACCTTGCAAGACCTCATATCCGTCTTGCCCTTTCTCCTACGGGGCCCGTCCAATCTCAGCCTTCATTAACTTCACTCTCAACTTCAACTTTATCTTATCATTCCTCTTAGCAATAATAAACCAGTCATTACCCTATATCTCGCGAGTAGTGTATGAAACCACCCGACTTCTACCGATTCCCTATGACTTAAGCTTAGCGAGTTATCGAACTCTATTGAGCTACCTATACCGAGTATAGCATAAACAAATGGAAACCTATCTCATGCATCTAGGGTATCAAGAAACTCCTATAACCTAATGCACAATCACGACTCATTATCGTGATAAAAGAAAAGACTTTAAAATCATAGGTGGGATGCACCGGGCTTGCCTTGATTCGAGTCGGAGTCGGCTTTCTCGTGTGTTGGTCGACTTCGAAGTTTCCGCCTCCTGTCTTGACCTCGGACGGGACTTGGATCATGCCATGACCTAGGTCGACCAACAATGCGTCGCGAATTACAAGCATGCATGCATAAATGTACATGATATGATTATGCAAGGGTTTCCTTAACTACGTTCATCAACTACAATTACTCGATTAATTATGTTCAGTAATTAACAACTAACAATTAACAATTAATAATTCATCCTATTTATTAATTAACAATTGATAATTAATCGAGGTTCCTTAATCAATAATTAACAATTAATCATGCTCGTTAATTAATACTTAATCATGGTCACTAATTAACAATTAATCTTGTTTATTAATTAACAACTCCTCATGTTCATTAATTAACAATTCATAATTAATCATTAATCAATGATATATAGAGTACTAAATTGGGATCACATGAAATGACGGTGTTTATGTTGAATTTTGGAAAACAGCTTTTCACAAACACTTTCGTCTGCAGATATCTCTAATATTTAAAGAAATTCATTTTCTAAAATTAAATAATAATTAGCATAAATAATAGATTACCTTAATCAAAGAAAGGTAATTAATTAAACTATGAAATTATAATTTCTCAAAATAGGCATTTGAATACATAGTCAAATAGGAAATAATTTTCTGAGTCTAAAGAACTTTGTTTGGCATTTTTCTGATTTTTGTGGAATTTTCTACGAATTTTAGAAATTTAAATAACCGTTCGTGCCACACCACGGGCACGGAGTTGCCCACACCAGATCCGGCGTGGCCACACGGGATCCGGACCGTGTGGCTCTGCCGTGTGGCGACGGCCATGGCGGGTGGCGGCCGGAGTGGGGCGGCGCCACGTCGAGCGGCGCGGGACGGGGTGAGGCAGATGGGTGGTTGGCTCTGGAGATTCCCCGCGACCCGGCGACTTAGGGGTGGGGTCCACGGTGGCGGAGGTGGCCGGAAAATACACCGGCGGCGAGGGATTTTCCGGACGAAGCTTCGGCGGCTTCTTGAGCTCTTCTACGCTTGACGAAATATGGTGGAACAACTTCGAGAAGCTTCCTTGAAGCATGGAGAAGACCGTCGTAGCACCGGTTAACGAAGAGGAGGACCGGCACCATGTCGTCACCGTGGAGCTCGGGCCGGTCCGGAACCGAGATGGGGAAAAACTATCCCGAGCTCGAATAAATTGACGAACGGAAATAACACAAGCTCGGATTGGTGCATACAGGGATTTTGCAGCATAAAGAGCAAGAATGAATCGATGCGACGCACCATGTGTGAAGAATTTCAACGGAAAGTCGAGGTTGGTCGCCGGCGACGTTATTCGGACAATCTTCCAAATTCGCACGGCTCGGGAGGTTATTTAGGGAACGGCTTGCGCCCGGAGGTTCGGTAGAGGGATGCATATCTTTTAGGGGTGGCGGCTCACGCGGAGATGGCCGGAGGCGGCCGGACGGTGAAGGGCCGGACGGGGCGGACGATCGGCGGTGCTTCGGGTGCGATTTTTGGAGAGAGAGAGAGAGAGAGAGAGAGAGAGAGAAGAACACTGCCGGGCTTTTATCCCTCACGGGGCAGAGGTGAGGTGGCGGGAAAACAGCTGCATGGCGCCGGGAGGAGGAGGGCGCGCGGCCGGAGCTGCTGCCGGCGCGACGGTGGAGAGGCGGTGCGGTGAGAGAGAGGAGAAGAAGAGAGATTTGCCTCCGGCCCTGTTTCTGCAATTTTACGTAAAGCCCCTCAACTCATGGTTAATTAAACAAGGCCGTTACAAAGCTCGGAAAAATTCCCAAAAATTCAGGGTGGTAAATTAAAACATTTCAAACACTTTTCCATTTAGGTCCAAGTTCAAATTCCAAATGATTTTCGGATTAAAAATTCAAGTTTAAATTAAAAAGAGAAATTTTCATTATTTCTTGTAGACATTTTTACAAAATAAAATAATTTCGTATCCACTCCATAAATCTTTTATTATTATGTTTTACCAATAGAAAATGTTAAACTACATAATTACTTTTATTTAGTTTCTTCTTTTAAGAACTTAATTTTAACTTAGGTTAACTTTATTATTTTATGTGCATTTCTTAACAAAATTAAATACTTTCCCAAATGCACATGATGACATGATGATGAATGCCATCGAATGCACTTTTATTTGTGAGGGTTGTTACAGCACTCCCCCTTATAGGAATGTCGTCCCGAGATTCACGATCGAAGCGACTAGATGATGGTACTAAAGATCTCTAGTAATTGGATCGGAGAAACTCTTCTTGTTCCTAAGTAGCTTTCAGCTTCCGAGTGATTGCTCCGCTGAATCTTGTAGAACTTGATGGTTTGATGTCGAGTCACTCGATCCTTGGTGTCGAGCACTGCGATCGGATGTTCATCACACGTCAATTTTGGTCATGAATCGTTCCACATTTGTCTGTCGGTATTTCTATCGGTAGTTTCGGATGCTTCTTCAATGGAGTTATGTGGAGCAACTCCAAACGATATTGCCATGGCTTCACATCCTTCTTGTATTGGAATATGTCCGATATATCTCGGAGAGCTAACTTGCCTTTGATTCCGGATCGTTGGACACCTTTGGTAGGAGATGCTTGAAAATAGACTTGATTTCCTAAGTTGAATGTCGACTCTCGACGTCTCTCATCCGTATAGCTGACTTGGTGTGATTTTGCTCTCTTCAAACTCCGTCGAACAAGGCGTACTTGCTCTTTGGCATCCAATATTATTCTCTCTCCACTTTTTGACCAATTCCACGGTGTGTGACAACTACGACCGTATAGAGCTTGCAACGGTGGCATTCCAACACCTTCTTAATAGCCGTTATTGTATGAGAATTCTGCTAACGGTAGGCATCTTTCCAAATCCTTGGTGTATGTCAAGACACAAGCTCGATGCATATCTTCGCAATACTAATTGATTCTTTCTGTCCGTCCATCCGGTTGAGGGGGATAAGCCGAGCTTCGAATCAACCTCGTTCCTAATGACTCATGTAATCGCTCCCGAATCTGGATACAAACCGAGCTCCTTGATTCCGAGATAATGGTCTTGAGTACACGAGCAATGTATAAATCTGCACATTGCTTTGTCGTGTAGGTAGTATGTACGGGTGTGAAATGAGCAGATTTAGTTAACCCGTCGACAATGACCCAAATGGAGTTATGCTTCCAGGGAGTTAACGGTAAGCCGATAATGAAATCCATACTAATATCTTCCCATTTCCATTCTGGAATACTCAAAGGTGGAAGTGGACCCGCTTGCTTCGGATAATCTGCCTTTACTCGTCGACAAGTGTCACACTCATTGACTTACCGTGCTATTTCTTGTTTCATTGTTGTCCACCAGAATCCTTGCTTTAGATCTTGATACCTTTTGTTTGTTCCAGGATGAATAGAATACTTGGATGGGTGTGCTTCATCCATTATCTTCTTGCGAAGTTCCAAGTTCTTGGGCACTACCAAACTGTTCCGGAACCAAACAACACCTTCGTCATCTTCTTGGAAACACTTGAATGCACCCTTCTTCCGTCGTCTTCGACGTGCTCCATACCAAGCATCCTTCTTCCGAGCTGCTGCCACTCCTTCACGAATGGTAGGGAAAAGAGCCGGATTATTCAATACGCCATATGGAAGAATCTGTAGACTAGGCTCGCTAATTTCCTCTTTAGATGCTTCGATCAATAGCCGAGCGGTGAGATTGTTGCAACGAGCTTTTCGACTCAAAGCGTCGGCCACGACATTGGCTTTCTCGGGATGGTAGTGAACCTCGATCTTATAATCCTTTATCAGCTCTAGCCATCTTTGTTGGCGCATGTTTACATCCGCTTGAGTGCAGATTTATTTGAGACTGTTGTGGTCTCGTGTATAGATGTACCAAACTATCCAAGAGATGGTGTCTCCAGCTCTTCAATGCTAGAACCACAGCTGTTAATTTCCAGCTCCTGTGTTGGTTATTGTTCCTCCTGTCGCCTCGACTGTCGAGACGCATAGGTAATCACTCGACCCTCTTGCATTAGAGCACATCCAAGTCCGAGTGCCCGAGGCATCACAATGCACCTCAAATGGCTTGGTCGAATCGGCCGAGCTAACACCGATGATGTTGTGAGTAACTTCTTCAATGTCCGGAAAGCTTCTTCACATTCATTGCTCCATTCGTACTTCTTATCCTTCTCTAGCAATTTTGTCATTGGCATGGCAATCTTCGAGAAATTTGGAATGAACCTTCTATCATAGCCAACAAAACTTAAGAAGCTTCGGATCCGTATGACCGATTAAAGTGGCTTCCGATTCAACACCTCCTTAACTTTGCTTGGATCAACGGCCACTCCTTTTGCTGAGAACACGTGACCTAGGAATGGCATCTCCTTCAGCCAAAACTCACACTTACTGAATTTGGCATGTAACCGGTGATCCCTTAAACGTTGGAGTGCAATCCTCAAGTGTTTGACATGTTCCTCTTCCGACTTGGAGTAGATCGGAATGTCGTCCATGAAAACCACGACAAACTTGTCCAATTCTCACATAAACACCAAGTTCATCGGATACATGAAGTGTGCCGATGTATTTAGATCAAAGGTGTGACATCCCCTCCGGGACACTCGAGGAATCGGTACAGAGAGACACTCGACGAAGCGAGTTGCAATAGAAACATCATCTCATACAAGCCAGAATATATACATCATGGTATAATACAACCAAGTTTTCAAAATACAAACATTCGTGCAGCGGAAAATATAACATTATTGAAGTTTAGCAACCTACGAGTATTCAGCGGAAACTTGTTCTATATACAAACCAAAAGACTTAAAACGATCAACGTGATGCACCGAGCCCTTCGTACACCACTCGGAGGGAACCACCCGCGGCACAATGCTCCTCTTCCGGAAATTACCGTCCAAGTAGTGGAAGTACAACTCGGTCTTGAAAAACATAATGAACAAACCCCGAGTATTCTAATACTCAGCAAGACTGACCCGTCAACATGACACGCTAAGGCCGACGCCTAGTATGCAAAGGCTTTTTGGTCGTGGGGTTTACTCCTTTGCGAAAACAGCATTAAAGGGTGGGTCCTTACTTTCAATATTTTAGCTCACATTAGTTCATTAACCACTAGGTTTGCAGGCTATCACTATTGCAATCAAGTTGCAGGAAAAGATAACTTCCAACCAACAGTCCTTTCATCCATCTTCCTTCATCTTTCACTTGATTAACTACGATGTGACACGGTGAACAAGCAGTACTCATTACTGCGAGGGACAGCGATTCGAATCGATTTCACTAGCGGGGAAAACCCGTTTACACGGCGTATACGCACCCCATTGGTCGCATACGACAACCTTTCACGCTAACTCCTGACGGTGGCCGGGTTAGTCTCCCATCCGCCCGAGAACCCGGGGACCCCACGCGATACCCGTCCTCGACATTATCCGTGAGCGACCACCCATTCCTCTCTCTTTGAGACATGAGGCCTCGCCTCATTCCCCGAGCAATTAGGGGATGAGCTACGTCCAACCACCGAGGCAATTAGGTTACATCGGCTTCTCGGCCCCATAATCACCGGTATGTAAATCGGTACATTCAATACTTGCTCGACAGGGCCAACAACGGTACGGTCCTTGATCGACACGAGACGGGGCTACCACCTTGCAAGACCTCGTCTTTGCCCTTTCTCCTACAGGGCCCGTCCGATCTCAATTTCATCTTCATCTTCATTCTTTAACTTGAACGACATCAATCAACTTAAAGCCTCCATGCTTTAAGATCGGACCAGTAACAGCTCGCGAGTGTGCTCAGCACCACTCGACTTCTACCGTAGCCCTATGAATTAAGCGTAGCAACTATCGAGACACAAAACCAACATGGGATAAACAAGTAACATAGGAATTCTACTCATGCACCTAGGGTGTCAAGCAATTCCTATAACCTAATGCACAATTCACGACGCATTAACCGTGATAAAAGAAAAGACTTTAAAAACATAGGTGGGATGCACCGGGGCTTGCCTTGATTCAAGTTGGGGTTAGCTTCCTCGATGTGCTGGTCGACTTCGAAGCTTCCGTCTCCTTTCTCGACCTCGGACGGAACCTCGATCACGTCGGGACCTAGGTCGACCAACAATACGTCGCAAATCACAACCATGCATGCATGAATGTACATGAGATGATGTGCAACGATTTTATTAACCATGATCGTTAACTACAATTAATCAATACTTAAGTTCATTACTTTGCAATTAGTAATTAACAATTAATGATGTTCGTTAATTAATAATTAATCATTAGTAGAGGGATGTGCATCTTTTGGGGGTGGCGGCTCACGCAGAGATGGCCGGACGGTGAAGGGCCGGACGGGGCGGACGAGCGGCGGTGCTTCGAGTGCGATTTCGGAGAGAGAGAGAGAGAGAGAGAGAGAGAGAGAGAGAGAGAGAGAGAGAGAGAGAGAGAGAGAGAGAGAAGAACACCGCATGGGCTTTTATCCCTCACGGCGGCGGAGGGGAGGTGGCGGGAAAACAGCTACGTGGCGCCGGGAGGAGGAGGGCGCGCGGCCGGGCTGCTGCCGGCGCGACGGTAGAGAGGCGGTGCGGTGAGAGAGAGGAGAAGAAGAGAGATTTGCCTCCGGCCCTGTTTCCACAATTTTACGTAAAGCCCCCTCAACTCATAGTTAATTAAACAAGGCCGTTACAAAGCTCGAAAAAATCCCGAAAAATTCAGGGTGATAAATGAAAACATTTCAAACACTTTTCTATTTAGGTCCAAGTTCAAATTCCAAATGATTTTCGGATTAAAAATTCAAGTTTAAATTAAAAAGAGAAATTTTCATTATTTCTTGTAGACATTTTTACAAAATAAAATAATTTCGTATCCACTCCATAAATCTTTTATTATTATGTTTTACCAACAGAAAATGTTAAACTCCACAATTACTTTTATTTAGTTTCTTCTTTTAAGAACTTAATTTTAACTTAGGTTAACTTTATTATTTTATGTGCATTTCTTAACAAAATTAAATACTTTCCCAAATGCACATGATGACATGATGATGAATGCCATGGAATGCACTTTTATTGGTGAGGGTTGTTACGGATACAATATGCGTCGGTGTCACATCCGCAAAGCAATGGACAGGTGGAACGAGCTAATGGAATGATTTTGACCGGTCTTAAACCGTATGCAGGAAAGTGGGTTAAGGAATTGCCCCGGGTGCTTTGGGGACTACGCACTAATGTTAGTAGGGCTACGGGGCTTTGGTGTATGGATATGAAGCCATGCTACCTACGGAAGTGAATATGGTGTCGGCTCGGGTACAATACTATGATGAAGAGAAATATGAAGATCAACGCCAAGTTGAGCTGATTGCTCGCGGAAGAATTGAGGGATCAAGCTTTGATTCAAGCAGCCAAATATCATCGAGGATTGCGTCGTTATCATGATTGCAATGTTCGAACACGTGAATTCCAAGTAGGAGACTTGGTTCTTCGGAAGATTCGATCCAACAAGAACATACATAAGTTGTCACCGGTCCGGGAGGGACCTTTTCCGGTTAAATCGGTTTCCGGACCGGGGTCTTATAGGCTAATGACCTTGGAGGAAGAAGAAATTCCAAATTCTTGGAACATTGAACAGCTTCGTCGTTTTTAGACTTAAAAGTATTTTTTGTAAATTTCTTCATATTATAATAAAGTAATTCTATCTAATGAGAATGTCTTTGCTTTTTGTGTCTCAATATTTTAATTTTAAACTAAATTATCGAGCCAGGGGGCTCGTTGTGTTAAGAGCAGATCCGTGATATTGTGCTATTCCTGAATAATAAGACCAGTCATTTAGTCGATAAGCTCGCTGTGTTGATAGCGGTCTGTTTCTTTTCGGTTTAAGACTGGTATGTTCGGGAAAGGAAATTGTGTAGCATTTTTCTTATGAATACCGATTGGTAGGCTCGTTGTGTTAAGAGCGATCTGTGAAATCTTAGATCTTACAACCTAGCTTTTTTCCTATGTTACATGATCGTGTTAAAGTAAGCTATAACTATGAATTGTGATCTCGTGCTGATTAGAGCGGAATTTGGTCATAGTTAGTTAGCTGAAATAACCATCATGTCTTGGGCGAGAGAAGTTAGTAAGTATGATGGTGAAACCGAGTATTCATATGGAAAAGAAAATAACCTAAATAGCATGATAATAAAGATGTTTGATTACAAAAGCAAGTTGGCCCTAATACAAAATCTATCGAGCAGGATTGCTTGGAAGTACCGGTATCACCGGTCTTAGGATTTTCAGCTAACCTATCGTCAATCGTTTCTTCGGAATCGGAAGAAGGTAACAATAAATCAGCATCTAAATCTTCAAATGCCTCTTCTATCGTCTGCTTGGCGGCTGCTGCTGCATCTTGCGCATCTTGATCTAGGGCAAAGGCCGCTGGAGCTACATTCGGAGGAACACCCGTTGGATCAAGAGGAACATCCTCTATCAATTCCGAAACAAGTACCAATGAGCGAATTCTTCAGCTCATTTAACCGATCTTCGATAGTCTTCGAGTGGGCGCCATCCTTGATAAAGTTGAAATCGCAATCCTCGACCGGAGTCCAAGATTGGATTATGGCAGCAATATGACCTCCTCATGCAGCGGCAACCATCCTGGAGTGCTCTTTGATTTTTCTCGGGAAGGCCCGGATGGCGGACTCGAGATCTATCTTATTGGGATCAATAGTTTGACCACCATTTAGATACTCCAACGTTCGTACTATACCTGCAGGAAGTTCGAAGAAGGCAAAAATATTAGAAAAAAGTATCACTACGGATCTGGTATTTTCAAGGAATTTCATAAGAAGAAATAAGGAAGAAGTAACTTACGTATGTGCTCGATTTCTGCAGCTACGAATCTGCCTTTGATGTTAACATTGGATTCTCTCAACTTGGTCTCAACCTTTAGCATACGCTGGATCTCGCGCTCTTTCGCTTTGAGAGCAAGCTGGGTAGATTCATAGGCAGTCCTCGGAGCACTTTCTTTGTCCGTCTGCGCTGTTTTTATCGCTTCTAAAGCTTCGACTAATTCGGCCTTCGAGCGAGCATTATCGGCTTCAAGCATCTTGTTGGAGCGAAGTGTTTGTGCTAGAATATTATCTTTGGCGCTAAGTTTGCCCTCCGAGTTCTCCAATTCGAGCTGCTTGCTGTTCTTCAACTCGAGAGCCTTCCATAAGAGCTTGCTCTTGAGCAGTTGCCTTTTCGGAAAGGATTTCTTCCGCTTTCTTATGAGTAACGAGAAGATTTTCAAGTGCTTGAGATAAGGAGTAAGACCGGTCGGAGAGATAGGCAAGAAGAAAAATATGGAATGTGCGAGATAAAATTAAGAGTATTACTCCGGATTTCTTTGCGGAGCTTGATGATCTCTCTCCGGCGTTCCTCCATCGGCCGGTGGGTGTTCAACAGATTGGCTTCCCTTTTCAGCGAGATCGGTTTCCTTGGATTTCAGATCGGTGATCTGAGATTCAAGTTTAACCAATCGCTCTTGATTGGTGCATAGCTCTTCCTCCGGACGAGCGATTATAGCATTTTTAGCTTCGGAGTTTTTCGGAAGAACCTAAAAGAAGGAAGAAGTAAGAGATTCAATTATTAAAAAGAAATTGCTTGAAGAAACCATTGAAGCGGAAGGATCTACCCGGCTAGACTCGGAGAAGTTCTTTAGGGCTTCTTCCTCTTGGAGGGCGTCCGATTGAGCTGTTGTAGTGAACGTTCTAGCTGCCACTGGAGCTGTCCACCTCCACATCTCCCACTACCATTTTGGCTAGTTTAGGTTCTCCCGGAGATTTGCGTGTCGTCCTAGGTCGACGAGGAATTTCTTCCACCCGGATCGGTCCCGGTGAGAGCTGCTGGAGGAATTTGGAATAGAGTTGCACTGGGGAGGGAGGTCGCTAGCAGATTAGCTTCCAATATTGACAACTTGATCTTCGGTGATTTGGGACAAAGCTTCGCACCTGGAGGCGGCACTTGGAGCTTCGAAGGCTTGGCGCTAGTTGGGGGTGCAGCGAGAGGAGGTAGTGGAAGCACTACCGGTTGGGACTGGAGTAGAAGCTTTGTTTCTCAAAAAGCTAGCTATGCTAGCTTGGAAATTAGAATGGATTCTACGAAAAGAAGCAAGTACTATAAGACCGGGATGAAAACAATTCGGAAAGGACTAGTGATAAAGAAGACTTACGAGGTAGCTTTCTTGAAGCCGGTGGGCGTCTTGATCTTCTTGGAGGGACCTTGAGTATCCTCGATGGTACCGTCTGCAGATCCTTTGGCCGCTGCATGGACTTGCGGCGATGGAACTGGTTCTCCTGCGTCCCTTGGACCGGTCCGGCTGCCATACGGGACCTCTTGGGAACATTGGATAGGGAATACGTTAAAGCGGGAGCTCCTTGAGATTTTCTCGAAGCAGCTTCAAAAGCGGCCGGAGCGGCTTGGCGATCCCTTTCGACGGCTTCCGCTTCTTTCCGCCGCTCTTCAAGTTTTTGTGCCTCCGTGCGCGTATCGCCTCGATGCGAGCAGAAGATGCGGCGGGTCCGCCGATGGTCAAGGAAGTAGTACGTTTCTTCGTACTAGGTGCTTGAACCACCTTTCCGTATTTGGATATCTTCGGAGCTATGCTGGGTGGTGGAGGGAAAGACCGGTCCGAAGGGCCTTGAGTAAGACCGGCACGGACGGCGAGGGAGCGATGATTGCCCACATAGTCCTCCCCCAAGTATCATTGGGAGGTAGAGGAGGGTGGCTCTTGAAGTTGTCCATTTTCCGTATTGAGTAATTGAATTTGCGTAAGAGGATGAAGGTTAAAAAATAACAAGATTCAAAGATAAAGAGAGAGATACTTACCGGATCTCGAGGGTTAGACGAGCTGAAAGCCGGACCTACTCTCGGGCATCCCGATAAATCCGGTTTCGAGCTGGAGCATTTGCTTGAGGTGGACTTCCAACCACTCTTTATCGGGGAGAAGAGTTCAATCCAACGGAATGGCAACGTCTTCGTTGAAACATCATGTTGGGTGTTCTTGCTTCTTGAGTGGTCGGACTCCTCGCACTATGAAGCTCCAAAGGATCTGTCTCGGCGGTGACGCCTTTGACTTCCTTTAGATATTTGATGCAAGCCAAGAGCGCGAGGATTTCTCCATCTTCTTTGAGTTTTTCCCTAGTATCTGCGGTAGGGAAAATTTTAGCTATCTTAGCGCCGAAGGGAGGGAGTGCGAGTCGGGGATTATCACGGAAGAACCACCCATTTTTCCAATGGGCTATGCTTTTGTTTAAGGAGATAGAAAAGTATTCATCCGCACTCCGAGCATTGAATTCCTACTCCGCCTACTGCAGCCTGGCGGTCCGAAGAGGGAAGTGGGCGGATTTGAAATAGATATTGGAATAGTTTAAAGTGAGGGAGAACTCCAAGGAAGGCTTCACAAAGGTGGATGAAAAAAGCAATCTACAGGATGGAGTTAGGATTGAGATTCACTAACTCCCATCCGAAAAGAAAAGAAGACCCCTAAAGAAGGAGCAGCAAGGGAGATCAAGGCCACGGAGGAAAAAAGCTTTAAAAACTAACTACGAGAGTCGTCTATTCCCAATGGGACTTGGCTAGGGGAAGGGACGCTTCGGTTTAAAATCGGTTGCGGAGGAAGGTATCCATCACGAACTGCATCATTAAGAGATGCTTAAGTGATCTTGCTCGTTACCTAAATCCCGAACGGCAAACGGAAGCCGGTCGCGAGGAACGAGAGGAAGAAGACGTGGGGTTGGTGGAGGATTTCTTTTTGCCCATATTGAGAAGATGGAAGAAGAAAACCTAAGATTGGTTTGTGCGGAAGAGAAGAACGAAGAACAAGAGCGAATGGTGGGCGCGTAAGGACTTTCGGCAATGGGTTTGACCTAGGTCGACCTTTCGTTTCTTTTTATAGGCACCGAGCATGGGCCCGGGGCTGAAAAGTTATCGGGCTATTTCACAAGGCCCGATGGATTTAGCATTAAAAGACTTATGTCGTGATCGTGCAATTATGACCTAACGGCCATAAGGATATTAAAGATCTGTTATTTGCGTTAATTATGACCTAACGGTCATAAGGATAATTAGTGCTATACTCACTGCTGATTTTTTGTGAATAAGAAAGCGGTCCGAAATATGAAATTTTCAGATTGGAAATTAGGTAATGCTGAATTTTATAATTTAGCATTATGAAAGAGTTAGACTTTACTTAACTCAATTTTAATGTTAATGGGTGTTAATCATCCGGCTGATCATAGGCCTTGGAGACTCGAGTCGATGTGAGAATATGGGGAATAAACTTGTCCGATCAACCAGGATTTTTAATTAAATGTGATATGACTGGTTAGACCGGTCCGATAAATGTGTTCTTGGCGGAAAATGCTAAGAGGTATATGATTTCACGAAAGATAATAAAGCATAGTCTCTCCGGAAAGACTCTTGCATTATTTGGGATCCTCAAATGATACAAGTCGGGGCTATAGCTAATTAGGTGCACTCGATCGGTGCATCGTATTTCAGGAGCGATGCAGTAACGATCGTGGGAGGTGGATAATGGAAAATCAAATGGAGCGAGTCTCTAAAGATTGCATATTAAAGGAAATAATGAAGAATCAACTAGTGGACTCTTGCATTATTTGAAAGGAGTTCAAATGATCCAAGAGTCGGGGGCTATACCTAATTGGGTGCACCTAATCGGTGCACCGAAAGAAGAATAAGCAATGATTACCTAATTAGGTGATATGAAGGATAAAAGTACTAATTATTTGGGCTTTTTTAAAGTGCTTCGAAGAAAGAAGAACAATTGTAGCAGATTAGAGTCTTTTTAATTTTACCATGGAATCAAGACCAACATGCGGAAGACTGGTCGGTCTTATTCAAGGTTAAATCAAAAGTTACTCGGGGGCAGCTGTCGTATACTTGCCTTATGGGTATACGAGATGGTAACGGAATGGATGCGCAGAGACATGGTAACAAATTAATGAAGATAAAGGTGATGAAGATGGTCAACGGACTGGTTCTTGACCGGTCCGGAATAACGAAGATTACGTATACCGGTATGGAGACGAGGCGGGTATTAAGACCGGCGTATGATGACTTGAGAAGCTGGGACATCCCCTTCGGGACCACCCGGGAATCGGAACAGAGGGACACTCGACGAAGCGAGTTACAACAGAAGCATCATCTCATACAAGCCAGAATATATACATCATGGTATAATACAACCAAGTTTTCAAAATACAAACATTCGTGCAGCGGAAAGATAACATTATTGAAGTTTAACATCCTACGAGTATTCAGCGGAAGCTTGTTCTATTACAACTCAACGGACTTAAAACGAAACAACGTGATGCACGGAGCCCTTCGTACATCACGGTCCTCTCTCTTCGAGGTGTGGGGATACGTTCCCACCGAAGGGAACCTCCCTCGGGACACCTTGCTCCTCCTCGGGAAAACTGCCGTACAAGTCGTGATAGCACGACTCATTCCCTGTAAGGTAACGAACAAACCTTGAGTATTCTAATACTCAGCAAAGACCGACCCGTCAACATGGCACGCTAAGGCCGACGCCTAGTATGTAAAGGCTTTACGGTCTGTGGGGTTTACTCCTTTGCGAAAAACAGCATTAAAGGGTGGGTCCTTACTTTCGGTATTTTAGCTCGGGTTATGTTCATTAGCCATGGTGTTTGCAACCTAACTCTATTCAATCAAGTTTCCAAACAAGATAAATAGATCTTTACCCTTCCATCTCTCATCTTCCTCATCTTTCATAAAAGTTACTACGATGTGACGAGCTAAACAAGCGGTACTCATTACTGCGAGGGACGGCGATTCGAATCGATTTTTTTATACCAGCTGGCAAAACCGTACGACTACACGACGTATACGCATCACCCTGATCGTATACGACAACCTTTCCCGCTAACACCTGACAGCAGACTAGCCATTTCCAACTCCCCGGAAGTATGGCGACGCCACGACTTCCCTCGTGGTCGACCCATCTCCCTCGCGTGAGACTATCCTCTCACTAACAGCCGATAAAAGAGAGTTGGCTACGCTACATCTGCGGGGCGATAGGGTACATCAGCTTGCTGGGCCCATGATACCAGCATGTAGCACGGTACGTTCAAACTTGTTCAACTAAGCCGACAACGGTACGGTCCTTGACCAGACACGAGACGGGGCTACCACCTTGCAAGATCTCATCTCCGTCTTGCCCTTTCTCCTACGGGGCCCGTCCGGTCTCAACTTCTTTAACACTCTCAACAACTTTAATGTCAACACAAAAACTCTTAAAGCCTCCATGCTTTAAGTGCCCTAAACATCTACCATTGCCACCATGAATTAAGCTTAGCCTCTATTGAGCTACCTGTACCGAGTATAGAATAAACAAACGGAAACCTACCATAATGCATCTAAGGTGTCAACCAAACCCTAACACCTAATGCACAAGCATAATTGTACTATGTGATAAAGTAAAATATTTAAAAACATAGGTAGGATGCACCGGGGCTTGCCTTGAGTTTGTTCGAAGTTAGTCTCCTCGACGGCTGGGTCGACTTCGAGATCCCGGCTCCGACTCGCCCTCGGGTGGAACCTCGATTACTTTAGAACCTAGTCGACCAGCAATGCATCGCGAATCACAATCATGTATGCATGAATGCCCATGATGAAAGTATGCAAGGATTCATTAATGAAGTTCCATAGATAATAAGTAATGATTAATGCTTAATCACTTTAGTTGATTAA
The DNA here is from genome assembly GCA_031894775.1 of Chloris gayana. Classification (NCBI taxonomy): domain Eukaryota; kingdom Viridiplantae; phylum Streptophyta; class Magnoliopsida; order Poales; family Poaceae; genus Chloris; species Chloris gayana. The sequence continues at coordinate 31,200 of JAUNZO010002187.1, forward strand.
TAGATTAAAGATAAGTATGTTCATTAAGCATTAATTACTATTTGATTATGCTTGATTAGTAAATGTGTAATTAAGATCATTATTAATTAATTTTGTTTTCCTTAATTACTTAATTAAGGTCACTGATTACTTAAGTTTAATAATTAATGAATTACTCTGATTTATTAGGCAATAAATAAATAATTACTTTAAGTGATTAAAGACTAATAAGTTGTGATCACATAAAAATAATACAATTTAAGTTTAATTTTGGAAAATAAATTTCATTATTAATTTTTTCTGTAGTATCTCCTTCATTAAATAAAATTATTTTTCATAATTAAACATTTTATTTACATAAAATAATAACTTTTCTTTAATCAAAGAAAGTGATTAAATACAAATTATAAATAAATTTATTCAAAATAATTATTTTATTTCACAAATGGGTAGATCTCATTTTTCCGAGTTCAACAAAGTTGGTTTGGTATTTTTCTGAATTTTAACGAATTTTCTACGAATTTTGGGAATTTGAATTGAATCTAGAAAATAATTAAATTCGTAAAAAGGTTAAAGAGGCTTTGGGCGAAAGTAGCCGAGCCCGACAACTTGGCCCGGCCCGGAAGGCACGCGCACGGCCCACATGCCGGGACACCACGGCCATGGCCGCGGTGGCGGAGCGCGGCGGTGCTCCGCCGGAGTGGCGCGAGAGGGGGTGAGGTAGCTAGGTGTTTGGCTCTAGAGACTCGGGAGACCACGAGCAACTCAAGGGTGGGGCCTCCGGCGGCAAAGGTGGCCGGGACGAGTGCCGGCGGCGAGGTGGGGTGGCGGACGAAGTCCGGCGGCTCCGTGAGCTCACTAGGGTCGACCAACACACGAACGGTTTGGTTCCAGAGCTTCGTAAGACTCTCACGAAGATCGGCATCCACTTGCTACGAGACCAAAGATGGCCGGAACAGGGGCGCATCGGGAGCCGAGAGATGGACCGGCGGTTGAACTTGGGGAAAAACCGGATTCGGCCACCGTGTTGGAAAGATGAAACCAAAAGATGTTCTAGGGAATAGAGAGTAGTATAGCGCACACCATGGAAGAAAAATGAAGCTTTAAAGCTCACCGTGGTGGACGAATTTGGACGGCGCGGCTCGGGCTACGGCGGTGACCTCCCGGGAAATTTGCGTCGAATCACGGGGCTCGGCGCCTCGGAGGACGATTGAGGGCTATGAATCGGTGTAGGAAGTTCGTGCGAAACTTTTGGGTGGAGCAGCTTGCCGGGGAGGGGTTTGAGGCGGCCGGCGGGGTGGAAGACAGGGGCGCGGTGGTGGTGGTGTCCGAACAGGGGAAGAACGAGAGGGAAGAAGGGATGAGCACGGCCCGGTTTTATCCCCGGGGAGGTCCGGAGGCGGTAGGAGGAAGCAGCTGCGTGGCACGGCTTGGGAGGGCGCGCGGCTAGCAGGCTGGTGCGTGGCGCCGGCCATCGGCGGTGCGGCGGTTCGGGAGTGAGAGAGGGAGAAGAAAGAGAGTGACAGTGGGGTCGGGGTTATTTTACATAAAACCCCCTGGGTTTTTGTTTAATTAAAAAGCAACCTTCCGCAGCTCCAAAAATTCCGCAAAAATTCAGGGGTGTAATTGAGAAGATTTTAGGCATATTTTCTATTAAGCCCTAGTAGAAAATCCAAACCATTTTCGGATTAAAAAATTCATAGCTAAATTAAATAAAGAGATTTTGTTTATTTTCTGCAAATATTTTTACATGACAAAATGCTTTCAGTAAATTTTCATAAATTCTTATTTGTGATATTTGAACCATAGAAAATGTTAAACTTGAATTTTCTTCTCATTTTATTTCTTTTTAACACCTCATTTATTCTTTAGTTACTTTAATATTTTATGTGCTTATGATTAATACCACATGCTTAATGATCTCACAAATAAAATGTGATGACATGCTCATGAATGCCATGAAATGCATTTTATTGCTGTGGGTTGTTGCAGCCCTCCCCTTACAGGAATCTCGTCCCGAGATTCACGATCGAAACGACTAAGCGATAGTACTAAAGAACTCGGGGTAGTTTGATCGAAGAAACTCTTCTTGTTCCCAAGTAGCTTCGACTTCCGAGTGATTACTCCATTGGACCTTATAGAATTTGATGGTCCGATGGCGAGTCACTCTATCCTTGGTATCGAGAACTTTGACCGGACGTTCGTCATATGTCAAATCTGGTTGTAACTGTTCCACCTCAGTTGTCGGTATGTCCACTGGTGCTTTCAAACATTTCTTCGGTTGAGACACGTGGAATATGGTGTGTATACCCGACAAGTGTGCTCGGCAACTCCAAATGATATGCCACGACTCCACATCTTTCTAGGATTGGAAAAGGTCCGATGTATCGTGGTGCTAACTTGCCTTTGATTCCAAACCTTTGAACACCTTTGGTAGGAGATACTCGATGATAGACTTCATCTCCAATCTGAAATACCAACTCTCGACGTCGCTTGTTGGTATAACCGATCCGGCGAGATTTAGCTCTCTTGAGGTTCTGTTGGATGAGACGTACTTGTTCTTCCGCATCTCTTACCGGATCCGGTCCGAAAATTACTCTTTCTCCGCTCTCGGACCAATTCAAGGGCGTACGACAACTATGTCCATATAGAGCTTGGAACGGCGACATTCCGGCACTCTCTTGATAGCTGTTATTGTAGGAGAACTCTGCCAAAGGTAAGCACTTTTCCCAATCCTTACCATAGGTTAAGACACATGCTCGAAGCATATCCTCGAGATATTGATTGATCCTTTCCGTCCGGCCATCCGTTTGAGGATGATATGCCGAGCTTCGTATCAATTTGGTTCCCGAGGATTCTTGTAGTTGTTCCCGAATACTGGAGACAAGTTGTGTTCCTCTCGTCCGATATAATGGTCCTCGGCACTCCATGCAAACAAAGAATTCGAGAAATGTAGAGCTCTGCATACTTCTTGGCGAGTGTACCGTGTATGTACCGGTATAAAGTGAGCAGAACTTCGTCAACCGGTCCACAATGACCCGGATAGAGTCGTGTTTCCGTGGACTTAATGGTAATCCCATGATGAAATCCATGCCGACGTCTTCCCACTTCCATTTAGGAATGCTCGAGAGGTTGCAAGGGTCCCGCTTGCTTCAAGTGCTCGGCTTTGACCCGTCGACGGACATCACACTCGTTGACATACCTTGCTATCTCTCGTTTCATTCTTGTCCACCAAAATCTCTTCTTCAAGTCTTGATACATCTTATTGGTTCCAGGATGAATCGAATACTTGGACGTATGGGCTTCATCCATTATCTTCTTGCGAAGTTCCAAGTTTTTAGGCACTACTAGCCTATTCTTGAACCGAGATAACACCTTCGTCATCTTTTTGGAAACACTTGACTTCACCCTTCCGGAGTCGTCTTTTGATGTGGTCCATACCAGCATCCTTCTGTCGAGCTGTTACCACTTCTTCACGAATGTCGTAGACTTACCTTACGGATATACATTGATTAGAAGAATGATTTATCAAGGACATGGTGGCCTATGGAAGACATAAGACCGGTGGGGTGGGCCCACGAGTGGTGTCCGACCGGTATAGGATTCTAGAAGGTTCCGTAAGACCGGTATGGAAACAGAGGCGGACAACGGGGCTGGTTTAATCCTCAAGGAAAGTACAAGATCGACCGAGTAGGACTGCGAATTGATAAGGAAGCTTAGAGATAGAGTTTCTAAGTATGTAGATATTGTATCAAACTAGGATTCTACATGTAACCTTGCCTCCCCGGACATATAAGGCGGGGGCGGGGACCTCTAGAAGGGGAAGTTCTCATAAGTTCGACAAGTTCCTAGAAGTTAGGACAAGTTCCTACACTCTACACAATTCGCAATTAGCAAATCGCTAAAAGCAATACATAACATACGGGAAACGTAGGGTATTACTCTCAATTCGAGGGGCCCGAACCTGTCTAAAATCGTGTGTTCCTGTGTGTTTTGTGTGTTGCAGCATCGAATTCCACGCTCGTAAGGGACCGGGTAGTACTAGTGCCGAGTTTAAGACTCGACATTTGGCGCGCCAGGTAGGGGTCCCGGCGAGTTCCCAGCGAGTTCGATGGCTTCTACTTTCGACTTCGACTTCGTTACAAGCTTCTAGATCTGCTTCGGGTTTCTCGACGTCATCGAGGCAGCGGTCGCCGTCGCGACGACGACGACGAGCGGTGTCGTAGGATGACGATCGCTGCCGCGACGACGACGACGGCCGGTGTCGCGGAGCGATGACCGGTGCAGGATGACGATCGTCGCCGCGACGACGACGATGAACGGTGTTGCAGGACAACGATCACCCCGCGACGACGACGACGACCGGTGTCGCGGAGTGGTGTCGCGAGGATGACGATCGCTGCCACGACGACGACAGCGATCGGTGTCGCCGAGCGATGATCGAGTGCAGGACGACGATCGTCGATGTCGCGAGACGATGATCGCCACTGCGACGATGACGACGACGACCGGTGTGACGGAGCGATGACCGGTGCAGGATGACGATTGCTACCGCAGCAACGACGGCGACCGCAATGATCGTCATCTTTTGACGACGATGATCGATGCCGCCGATGTGACACCCCCACCTCGCAACGCGAGAGGGATAGTCGAACAGGATCGTATCGGGAGACATTCGACGAAGCGAACGTTCATTGCACATACGTTAACAATACATCCATCATTTTCATATACATGTTTAGATACATGAGTGACATATTTTATATCTGAAGTTCACGTTATTATTATACATAGAGTTCGAAATTCAGATTTAATATACAATGAGCGGAAGCGTAAAGATAATCTCGACGATAGTTGCCTAAAATGTAACACATCAGCCCGTAGATGTGCCCATTCTTCTCGACAATCTCACCTGCACAAAAATGTTAACAACAAAGCCCCGAGTATCTAATATACTCCGCAAGTCTTACCCGACAAAAAAAATTGGTTTCTAAAACCGACTCCTAGTATGCGGGGGCTTGACCTGGCTTGCGGAAACTTGCAAAATCAGCACTTAAAGTATTTGTCTAACTCATGCTTTAGCCAGGTTAAGGGGGTTGAAACATGAATATAAATTTAGTGAGCATTTCTAACAAAACATGGTTGCAATACATGAAGTAATTCTTCAAAAATCAGCAAGCTTAATTATCATATTCACTTGTTACTACGATGCGATCTGCTCGAGACAAGTGGTACTCATCACCGCGAGGGACGGCGATATATATCGATTTACACCCTGCAGGGAAACCCAAATGCACGACATACGCATCATTTAAGAACACGTATGGCCACCTTTCACAAGATTATCATAGATATGAGCCGGGTCCACCCTCCGAGTGTGCATTCCACATGCGACCACGGTAGCGTCGGGTCCAAGGGTAATAACACACCCTCCATCTACTCACAAACCCGTGCATCCACCGTGACCAACACTTTGCACAAAGGGTGGAGCGACCGTCCAACACTACGACTCTCAAGTTACATCGGTTTACCAACTCCCATACGAAGGTATGCATTTGGTACACAACTCAATACTTGCTCGCGGAGTCACACGGTCCTCAACCGACGCGCACGAGGCTATGGCGAACATAGGCGAACCTTGCCACCGCATCCTACACATGCATTTCCCCGTACGGTCTCAATTTCATCAATATCATGTGAGAGGTAACAAAATTTAATCCCTAGACCGGGTGATCTCCAAATCACTCGGTGTTGCTACCGATGACTACTTACTAAGCATAGCATTTCTAACGAGAAAGGATTTTACCTATCCAATGAGACCATAGGCATAAAGGGATAATAATGCAACTACGGTTACGATCAACTCCTGAACTTAAATGCACAATACATGACATCATCACATGTGAAGTAAAGCAAAACTTTTAAAAGCGTGGGTTATGCACCGGGGCTTGCCTTGGCTTTGTTTGAAGTTAGCACTCTCAATCAAGTTCCATTCAGCGGGATCCTTCACGTGATTTCCTTCTTCGGTCGGGGTCCCTATATGGATGCAATGCATGATGTGAGTATGGATGCATACACAGATGTTTAGTTCATGGAACTTTCTCAATAACGAAATCTAATGCAATGTTTGCATAAAATAAATATGTTCATGTGGAGATGAAGATGATTTCTTATGATGATAATTTATGCAGGATATGTCATGGGGACAACCTTCTAATTAAAAGAAACATAGACCGTGTATCATAAAGGCACATGCTCTAGGTTGAAAATGAAACATGATTATGGCAAGTAATTTGTATAAGACTTAGCTAGTGTACTATATGGCTACATGAGCATGGCATATGATGTATTGAAGACAAACCTATATGAACTACCTTGCTGCCATGTACATGAAAGGGGCATGGTAGATGATGATCATGCGTGTAGTGCAAAGCTTAACGTGAATTATGCACATAATGGTATATGGCAATACATGAGGCAATGATTATGACTTAACATTTCTAAACATGAATTCTATGGTAGAACATCATTTGCTCATAATAAGCACCAGAAACAAATAATATGACATTTTTGTTTGCGTTTTTGCTAACTAAACCTTTATATGCAAATATGTGCTAGCTAAGCACATAATAATAAATATGATGAAAACATGTATGAATGCATAAAAGCCATGTACCAGAGGGTCCAATATGTTATGTAAAGTGTCTCATACCAATTTTCATGAATTTTACATTCTTCAAGATTTAAATAGGGGTTATAAAAGCTTAACAAGCTGCCATTTCTTTTTGCATAAAACTTTAATTTCTTGCACAGAAACATAGGTAAAACATTTGACCATTGCAAGGTTCATGTTTCAAGTATTCCAAAACATTTGAGTTTGCATTTTTCTCATTTTTATTTTGGGAGATATGAATTTGTTTAAAGTAGCTAACAGATTTACCATTTTCTGGATTTAGGGTGTGTGAACAGTAAAAATAAAATCAGATTTCATGTGTAGCTTTGGATCTTCTATTTCCCAAGGATAGGGCTGTAGTTTGAGCATAAGAGATGGTTGCAAAATATGGATAAGGAAGTGATACAACCATGGTGAGCTAAAGTTCAAGAAAGAGCTCACCGGAGAAGCAAAAATCAACGGTGAAACTAGAAGTAGTGTTCATGTCATACCTAAGGGAGAGCTTGGGATCAACCAAAAACAAACCATGCAAAGGTTGGAGGGAGTCCAAGTGAAGGCTTTTGCTGCCCTTGCTCATGCCAAGGTGAGCCATAGCATGGAGCTTCATGGTGAGTAGCCATGGTGGTTGCTTTTGGAGAGGATAAGGAAAAGGAGGAAGAAAGAAAGACTTGACTTGGCTCTTGACCAAAGAGAGAATGAGGGAGGGGAGTCTCTGGACGTGGTGCTGGCCTTAGGCTGGTCACTTGTTGGGTTGCTTGGTGGAGAAGGAAGCAAAGAGATAAGAGAGGAAGTGGGTCCTACAAAGTTGAAATTTCTGCACTGGTACTGTTGCAGTCAAGAGAAAATCAACGAGATTTTTGTTGGGGTTGCCAATTTTTGTGGTGGTGTAGAATGAAATTTGGGACAACTTTTATATAGAACTTTTCTTGAGATTCGGCCTACAAAAATTAATAAAAATCCTACACCAGAATCTGTTTTCTGCTTTTACTGAATTGGTAGGGCTATTTAACCTTTACCAAAAATTATGGTAACACAACTAAAATTCCTATTTTTGAATACCCTTCATTATTATGCAAAAATATTGGTATGGTTATGTTAACATTTTTAAGTGTGTGCATAATAACCTCTAGGCAATATTGAAAGCACTTGTATATGAGTTAGATATTGCAATATGGCTATGTGTCATTCTATGCATATTTTAACATAGCAACTTATAGAAAGCAATTAAGAATAAAACATTTCTAAATACAATCCCCATGATGAAACATGATTTTTTCTGATGATTGAGCACCAAAAGCAAATATGAATTTACATAAGCCTTTCCAATGATGCAAGGACAATGCAAAAATAGTGTACTTAAGGAAAATGTTAATATTTATCATGACATGCTCAAATGCACCAGAACCATGTGTGCTATGATGATTCATGCCAAATGAAATAGTATGTTCAAATTTTGATTAAGTTTGTTTTACAAATTCGCCTCGATTCAAGTCTGTTTCAGCCTAAACGTGAGGCCTTCTCAAGGAGCTTAAAATCGGACTTTTTGCTATAGATCTTGGGTGAACCATGTTGGGTAATGTAAAGTATGTGGTTCAAGGTTTACAACGAACATATAGTTGTTTTATTTGGATCTGTATTCAAAAAGTTATTGAATTTTAAAAACGTCAAGTTGTCACATGGGCATAACGGATTAGCATCTTAGAGTACTTGTATCTTTATTTTTCTACATATGAAGTTCTGGGATTATGACACTACGTTAAAGTACAAGTTATCTACTTTCCAAAGAACCCTTGCTCATGTAGTTTGGATCTGGGGTCCAGAAGTTATATCATTTTTAAAATGCAATCTTGTTTATGCGTTTGGTCACGATAGCATTTTCATCTCACTCAAAAATTAATTTTTACCATATAACCATAGGTGTTCATGTTCACCATGTTAAAGTACACGTCACAAACTTTCCAACGCGCTTTGAATCGTTCAAATCCGTGGTGTAAATCTCGAGTTATGATTTTTCTAAAATCCTTAATGTTTTCAGTTTTGTCCATCTCGTTTCGAATTTTTCCTAAGTGTGGCGCGCGGGGAGGGGTCGCCGGAGCGGCGGCGACGCTCACCGGCGGCGGCTAGAGGGCTTCGCACGGGCCAGGCTTGGCCGCCTGCGCATGGTTTTTGACGGCGCATCCGTTGGTGGGGGTGGCAAGGCGTGAGAGAGAACGGAGCATGCCGCGCGACGGCGACGCGGGCGAGAGGAGGACTCCGGCGGGGTGGCTCGTGCTCACCACAGCACGGAAGAAGCGAGTGGCCAAGGCTGAGGGCATCACCTGCGTGTGCAGATGCGCGGCGTGGGGTGGGTGCAGGCGTAGAGGCTGCGGAGGCGGGCTGGCGTCGACGGGGTGGCGGTGCGTGGTGACCGGCGGTGAAGAAGAAGGGGATTCCGTCACCGTCCGTGCTTGGCTCGGCCTCGGGAAGCAAGAAGGAGCTTAGCTAGACTCTTGGGCACCTTCCAGATGCGAGAACATGGCATGAGCTCACCTGAGCATAGCTCAATCGAGCTCGCCGGCGTTGAGGCGGAACCGGAAGCTCTCCGTGGGTTTTTGGTCGATTGGAGCTAGCGGAAAGGAGACAGGGCTGTAGATTGGAGCTGGAGCTGCGCAAGGACTCTGCGAAGCGCGTGCGCACGAGTGAGGGAGCTGCGGGTGAGGAGAGGGGCGGCGCACGGGGATATGAACCGGACGGCGGCCGTGGCGAACTTCTCTTCCCTGCCATCGACGGCCGAGCGTGCATGCTTCGAGGCGAAGCTAACCGGCGATGGACGACGCGTGGGACTGCACAGAGCGGCGAGGACGGGCGGTGCCTAATCGGCATGGGCACCGGCGGCGAACGCCGCTGACGGTGGCCCCGGCCACTGTGCCGATTTCTGTTCAAAGGTTATTCTTCCTATTTACAGTTTTGCCACTGCTGTTCCTCTCTGTAAATTGCTCATAGACTTTGATCCTTTTGACATTTTTGCAAACCAAAATTTGTGCTTATTCGGTGGATTGTGATGAGCAACTTTTGTTATAGGCAAAAGTTCAAATTCTGCTTGTAAAAATTTACAAAAATTCATGAACAGCTGCTGTTTTAAAACCCTGTTTGAATTTTCTAGGAAAATGTGCCATTCCAAAAATTTGGTAAAAATGTTCTAAAATCATGTTTTGATCTCCTCTACAAGGATCTGCAAAAATATTTGCATACTTTTGTTGAGGATCATTGAGTTTTAATTAGTTAGGTTTAAACTACATTTGAATTTTAAAATTTTCAAACTCTCTAATTCATTATTTCATGTGTTCACTCCTCTAATTAGTGCTCAATTCCTGTAATTAAGGTTTTGACATTGCTTACATGCTATTATGTGACATGGGATGTCACAGCCCTTCCCCTTAAAGAAATCTCGTCCCGAGATTTGCAAGGAGTTATGGGGGTAAAGATGACGGTAACGTTGGGACAAGAATGATTTAGAGTTTTGGGGTACAACCAGAAGTTTCCATGATCATGGCAAGACCATGTCGATTTCAATGTGTAAGGTTGTGGGATGGAGATACGGCTAATAGTACCAATGAGTCTCCAAACACAACATCTTTCTTTCCGGTTGCATATTCCGGGTTATACGCCATCCGTTCGGAAAAACATCATATTTGGATTCTCTCACTAAATTCTAATTTAGCAGCCTGCATTTCCATATAGCCTATCTTTGGCTTTGAGAAGCGCCTGGGCGAACCGGCACAATCCAAAAACAAGATGGCAATTTGGAATCACATATCCACTAAATTGAATTCTGCTCTCGGTACAACTTAGCATAATAAAAGGTTGGATGATCAATAGTTTCAGGATTCACTCGGGAGGTTTTACTAATAATGATGGTAATGATTCCAAGTGAGGGGAAGAATGAAAACAACTTTGGGTTGAGACCAAACGGTTTCTAATGATTGGTTTGCGGGGTTGGAAATTGGTGGCCGACAATTGGGATAGCACCTGAAATTCGTCCATGTTGTGAAGCTTTTGGTTATAACATTTTGGATTACTTTTTAGAATGTCATAAGTGCAGCGAAGGACATTACCCCTATTGTTTACGCGATTAAAGCCACTGGTTTAGTCTAGCATACTACATTTATACGCATACGCTACATAGAACCAACAGCAACACCTAAGCATCGCTATCGGTGTCCGAAGGCACGAACGGGTTGTTGACATCGGAAGCGGCGGTAGCGGCGGCATCATCATTATTTGCCAGGGGTGGTACATTTTTAAAACAAGTCAAATATCATGGCCTCCTAGTATTATGCCAAATGAACTAAAGTAAGATGAACGGTGTACAAAAGAAAGTAACTAGGCTTTGCACAAAATCGGTGACTGAAAACAGTTCTGGAAACTAGCTATTTTCACCTCTGGTATGAACAGTAGAAATTACCAAAACCTTATCAAAAGGCTAGAGAACTTTACAATCTTTCAAACGCATCTTAAAACACATAAAAAGCTTAATGGGATCAAAAGTTACGGCGATTTCCGACACTACCGGGTTCTGTCAAAATTTCTCGCAACTCTAGGTTGCTCTCTGTTTTTGCCATTTAGACCACCTTAATAACTTTTCCTGACCTACTAGATACTAGGAAAGTTGTGGGGCATAACATGAGCTTTCCAGAATGGGGTAGATCGCTTGATTTGGATAAGTAACGCAAAAGTTATGGTGATTTTGGCGAAACACCCGAAATCTGCCAATCTGGCAACTTTTGCTAGGGTTTCGGGTAGGTGTATTTTTGTTCGTTTTGACTTCTTTTTCATCCTGATTGTGATTACAGGGTTGTGGCACATATCATGAGCTTTCTAGATTGGGGTCAATCATTCCATTTGGATTAGCAACCAAATAGTTATGATCGTTTTCGCAGAACTGATTATTGGGTGGAAATTTACTGGTAATCGGGTGGTATTTATATGGCTGATTCATGTTTTCGTGTGTTTTCGATATCGTGACTTGATGAGTCATTTATGTTTGATAAATTTGAATTCGTGCACATATGTGATATGCATATGTTATGAATGGCATGAATGATGATATGAACATGCCGGTGCCTACGTCCTTTCCAAATTAAAAGGCGTGATCGGTATATAGCCGACCAACTCGCAATTTTAGTGGCAACACACACACGTTCTCAACACGGTTGCTACACGATCTATGGGTCGTGGTTAGCGTACCTGCAGAAGATCCATTGCAGAAACAGTACATCAAATTCAAAAGAAATTACGAAAACAAATCACAGTTCTACTATCATATAGAGTGACGATCCATTGAAGGGATCGCCTCGTGGATTGCCACGAGCCAACATTGTCCCGTATTATTACTTCCGCGGGCACGGAGCGCTAATTTAAATTGCGAACATACCTTGGCCAGGCCGTAGATGCAAGAAATTAAACAATCATAACCCAGGGTTAGTTTGCCACTTTCTACTTCTATTATAGACCTTAATTGGGCTTACTAGATCGTTCCTCACCGTATAACGTGTTTGCAATTTTTAAGAATGATCATTAACGTATGGCATATCCCGATTTAGCTCTGATACCAGCTGTGACACCCCCACCTCGCGAAGCGAGAGGGATAGTCGAACAGGATCGTATCGGGAGACATTCGACGAAGCGAACGTTCATTGCACATACGTTAACAATACATCCATCATTTTCATATACATGTTTAGATACATGAGTGACATATTTTATATCTGAAGTTCACGTTATTATTATACATAGAGTTCGAAATTCAGATTTAATATACAATGAGCGGAAGCGTAAAGATAATCTCGACGATAGTTGCCTAAAATGTAACACATCAGCCCGTAGATGTGCCCATTCTTCTCGACAATCTCACCTGCACAAAAATGTTAACAACAAAGCCCTGAGTATCTAATATACTCCGCAAGTCTTACCCGACAAAAAAAATTGGTTTCTAAAACCGACTCCTAGTATGCGGGGGCTTGACCTGGCTTGCGGAAACTTGCAAAATCAGCACTTAAAGTATTTGTCTAACTCATGTTTTAGCCAGGTTAAGGGGGTTGAAACATGAATATAAATTTAGTGAGCATTTCTAACAAAACATGGTTGCAATACATGAAGTAATTCTTCAAAAATCAGCAAGCTTAATTATCATATTCACTTGTTACTACGATGCGATCTGCTCGAGACAAGTGGTACTCATCACCGCGAGGGACGGCGATATATATCGATTTACACCCTGCAGGGGAAACCCAAATGCACGACATACGCATCATTTAAGAACACGTATGGCCACCTTTCACAAGATTATCATAGATATGAGCCGGGTCCACCCTCCGAGTGTGCATTCCACATGCGACCACGGTAGCGTCGGGTCCAAGGGTAATAACACACCCTCCATCTACTCACAAACCCGTGCATCCACCGTGACCAACACTTTGCACAAAGGGTGGAGCGACCGTCCAACACTACGACTCTCAAGTTACATCGGTTTACCAACTCCCATACGAAGGTATGCATTTGGTACACAACTCAATACTTGCTCGCGGAGTCACACGGTCCTCAACCGACTCGCACGGGGCTATGGCGAACATAGGCGAACCTTGCCACCGCATCCTACACATGCATTTCCCCGTACGGTCTCAATTTCATCAATATCATGTGAGAGGTAACAAAGTTAAATCCCTAGACCGGGTGATCTCCAAATCACTCGGTGTTGCTACCGATGACTCCTTACTAAGCATAGCATTTCTAACGAGAAAGGATTTTACCTATCCAATGAGACCATAGGCATAAAGGGATAATAATGCAACTACGGTTACGATCAACTCCTGAACTTAAATGCACAATACATGACATCATCACATGTGAAGTAAAGCAAAACTTTTAAAAGCGTGGGTTATGCACCGGGGCTTGCCTTGGCTTTGTTTGAAGTTAGCACTCTCAATCAAGTTCAATTCAGCGGGATCCTTCACGTGATTTCCTTCTTCGGTCGGGGTCCCTATATGGATGCAATGCATGATGTGAGTATGGATGCATACACATATATTTTGTTCATGGAACTTTCTCAATAACGAAATCTAATGCAATGTTTGCATAAAATAAATATGTTCATGTGGAGATGAAGATGATTTCTTATGATGATAATTTATACAGGATATGTCATGGGGACAACCTTCTAATTAAAAGAAACATAGACCGTGTATCATAAAGGCACATGCTCTAGGTTGAAAATGAAACATGATTATGGCAAGTAATTTGTATAAGACTTAGCTAGTGTACTATATGGCTACATGAGCATGGCATATGATGTATTGAAGACAAACCTATATGAACTACCTTGCTGCCATGTACATGAAAGGGGCATGGTAGATGATGATCATGCGTGTAGTGCAAAGCTTAACGTGAATTATGCACATAATGGTATATGGCAATACATGAGGCAATGATTATGACTTAACATTTCTAAACATGAATTCTATGGTAGAACATCATTTGCTCATAATAAGCACCAGAAACAAATAATATGACATTTTTGTTTGCGTTTTTGCTAACTAAACCTTTATATGCAAATATGTGCTAGCTAAGCACATAATAATAAATATGATGAAAACATGTATGAATGCATAAAAGCCATGTACCAGAGGGTCCAATATGTTATGTAAAGTGTCTCATACCAATTTTCATGAATTTTACATTCTTCAAGATTTAAATAGGGGTTATAAAAGCTTAACAAGATGCCATTTCTTTTTGCATAAAACTTTAATTTCTTGCACAGAAACATAGGTAAAACATTTGACCATTGCAAGGTTCATGTTTCAAGTATTCCAAAACATTTGAGTTTGCATTTTTCTCATTTTTATTTTGGGAGATATGAATTTGTTTAAAGTAGCTAACAGATTTACCATTTTCTGGATTTAGGGTGTGTGAACAGTAAAAATAAAATCAGATTTCATGTGTAGCTTTGGATCTTCTATTTCCCAAGGATAGGGCTGTAGTTTGAGCATAAGAGATGGTTGCAAAATATGGATAAGGAAGTGATACAACCATGGTGAGCTAAAGTTCAAGAAAGAGCTCACCGGAGAAGCAAAAATCAACGGTGAAACTAGAAGTAGTGTTCATGTCATACCTAAGGGAGAGCTTGGGATCAACCAAAAACAAACCATGCAAAGGTTGGAGGGAGTCCAAGTGAAGGCTTTTGCTGCCCTTGCTCATGCCAAGGTGAGCCATAGCATGGAGCTTCATGGTGAGTAGCCATGGTGGTTGCTTTTGGAGAGGATAAGGAAAAGGAGGAAGAAAGAAAGACTTGACTTGGCTCTTGACCAAAGAGAGAATGAGGGAGGGGAGTCTCTGGACGTGGTGCTGGCCTTAGGCTGGTCACTTGTTGGGTTGCTTGGTGGAGAAGGAAGCAAAGAGATAAGAGAGGAAGTGGGTCCTACAAAGTTGAAATTTCTGCACTGGTACTGTTGCAGTCAAGAGAAAATCAACGAGATTTTTGTTGGGGTTGCCAATTTTTGTGGTGGTGTAGAATGAAATTTGGGACAACTTTTATATAGAACTTTTCTTGAGATTCGGCCTACAAAAATTAATAAAAATCCTACACCAGAATCTGTTTTCTGCTTTTACTGAATTGGTAGGGCTATTTAACCTTTACCAAAAATTATGGTAACACAACTAAAATTCCTATTTTTGAATACCCTTCATTATTATGCAAAAATATTGGTATGGTTATGTTAACATTTTTAAGTGTGTGCATAATAACCTCTAGGCAATATTGAAAGCACTTGTATATGAGTTAGATATTGCAATATGGCTATGTGTCATTCTATGCATATTTTAACATAGCAACTTATAGAAAGCAATTAAGAATAAAACATTTCTAAATACAATCCCCATGATGAAACATGATTTTTTCTGATGATTGAGCACCAAAAGCAAATATGAATTTACATAAGCCTTTCCAATGATGCAAGGACAATGCAAAAATAGTGTACTTAAGGAAAATGTTAATATTTATCATGACATGCTTAAATGCACCAGAACATGTGTGCTATGATGATTCATGCCAAATGAAAGAGTATGTTCAAAATTTGATTAAGTTTGTTTTACAATTTCGCCTCGATTCAAGTCTGTTTCAGCCTTAACGTGAGGCCTTCTCAAGGAGCTTAAAATTTGAATTTTTGCTATAGAACTTGGGTGAACCATGTTGGTTAATGTAAAGTACATAGCTCAAGGGTTACAACGAACTTATAGTTGTTTTATTTGGATCTGTATTCAAAAAGTTATTGAATTTTAAAAACGTCAAGTTGTCACATGGGCATAACGGATTAGCATCTTAGAGTACTTGTATCTTTATTTTTCTACATATGAAGTTCTGGGATTATGACACTACGTTAAAGTACAAGTTATCTACTTTCCAAAGAACCCTTGCTCATGTAGTTTGGATCTGGGGTCCAGAAGTTATATCATTTTTAAAATGCAATCTTGTTTATGCGTTTGGTCACGATAGCATTTTCATCTCACTCAAAAATTAATTTTTACCATATAACCATAGGTGTTCATGTTCACCATGTTAAAGTACACGTCACAAACTTTCCAACGCGCTTTGAATCGTTCAAATCCGTGGTGTAAATCTCGAGTTATGATTTTTCTAAAATCCTTAATGTTTTCAGTTTTGTCCATCTCGTTTCGAATTTTTCCTAAGTGTGGCGCGCGGGGAGGGGTCGCCGGAGCGGCGGCGACGCTCACCGGCGGCGGCTAGAGGGCTTCGCACGGGCCAGGCTTGGCCGCCTGCGCATGGTTTTTGACGGCGCATCCGTTGGTGGGGGTGGCAAGGCGTGAGAGAGAACGGAGCATGCCGCGCGACGGCGACGCGGGCGAGAGGAGGACTCCGGCGGGGTGGCTCGTGCTCACCACAGCACGGAAGAAGCGAGTGGCCAAGGCTGAGGGCATCACCTGCGTGTGCAGATGCGCGGCGTGGAGTGGGTGCAGGCGTAGAGGCTCGGAGGCGGCCGGCGTCGACGGGGTGGCGGTGCGTGGTGACCGGCGGTGAAGAAGAAGGGGGATTCCGTCACCGTCCGTGCTTGGCTCGGCCTCGGGAAGCAAGAAGGAGCTTAGCTAGACTCTTGGGCACCTTCCGGATGCGAGAACATGGCATGAGCTCACCCGAGCATAGCTCAATCGAGCTCGCCGGCGTTGAGGCGGAACCGGAAGCTCTCTCGTGGGTTTTTGGTCGATTGGAGCTAGCGGAAAGGAGACAGGGCTGTAGATTGGAGCTGGAGCTGCGCAAGGACTCTGCGAAGCGCGTGCGCACGAGTGAGGGAGCTGCGGGTGAGGAGAGGGGCGGCGCACGGGGATATGAACCGGACGGCGGCCGTGGCGAACTTCTCTTCCCTGCCATCGACGGCCGAGCGTGCATGCTTCGAGGCGAAGCTAACCGGCGATGGACGACGCGTGGGACTGCACAGAGCGGCGAGGACGGGCGGTGCCTAATCGGCATGGGCACCGGCGGCGAACGCCGCTGACGGTGGCCCCGGCCACTTGTGCCGATTTCTGTTCAAAGGTTATTCTTCCTATTTACAGTTTTGCCACTGCTGTTCCTCTCTGTAAATTGCTCATAGACTTTGATCCTTTTGACATTTTTGCAAACCAAAATTTGTGCTTATTCGGTGGATTGTGATGAGAAACTTTTGTTATAGGCAAAAGTTCAAATTCTGCTTGTAAAAATTTACAAAAATTCATGAACAGCTGCTGTTTTAAAACCCTGTTTGAATTTTCTAGGAAAATGTGCCATTCCAAAAATTTGGTAAAAATGTTCTAAAATCATGTTTTGATCTCCTCTACAAGGATCTGCAAAAATATTTGCATACTTTTGTTGAGGATCATTGAGTTTTAATTAGTTAGGTTTAAACTACATTTGAATTTTAAAATTTTCAAACTCTCTAATTCATTATTTCATGTGTTCACTCCTCTAATTAGTGCTCAATTCCTGTAATTAAGGTTTTGACATTGCTTACAGGCTATTATGTGACATGGGATGTCACAGCCGAGCGATGATCGACGCCACGAGGATAATTTCAACGAGCTTTCACCGGTCGTCACCTTTAACTTGAGCGCCGCTGCTGCTCGGACGCGGTCTTGAGCACTAGCGCGGCCGCTGATCTTCAGTTTTGACCAATCGCGCCGTCTTCAACAGCTTTCGTCGGTCGCCTACTTCAACTTTGAGCGCCGCTGCTGCTCGGACGCGGTCTTGAGCATTAGCGCGGCTACCAATCTTCGGTTTCGACCGATCGCGCCGTCTTCAACAGCCTTCATCGGTCGTCTACTTCAACTTTGAGCGCCGCTGCTGCTCGGACGCGGTCTTGAGCATTAGCGCGGCTGCCAATCTTCCGTTTCGACCAATCTCTCCGTCTTCAACAGCTTTCGTCGGTCGCCTACTTCAACTTTGAGCGCGCTGCTGCTCGGACGCGGTCTTGAGCATTAGCGCGGCTGCCAATCTTCGGTTTCGACCGATCGCGCCGTCTTCAACATCTTTTATCGATCGTCAAATTCGATTTGGATCGCCGCTGCTGCTCGGACGCGGTCTTGAGCATTAGCGCGGCTACTAATCTTCGGTTTCGACCGATCGCGCCATCTTCAACAGCTTTCATCGGTCGTCAACTTCAATTTAGAGCGCCGCTGCTGCTCGGAAGCGGTCTTGAGCATTAGCGCGGCTGCTGATCTTCGGTTTTGACTGATTATATCGCCTTCAACCATCTACATTGGACGTCCGTTTCAATTTTAAGCGTTGTTGCTGCACGAAGATGTTGACTTGAGTCGAGCGCGATCGCCAAACTACTCATCGATTGGATACATCATCTTCGGCCGGGCTTGGGGGCTACGCCCAATAAACCAGCTAAGTCGTTTTTACGCTTAAGTTTTTGAGTTTAAACTTATATAATGTGATGCTCATAATAGCTTTTTGATAGTATGAAATATGTGAATCTTTGCCTATCTGCATGGTTTTATTTATCTTGGAATCTTAATTTTTGAATTAATTTATCAAGTTATGGGCTGCTATTTGAGAGCGGTCGGTTAATAATTTGTGATCCCGAGTTCTAAGACCGGTCATTTTTCCTATACGGCTCGATTTTGTTAAGTAGACCGCCGCTATGTGCTATACCTAATGCTGATTAGAGCCGGTGGTCATGTCATAGTTGGTTTGTGTTGAATTAACCATCGTTGCTTGGTTATAGACTTGATTGGTTGAAACAGGATGGTAAAATTTAAGTTTTCGAAATTGGAGTGACCGGTTATTAAAGTTGAAATTACATTAGGCATATAATGATTAATCTGGACCGCTGCAGTTTGCGCGAAAGGAGAAAATCTTATATGTTGAAGTAAGGAAAACATATAAATACCGGTCAAGAATATGGAAATAATTTGAGATCTACAGTAAATAAAACATTGGAGTATTTATTTACATATGAGCACATTTATGTACATCTTAAATTGTTTTTACAAATACCATGGACTAGGAACTAGGTCTCGGCTCCGCTTGATATACCGGTGCTTTTGGTCTTGGGTGCGGCGACAGAGGAGAAGTCCACGTGATTTGGATAATCACGGGGCTCTTTGCCAATTGTGATGACCGGTCCGAGTGTTCGACGCTCGATCAGTTAAGCATTTTAGCCCGAATATATGATTTCGGAGTGATTTATACAACAAACTAGTCGGGTTGAAGACTCGCTGTCCGATCGATTGGTTAACCTTAGGCCCCGGGTGTTAATCATTCAGCTGATAATAGGTGTGAAAAATTTGAGTTTATTGTGTGAATTTTGGCGACTGATTTGATCGATCAGGAATTTGGATTTGAGCGCTATTCGATAAGAGGAATATAAGTTATGACCGATTTGAGCGGTCGCAGTATCGATTACCGATGCGAATCACCGGGAGTATGAGATTTGACACCGGTCCGGACCGGTCGAAAAGTATGTTCTTGGCGGAAGATGTTAAGAGCTACGAGAGGAATGGTCGACGTGATTTGAATAATCACGGGGCTATTTTGCAAATGTTTGAGCGGTCCGAGGTATGGAGTGCTCGATCGCAATAACATTGGAATATTAAATTGGATTGTTTGAGGAAATTGAATAATGAGACTGGTTAGATCGAAGACAATTAGGTCTTGCCTAACTAAGTATTGTGAAATTGGATGCCTTAGGCCCTGGGTGTTAATCATTCGGCTGATTATAGGTCTTGGAGACTCGAGTCGATGTAAGTTAATTGGGAAACCGGTCCGATCAACCAGAATTTTGGTTCTTAGTGAAATTTCACTAAGCGGATTATGAGTTCATGCTGATTTAAGGCGGTATGTTATGTCGAGCTGGTGTGAATCTCCGGAGATATGAAGTTCGACCGGTATGAAAAATATGTTCTCGCCAGAAATTGCTCGGAGGAATGTGATTTGATGGAAAATAATAAAGCATAGTCTCTCAAGAAAGACTCTTGCATTATTTGCGATCCTCAAATGATACAAGAGTCGGGGACTATACCTAATTAGGTGCACCTGACCGGTGCACCGTGTTCAAGAGCGGTCTGCAGAGATCTCGGGAAGCTGGAAAAATAATGGAAATTGAAAGGAGCGGTCTCGTAGAAATTGCATATTGAAGAAAATAATGAAGAATCAACTAGTGGACTCTTGCATTATTTGAAAGGAGTTCAAATGATCCAAGAGTCGAGGGCTATACCCAATTGGGTGCACCTAACCGGCGCACTAGAAGGAAAATGCTTTTGTTTTTGCACACCTAATTAGGTGGTATGGAGGATAAAATACCAATTTTTTGGCTTTTTGAAGCGTCTTGAAGAAAGAAGAAAGTATTACAGAAGATTGGAGTTCTTTTTAATTTAACATTGGAATCGGACCAACATGCGGAAGACTGGTCGGTCTTATTCAATGTCAAATAAAAAATTACTCGGGGCTGCTGTCGTAGACTTACCTTACGGGTATACATTGATCGGAAGAATGATTTATCAAGGACATGGTGGCCTATGGAAGACATAAGACCGGTGGAGTGGGCCCACGAGTGGTGTCCGACCGGTATAGGATTCTAGAAGGTTCCGTAAGACCGGTATGGAAACGGAGGCGGACACCGGGGCTGGTTTAATCCTCAAGGAAAGTACAAGATCGACCGAGTAGGACTCCGAATTGATAAGGAAGCTTAGAGATAGAGTTTCTAAGTATGTAGATATTGTATCCAACTAGGATTCTACATGTAACCTTGCCTCCCAGGACATATAAGGCGGGGCGGGGACCTCTAGAAGGGGAAGTTCTCATAAGTTCTAACAAGTTCCTAGAAGTTAGGACAAGTTCCTACACTCTAGACAATTCGCAATTAGCAAATCGCTAAAGGCAATACATAACATACGGGACGTAGGGTATTACTCTCGATTCGAGGGGCCCGAACCTATCTAAAATCGTGTGTTCCTGTGTGTTTTGTGTGTTGCACCATCGAATTCCACGCTCGTAAGGGACCGGGTAGTACTAGTGCCGAGTTTAAGACTCGACAACGAATGGTAGGAATAAGAGCCAAGTTGGTCAATGCTCCATACGGAATAATCCGAAGGATTGGCTCTTCACTTCCTTGTGGGGATGGTTGAATCATGAGTTGAGCCATGAGATTATTGCAATGAACCTTGCGGCTTAAGGCATCGGCTACCACGTTGGCCTTACCGGGGTGGTAGTGGATTTCCAGCTCATAATCTTTGATTAGTTCTAACCATCTTCTTTGTCGCATATTCGGATCTGCTTGAGTGAAGATGTACTTGAGACTCTTGTGGTCCGTGTATAAATGTACCAAGTTACCCGGAAGATAGTGTCTCCGACCTTTCAATGCGAGCACCACTCGCTGCTAATTCCGAGATCATGCGTAGGATAGTGTTCCTCATGACGCCTTAGTTGTCGAGACGCATAGGCAATTACTCGACCTTCCTGCATTAGGACACATCCAAGTCCTGTTCTCGATGCATCACAATACACATCAAAAGGCTTCGTCGGATCCGGCTGAGCAAGTACGGGAGCTGTGGTCAACAATTTCTTCAACGTTTGGAAAGCTTCCTCACATTCCTTGCTCCATATGTAC
Organism: Chloris gayana; assembly: GCA_031894775.1. Lineage (NCBI taxonomy): Eukaryota > Viridiplantae > Streptophyta > Magnoliopsida > Poales > Poaceae > Chloris > Chloris gayana. The sequence goes on from JAUNZO010002187.1 coordinate 52,986, forward strand.
TTCTTATCCTTTTCTACTAGCTTAGTCATTGGCTTGGCAATCTTTGAGAAATTTGGGATAAACCTTCTATAATAACCAGACTAATCCCAAGAAACTCCCGATCCGTGAGACAGGACTTCGGTGAGTCCCAATCCAACACTTCTTGAACCTTGCCTGGGTCAACGGCCACTCCTTCGGCTGATATTACATGACCTAGGAACGGTAGTTCTTTCAGCCAAAATTCACACTTGCTAAACTTAGCATAGAGCTGATGATCCCTTAGTCGTTGTAACACAACTCTTAAGTGATTGGCATGTTCCTCTTCCGACTTAGAGTAGATCAAGATGTCGTCAATGAATACTACGACAAACTTGTCCAACTCCGGCATGAATACTGAATTCATGAGGTACATGAAATGTGCTTGGTGCATATTCAGATCTGGTGGAAAAGGCAGTCTTCGGTATATCTTCAGCTCCGATCTTAATCGATGGTATCCTGAGCGAAGATCTATCTTGGAGAAAACTTTAGCTCCCATCGGTTGATCAAACAAGATATCAATCCTCGGAAGAGGATACTTGTTCTTGATGGTAACCGAATTCGGAGGTCTATAATCCACACATAGCCTCAATGTCTTGTCTTTCTTCTTTACAAATAAGGCTGGGCATCCCCATGGTGATGAACTTGAACGTATGTATCCTTTGTCCAACAATTCCTTTAGTTTTACCTTCAATTCTGCCAGCTCATTTGGTGGCATCCGATACGGCCTTCTTGATATTGGTGCGGTTCCAGTGCTGTAACTCTATCTTAAACTCTACCGCTCGGTCCGGCGGTAGTCCCGGCAAGTCGTCCGGAAAGACATCTCGGATACTCACGGACTATGGATATATCCTCCAAACTCTTACCTACAACCTTATTGACCATTGGCAGCATAGCTTGAAGAAAAGTTAAGAGCAAGCAATCTCGACCATGAACAGGAGAGTTAAGATATACGACTCGAGATGCTATATCCAATACTGCCTTATGGAAATTCATCCATTGCATGCCAATAATTGCATCTAACCCTTGCCCATCCAGGATGATTAATGAAGTAGGATAAACCTTGCTACCCAATCTTAATGGCATATTGGCAGCTGCTTCATTAGTAAGGATTTTACCCCAGGTGTTGAGATAATATGTGTCCATGTCAACTTAGATGGTGTGATGCAATGCTTGAGCAATGTAGGACTTGTTGATGAAATTATGCGTAGCTCCCGAATCAAATAAAACCATAGCAGGATGTTCGGCGATAGAAAACATACCCGCTAAGATTTGTCCTCCTTTGGGAAGCTCTTCGGCCGTCGTAAAGTTGGCACGGCCGATCTTCACTTGTGTATTCTTGGCTGGTGCCCTCCGTTGGTTCTGCGGCTGCCCTTGAGGTCGGGGTGCAGATGGTGCCTTCGAGGATATGGGCAGCTGCGGTAATAATGTCCCGAACGGCCACAATTGAAACATGGCGGTCCATTCTCGTTGTGGTGCTTGACCCACCGGTCGGGGATTCCGGAAGTTCCGTTGCCGATAGGGCGGATGATACCGATTCGGCCGCTGTTGCTCGAGGTTGCTCGGGGTGATTGATTCTGCCGGTAGAAATTGGGACGAGAGGGTGTATGCCGATAACGCCGACCCGATGGTGCAGTGTAAACCAGCCTGTACTTTGATGGTCCCCCACTTCCTTGTCCCGTAGCCGGCCTTTTCTTGTTCTTCTCCGTCCGATGAAGACGGATAGAGTCTTCTAGTGCAATAGCGTCACTCACAAAGTCGGTGAAGTCGTCGGTCTTGTTCAACACCAAGCGAGACCGTAGCTTGGTACTCATTCCCTCCCTGAACAAATTCTTTTTCTTGGCATCTCGTGTCCACATGTTCGGGAGCGTATTGAGCAAGGCGGTTGAATACCTTGGAGTAGGTGTGAACATTCATATCCCCTTGCTTCGATGAGAGGAACTCCTTTCTCTTCGATTCATTAAGCCTTCCGGAATATGATGCTCTCTCGAAGGCTTTAGTGAACTCTGCCCATGAAATTTGATGTCCTGGAGGAAATATTGCTTTGTAGTTTGCCCACCGGGCTCCGAGCAAATCCTTGCAATTGCTGTGAGGCAAAGAGGGTCTTCCGATAATCCGTGCACGGGAACAGCTCCAGCTTCGACTCAATGGTACGCAGCCGGTTGTCGGCTTCTAAGGGCTCACCCGCATCCGAGAAGACCGGGAGGCGAACCGATAAGAAGTCGGAGAACGTCACCCTGTCCTCCGGTGCATTGCGGCCTTGGTGACGTTCCTGTGGAGCAGTGTTGCGAACCAATTGCTCCAATAATTCTCGCTGCTCCGCGCGAGAATCCAAGATCTTGCAGCGATGGCTCGTGCCAAGGTCGGGTGTGGTGGTGGTGTTCCCGCCCCACGTTGAGAACTCTCGGGCTCATCGCGTCTCCTTGTTCCAACTATTCTGTCCAAGAAAAGTTTACGTTAGACATCTTCATTCCAACATAACAATGGAAGAAACAGGGATACGTAGATGAGAACTCCAAGGAATCTTTATGCAACAAGCCATCTTTATTAAAGCAACCACCAAATCCAAGTAGCACATGTTTCTACACTCACGTTACAATGGGTCCTAGGATACACTCATGCGTGGTTACATCACGCTCATTATTTAACTAGCACCTATCTTACATACTAGCTTTTCTCACTTGCTACTAGCTAGCACTCTACTACTCTTCGTGACGCCCGGATGTCACTTCCTGGCTTATGGAACTGCCTGTCTCGGATTCTCGCATCCTCTAGTCGTGGAATCTCCGTGAAGTCTATGACTGAATCCACGTCCATTATCTCCTCGGGATCCTCCTCTTCTTCTTCGATTCAGCCTCCATAGGATATTCCTGCACTATTGGTTCATCTCCTGGAGGTTGTTGTCCTATTGCTTCATTCATTATTGCATTGTGTGCTTGCAGCAGATCTTGCTCTAACCGAGTGATCGGTGCATGCGCGTTTGCTAGTTGCTGATCCTCAAATTGAATCTGTTGCTCCCTCGTTTAGCAACTGCGCCTCTCTAATTGCTAGCAACTCCTCCTTTTCCTGCAGCTGTCTCTCCAGCCGACTACACGAACATCCTCCCGTGATCCTCTTACTTCATTCACACCCGTACGTGTGTTGTCCATCTCTCGTGAAGAAGTAAGAGCATCAGATACAAGTAGAAACTAATCCTAATATTTTAGCACCTTTGTTTATTCTAGCAACTGCATATATATATAGTACTACCATTTTCTTCCCATCGTTATTGTTGGTACAAACTCAAACCCACTTTTCGTACACTCCCAACTGCCCAACCTCCGCTAGTACCCTATATACATCCGACCTATGTCAGCAAAATGTGGCTACCCTCCTACATTAGTGACAACACAACACAACTAAGCCGACGGCGCGTGACTCGCCGCCGTCCGACTCGACGTCCCAAGCTGGTGAAGCGGGTTGTGGCTCGTAGTCCATCCCGGAGACCTCCTCGTCCGGTGGACCCCTGCTGCTGCTGCTGCTGCTGCCACTCGCTGCTGCAACTGCTCGAACTCCTCAAACAGGTCGTCGTGGTCGTGGAGCAGGTGCGTGGTGTGCCTCGGCTAGCCCGTTGTACCGCATTTGTAGCTGACCCAGCTCGACCTCTCTCGTGACCGGGACCCGAAAGTGCATCTAGGCCCCTAATTATGGTTTTGAGTGATTGACGTCAATACAATTAAAAAGGACTAATATTCTAAATGAGCTTGTGCGCAGTGCATATCTAAAATTCAATTGAGAGCAAAGAAACACAAAAAGGAAGTGGTCATACTCGCTCATACGTGCAAGATTTGAAAAATGGATCACTCATGCTCAAGATCAAGCTATGAAGCCTTTTATTTATGTCTTGAGTATAGGAAACACCGTACTATCAAGAGGGACACACAAGTGTGAGGTGTGAAAAATGAAAGTGCTCAAAACTCATTCCAAACACAAAATATCATTTGGAGTCGGACATATCCGACTCACTCGGATATTGGACTCGGACTCCAGAGAGCTAGCAAAAGAAAATTCCACATGGAGTCGGACATATCCGACTCGGTCGGACAGAGAGTCGGACTCCGTAACCGTGGCACACCTTTGAAACCCTAGGAGTCGGACAATCCGACTCGGTCGGATATATCCGACTCCACAGAGTACTCGGACATATCCGAGTTTTGTCGGATTTAAGACTCGGACTCCGGAGCGAAATCCAATCTTTCGAAACCCTAGCGAGTCGGATATATCCTACTCACTCGGATATATCCGAGTCGGATCCGAGCCAACGGCTCTTTTGAGTGCCCCGGCTATTAAAGTGGACCTCGTCCACTTTTGGCCGGTTGGCACTCCCCACATTCTCAAAAATACTCCCCAACTCACTCAAGCTCTCCTCCTCTTCAAGTTTGATTCCCCACTCCAATCCTTGGTGGATTTGTGAGAAGATTGAGAAGAAAATCATTGAGCTTCATCTCCATCTCAAGAGCACTTGATTTCTTCCATCGCCGGTACTTGGTGTGTTTGTTACTCTTGGGGATTCATCCCCTAGACGGTTAGGCGTTACCCGGCGAGCTCCCAAGCTTGTGGTTGAGACTCGGGTCGTTTGTATTGCCCCTCCCTTCGTGGAGCTTTGTTTTAGTGGATTTAAACCGGCCTTTGTGGCGGTTTGACGAGGTTTAGGGTTGAGAGCAACCCGGTCCTTGGTGGACTCCTCAACGGAGACGTAGGCTTCTTGGTGGAGCTGAACTTCGGTGAAAAATCGTGTGTCTTTGTGTCTCCCCTTTATTTCTTGCAAATTGATGTGCTATAGCTCTAGGGTGTTCTTGCTTAAATTCCTAGATTTACTTGCATAGGTGGCTTGCTTGTTTGTCTTCTTGTAGCCCTAGCTTTCTAGTGTTGCTAGCTGCTTTCTTGTTGCTTTATTTCCGCGGATTTGTCCATCTTGACTCCCGTTCCCCTTTCCGCACGAGGGAGTCGGATTTGTCCTACTCTAGTCGGATATTAGTCCATAGTCGGACTTATCCTACTATAGTCGGACATTTGAGTCGGACAAATCTTTCCTGCGTATTTAATTTGTTAAATTAAGTGATTTTCGGGATTATCGCCTATTCACCCCCTCTAGGCGACTTTCAATTGGTATCGAGCCGGTATCTTCGTTGAAGCCTCACCGCTTGAAGATTAAAGATGGCAAATGAGAAAGATGCAACGGCTAGTGGTAGTGGTGGCGGTGAAGTACCACCTAGGGTAGCCGGTGAGGAAAGGCGTGAGAACTCACCGGGTGATGCTAGAAACCAAAGTGGAAAAGAAGTTGCCAAGGATGGACACGTGCCAAGCGCTTTGCCAATAAGTTACAACAAAACACCATACTCCTACAATGACGGAAGAGATGAGCATATTGGACAAGGGTCCGGTAGACTACCATATTTTGATGGTCAATACTTTGATCATTGGAAAACAAAGATGCTTGCTACATTTGGACTCAATGCATCAAAATGTGAGAAGTGTAACTCAAAATGGATTCTTGTGGGAATGTAGAAGCAAGCCAACCGCACAAGACTTGTTCAATGTAAGATGCAATGTGGCGGCAGCTAGTGCTCTAGTATCCGCACTTAGTCCCGCCGAGTATGAGAAGGTAACCGGATTGGAGGATGCCCATCAAATTTGGTTGAAGCTTGAATTGGTTCATGAGGGCATTGATAGTGTGAAGGAGTCTAAGCTAGAAGGGCTTAGAGAAGAATTTAACTACTTTGTCATGAGGTCGGATGAAGGGCCAAGGGAAGCCCATGATAGGATGATGAGGATAGTTAACATGAGAAGAGCACTTGGAGAGAAGGTGTTGGACTTGGATGTGAATAGAAGGTTACTACAAGCATTGCAAGCATGGGATGCAAACATAGTATCCAACATAAGGGACAAAGATGGCTTTAGATACTTTACCACCGATGAAGTGATTGGAAAGGTGCTTTCCCAAAAACAGCAAATTGATCAAGGGAATAGAATCAACGCTTTGCTTAGAGATAAGGAAAAGGCCAGTAGGAGCAAGAATGATTTGGCTCTCAACGCCGAACAAGAAAAGAAAAAGAAGGTGGTTGAGGAGAGTGATGATAATAGTGATGATGAGATGGCTCTCTTCGTGAAAAGATTCAACAAGCTCATGTCAAAGAGAAGCTTCAAGAAGGATGATCAAGACAAGAGCAAGTCAAGAAAGGCCAAAAACAAGTGCTACATTTGTGGAGATAAAGGTCATTTCATGGCGGAGTGTCCGAAAAACTACAAGAACAAGCAAAACAAGAAGGGTGACAAGAAGTACAAGAAACATAGAAAGTACCGTCGGGGTGAAGCACACATTGGGCAAGAGTGGAACTCCGATGGATCATCTTCCTCCTCCGAGTCGGAATCCGATGAAGAAAAGGGAGGGATTGCTTCACTTGCAATAGGGCTAACACCGACCAACTCCTCCTTGTTTGGAAGCTTAACCGATGATGAAGATGACACCGGGCACAAGTGCATGATGGCCAAAGGCTCCAAGGTAAACACTAATGCTAGTTCTCAAATTCCTAACATGTTCGATTTGTTGGACATTATTGAGCAGGAAAAGGAGAACAATGAGAGGCAAGAGGAGCTTCTTGAGAAACAAGAAGAAATGCTTGTTCAAGAGAAGCAAAAGGTGCTTGAACTTGAGAAGCTCCTAGAAGTTGAGAGGAAGAAGAATGAGGACTTAGTGAAGTCCCTAAAAATGGTTGAAAATGAAAGTGTGACACTTAAAGTCACAAATGTGTCACTTCAAGAGAAGTGTGATAACTTGCAAAAGGATCACAACTCTCTTAAAGTGCAATTTGAGGAAATTAAGTGTTACACTACTTCCTCTCAATCTTCGTCTTGCCCCCATCTAGCATTGAGTGTTCTAGGTGCGTCAAGGTTGATGTTGAAGCTTGCACAAGACACATCAAGACCATTGGTGATTTGAAGAAGCAAGTGCAAGAGCTTCAAGACCAAGCACAAAAGAAGAAGAAGGTGATTGATGACGCCAAGGCCGAGTATGCAAGGGGTGCATACACCAATGTGAGACGGTCACATGTGAAGGATGGCATTGGGTACAAGCAAGGTGTCAAGCACAATGCAACAATCAACAAGAACGGCACCGAATTCATCAAGTTCACCAAAGAGAGTGGACACCAAAAGAAGCAAGTCAAGACGGAGAAGCAAATCAAGAATACTAACAAATCTTCTCTTATTTGTGATTTGCGTACTAATGTGCCTAACCCCTCTTGTGCTCTCTTTAATGATTTTGATGCGACCTATGTGCTAATGAGAAACAAGTATGGTCGTGTCTATGCGAAATATGTTGAGCCACGCAACAAGACACACAAATCTTGTGTGTGGGTGCCCAAGGCACTTGTTACTAATGTGAGAGGACCCAAACAAATTTAGGTACCTAAAAACAAAGCATAAATTGTTTTGTAGGAATACTCCTCCGGTGGCTCATCATGGGTGGTGGATAGTGGATGCACCAATCATATGACCGGAGACAAGAAAATGTTCGAGTCATTCGAGCCAAGCAAAGAAAGAAATGAATATATCACCTTTGGAGACAATGGAAAAGGCTATGTGTTGGGATATGGTAACATTCCTTTAACTTTTCCGCATTCTCTTTCGAAGGTTATGCTTGTGGATAACGTTGACTTCAATTTGTTGTCTATCTCACAACTTTGTGGAATGGGCTACAATTGTTTGTTCAACGACAAGGGTGTGATTGTCTCAAGGAGAAGTGATGGCTCGATTGCCTTTGAGGGTGTGCTCAAAGGGAAGCTTTATGTTGTGGATTTTACCGTGGATAAAGCCAAACTTGACACATGCTTAGTTGCAAAGTCCGACATGGGATGGTTGTGGCATAGACGACTAGCCCATGTCGGTATGAGAAATCTTCACAAACTCCAAAAGGGCGGTCATATCCTTGGACTAACGGATGTTTGCTTTGAGAAAAATAAAATTTGTAGTGCATGCCAAGCCGGAAAACAAGTTGGAGCACCACATCCATCCAAGAACATAGTGACAACTACAAGACCATTGGAGATGCTACACATGGATCTTTTCGGTCCAATCGCCTACATAAGCATTGGCGGTAACAAATATGGACTAGTTATTGTTGATGATTATTCTCGCTTCACGTGGGTATTCTTTTTGTGTGATAAAGGTGAAGTGAAAGATGTACTCAAGACATTCTTGAAAAGAGCACAAAATGAATTTGAAGTGAAGATCAAGGCCATAAGAAGCGACAACGGTACCGAGTTCAAGAACACTCAAGTTGAAGAGTACCTTGACGAGGAGGGCATCAAGCATGAGTTTTCGGCACCCTACACACCGCAACAAAATGGGGTGGCCGAAAGAAAGAACCGCACTCTCATAGAGATGGCAAGAACCATGCTTGATGAATACAAGACCTCCGATCGGTTTTGGGCCGAAGCAATCAACACCGCATGCCATGCCTCAAACCGGTCGTATCTCCATTGACTCTTGAGGAAAACGCCATACGAGCTACTAACCGGTAAAAAGCCCAACATCTCGTACTTTCGAGTTTTTGGGAGCAAATGTTTCATGCTCAACAAGAAACCCAAGACTTCAAAGTTCTCCCCTAAAGTTGATGAAGGTTTCTTGCTTGGGTATGGCTCAAATTGTCACGCCTATCGTGTCTTTAACAAAACCACCGGTTGCGTTGAAGTTTCACGGGACGTGACGTTTGACGAATCTAACGGCTCTCAAGGGGAGCAAGTTGTTATTAACAATGCAGATGTTGAGGGACCTAGGGAAGCAATCAAAAGGATGGCACTTGGTGATGTGAGACCGCAAGAACCGCAAAATGATCAAGATCAACCTCCTTCCTCAAGTCAAGACCAACCATGCACAAATCATGATCAAGCTGATCAAGATCAAGAGGTTGGCAATGAAGATCATGCTCAAAGACAAGATGATGAACCCATATCGCATGATCAAGAGGTTGAACAAGACGGCGGTCAAACAAGCTCACATCCACCACACCCAAGAGTGCACCAAAGCGTGCAACGTGATCACCCCGTGGAACAAATTCTTGGTGACATAGAAAAAGGGGTAATCACTCGTTCTCGTGTTTGCAATTTTTGTGAACATTACTCTTTTGTCTCTTCTTTGGAGCCATTTAGAGTAGAAGAAGCACTCGAGGACTCGGATTGGGTGATGGCCATGCAAGAGGAATTGAACAACTTCACAAGAAATGAAGTTTGGACATTAGAAGAAAGACCAAGAAGCAAGAATGTTGTGGGCACCAAGTGGGTGTTCCGCAACAAGCAAAATGAAGACGGCGTTGTAACAAGGAACAAAGCAAGATTGGTGGCAAAAGGATATTCACAAGTAGAAGGATTGGATTTTGACGAAACCTATGCCCCCGTGGCTAGGCTTGAGTCAATAAGAATATTACTTGCCTTTGCCACTCACCACAACTTCAAGTTGTATCAAATGGACGTGAAGAGTGCCTTCCTCAACGGACCAATCAAGGAAGAAGTGTACGTGGAGCAACCACCGGGCTTTGAAGACCCCAAGTATCCTAACCACGTGTACAAACTCCATAAGGCGCTCTATGGGCTTAAACAAGCACCAAGAGCATGGTATGAATGCCTTAGGGATTTCCTTTTGAAAAAGGGTTTTGAAATGGGCAAGGCCGATGCAACCCTCTTCACTAAGCGTTTTGATCATGATATATTTGTGTGCCAAATTTATGTCGATGACATAATATTTGGTTCTACTAATCAAACGTTTTGTGATGATTTTAGTAAGATAATGACAAGGAGGTTCGAGATGTCTATGATGGGAGAGTTGACATTCTTTCTAGGATTTCAAGTCAAGCAACTCAAGGAGGGCACCTTCCTATGTCAAGCCAAGTACACTCAAGACATATTGAAGAAGTTTGACATGGACAAGGCAAAGCCCGCCAAGACGCCCATGGCTACAAACGGCCATCTCGACCTCACCAAGAAAGACAAGCCGGTTGATCAAAAGGTTTATCGCTCTATGATCGGCTCTTTGCTTTATCTTTGTGCATCTAGGCCCGATATCATGCTTAGTGTGTGTATGTGTGCACGTTTTCAAGCCGCTCCTATGGAGTGCCACATGGTGGCCGTTAAAAGAATCTTAAGATATTTGGTGCACACACCCAACCTAGGACTTTGGTACCCCAAGGGTTCAAAGTTCAACCTAATAGGCTATTCCGATGCGGATTATGCCGGGGACAAAGTGGATAGGAAGAGTACCTCCGGGACTTGCCAATTCTTGGGTAGGTCTCTAGTGTCATGGTCATCCAAGAAACAAAATTCCGTTGCCCTTTCCACAGCTCGAAGCGGAGTATGTGGCAGCCGGTAGTTGTTGTGCACAACTATTATGGATGCGACAAACTCTAAGGGACTATGGTTACAAGTTGAACCGTATTCCACTCCTATGTGACAACGAGAGTGCCATAAAGCTAGCTTACAACCCCGTTGAGCATTCGCGCACAAAGCACATAGACATTAGACATCACTTCTTGAGAGATCATTCTATCAAAGGGGATATTGAAGTGAGTCATGTGAGAACCGATGAACAATTAGCCGATATTTTCACCAAGCCACTAGACGAAAGCCGTTTTTGTTATTTAAGGAGTGAGCTAAATATTCTTGATTCTAGTAATGTGGTTTGAAGGCTTGCATATCTGCTGTGACTTAGAGTAATTGTTTTTGAAAAATAAAATTCTTGAAAAATCTTGTATGTTTTGTTTTTCGAAATTATTTGGTTCTTGATCTTTGGATCATGCGGATTTGGATGTAATCATTGTTGGAGTGATTGATTGTAGTTGGCTACATCCAATGAAGTTTTTAGCACATGTCCTTAAGTTTAATTGAGATCAAGAGAGAAAAAGAGTGAGGGATCTTTCTGCTCATGGGGCAAGTCGGTTAAAAACCGCAGAGTCGGATTTATCCGACCCGGTCGGATTTATCCGACTATCTCTCGAAGAGTCGGACATTGTCCGACGGAGTCGGACATATCCGACTCCACGGGATTTTACCCTATAATCCCGAATCCAACTTACCCCATCACCCTAACTCCCTCATTCAAACTCCATCTTTCTCTCTCCTCTCCAACCGGCGGCGCAAGTACTTCTCCGGCGATCTCCCTCCTCCACCGGCGATTCCAAGTGATTTGTGGGGGAAAGGCTCCTCCTACTCGGACTCTATCCGACTCCATTGTTGGTTCCAAGGTTCTTCCCCTAATCCCATCTTTTCACCTAGGGTTTAAAGTCAACTTCCATGGATTAGGTGCTCTAGTGTTTCCCTGCCTAGATGTTGCATAGATGTTGTTCCTAGGATGCTATAGATGCTCTAAACGCAATATGGCTAGGAATGTGCGGTAGATCTATGCGGAATATCGATTTTAGTAAAAATCCTGTTGTAGTCGGACATGTCCGAGTGAGTCGGATATATCCGACTCCCTCCGACTAGTCGGATTTTGTCCGACCCAGTCGGACATATCCGACTCCAACAGAATTTTCACTAAAGTTCGAAATTGTGCATTACTTCTATCCAAACTCAAATGTCTATGCTATCCATCTCATACCATTCCGTGTTTATCTTTTGTCGGCATGGGTCGTTCGTCTACCAATCCCCATCCGGAAAAGAGAGCAAAAGTTGCCGGAAAGAAAAGGAGTAGAACCATCCATCTTCCTATTGTTGAACCAAGGGAAGAAGAGGAACCCACCGAGATCCGCGAGGAGATGAGAGATGTGGTGATCCATCCCGGAGTTGACCGTGTGATGATTGACTATATCAAAGGGGCCGAGGCAGCGGCAAGTCGAAGCAAGAGAGATGAACTGGTTTGACATGGAACGGGAGTCTCTAGACAACCGTTTCTGGTCTCACTTTCACACGGACTGGTACATGTGTGCCTACGGGAGCAAGGTGAAGCCCACAGTGCCAATGTAGTACATAGATTGGGACTACATGTCAAGCGAGCACACAGCTTTGTTTGATGAGGTCATTGCTATGTGTGAGTTTCATGGACTCAAGGAGATCATGTGCTTCAAGTATGATTGGAACCAGGAGATAGTGTGTCGGTTCTACTCCACTGTGTATTTTGACAAGAACTTGGGCAGATTTTGGTGGATGACCGATGGAGAGAAGCTTTCTTGTACCTTCAGTAGATTTGCAAACATTCTTGGATTGAGGGACACAATGAACAGGGATCTTCGCTTGCATGATTCAGATTCTCTCAACCCGGAGCTCATGAGGTACATGTATGAGGATGAGGACACGTGCAAGCCACCCTTTGCTCACGGTCTCAAGCCTCTCTATGTGGTCTTGCACAGGATGCTTCGCCTCACTCTCTCACCTAGGGGTGGCAATGCAGATCATGTTGCATCATATGCCAAGGATTTATTTCATATCTTGCCCACTCAAAGGAAATTCAATGTGTGGGACTTTATCTTCGAGTGAGATGTGGCACTGCTTCGTGGACGCTAGACGTGCTTGTGTGTATGCACCTTTTGTGATGTGCATGATTGAGAAGATCTCCACGAAGACTTTCAACAAGGATCTGCACGCACAAACCTCTTCAGCCTAGGATGCCGGCCAATGCTTCTAAGACTTCATCTCGAGGCTATACCTCCGGTTGCTCCAGCTGCTCCTGCTCCCGCTCGGACCCGTTCTTCGGCTCCTAGCTCTAGCACGGCTCCTCGTCCGGATAGAGCCCGTGGTCGTGGTGCTAGCACGAAGAGCAAGAGCGCTCTCTTCAAGATGCTTAAGGGTCTCTTCGGTATGTGCCGACGGATTGATGCCAAGGTGGACAGTCTTAAGCGAGGATCATGAGGTGATAAAGGCAAGGCAAAAGGTTATTCTTGATCATTTTCAGATCACTACTCCTAGAGTTCCCTCTCCAGAGCCCGCACCTGCTCCTCCTCCGAGTTGAGTATCCTTGGGACTCATTCACCCCGGATGAGTCTCTCTACTTTGGCTACTTTCCACCACCACCTTTCTCTTCGAGTCCCGCTTTCACCACGGCTCCCACCGGCCCTAGCACCGGTACCTCCACTCACACTCGGTTTCACTATGAGGAGGATGAGCTCGTGGCAGCAGCTTCCGAGGAAGAAGAAGAAGAAGAAGAGGAAGAGGCCGAGGATCCCAAAGGCAAGGGCCTCGCTGTGGAAGAAGAAGAAGAAGAAGACGACGACGACGACGACGAGGATTGGGGCGATGATGAGTAGACCTCCTCTCCTCCTTTTTGGTGTTTTGATGCCAAAGGGGAGAAGTAAAAATTCCGAGTTTTCGTTGTGAGTAGAGCAAGTGAGAGTTGCTCTTGTATCTTGTTTTACTTTATGGACATGTTGCTACTTTTGAGTTGTAATCGTGGTGAACTATGTGGTGTGTTTTTATTTGTAATAACTCGTTTTAATTATTTATGTGATAAACTATGCGCTATGAATGATGGATGGTGTAATGTTATTTGTTAATTTCTAGTTGCATTTGTGTGATTCACATGACATATGCATTGTTGTTGTTCTTTCTTATTATATGCCTTGTGAATAAAATGCATGGTTTTAGGGGGAGCTCTCTTGTTTTCTCTCAAATATGTGCTTTTGGTTTTAAAATGACCAAATATTGAATTCAACTCATGCACACATTTAGGGGGAGCTCTCTTCTACTTGCTCTCTTGTTCAAGCTCTTTTTACACTTAATTGTGAATTTTAGTTGTATTGTCATCAATCACCAAAAAGGGGGAGATTGAAAGTGCATCTAGGCCCCTAATTATGGTTTTGAGTGATTGACGTCAATACAATTAAAAAGGACTAATATTCTAAATGAGCTTGTGCGCAAGTGCATATCTAAAATTCAATTGAGAGCAAAGAAACACAAAAAGGAAGTGGTCATACTCGCTCATACGTGCAAGATTTGAAAAATGGATCACTCATGCTCAAGATCAAGCTATGAAGCCTTTTATTTATGTCTTGAGTATAGGAAACACCGTACTATCAAGAGGGACACACAAGTGTGAGGTGTGAAAAATGAAAGTGCTCAAAACTCATTCCAAACACAAAATATCATTTGGAGTCGGACATATCCGACTCACTCGGATATTGGACTCGGACTCCAGAGAGCTAGCAAAAGAAAATTCCACATGGAGTCGGACATATCCGACTCGGTCGGACAGAGAGTCGGACTCCGTAACCGTGGCACACCTTTGAAACCCTAGGAGTCGGACAATCCGACTCGGTCGGATATATCCGACTCCACGGAGTACTCGGACATATCCGAGTTTTGTCGGATTTAAGACTCGGACTCCGGAGCGAAATCCAATCTTTCGAAACCCTAGCAGATCGGATATATCCTACTCACTCGGATATATCCGAGTCGGATCCGAGCCAACGGCTCTTTTGAGTGCTCCGGCTATTAAAGTGGACCTCGTCCACTTTTGGCCGGTTGGCACTCCCCACATTCTCAAAAATACTCCCCAACTCACTCAAGCTCTCCTCCTCTTCAAGTTTGATTCCCCACTCCAATCCTTGGTGGATTTGTGAGAAGATTGAGAAGAAAATCATTGAGCTTCATCTCCATCTCAAGAGCACTTGATTTCTTCCATCGCCGGTACTTGGTGTGTTTGTTACTCTTGGGGATTCATCCCCTAGACGGTTAGGCGTTACCCGGCGAGCTCCCAAGCTTGTGGTTGAGACTCGGGTCGTTTGTATTGCCCCTCCCTTCGTGGAGCTTTGTTTTAGTGGATTTAAACCGGCCTTTGTGGCGGTTTGACAAGGTTTAGGGTTGAGAGCAACCCGGTCCTTGGTGGACTCCTCAACGGAGACGTAGGCTTCTTGGTGGAGCTGAACTTCGGTGAAAAATCGTGTGTCTTTGTGTCTCCCCTTTATTTCTTGCAAATTGATGTGCTATAGCTCTAGGGTGTTCTTGCTTAAATTCCTAGATTTACTTGCATAGGTGGCTTGCTTGTTTGTCTTCTTGTAGCCCTAGCTTTCTAGTGTTGCTAGCTGCTTTCTTGTTGCTTTATTTCCGCGGATTTGTCCATCTTGACTCCCGTTCCCCTTTCCGCACGAGGGAGTCGGATTTGTCCTACTCTAGTCGGATATTAGTCCATAGTCGGACTTATCCTACTATAGTCGGACATTTGAGTCGGACAAATCTTTCCTGCGTATTTAATTTGTTAAATTAAGTGATTTTCAGGATTATCGCCTATTCACCCCCCTCTAGGCGACTTTCGGGACCTCCACCAAGTGGTCCCGCCGTGCCGTCACCATATCTCGCCCGTAGCTCGTGCGTGTCGCCGCTGCGCGGGCGGCGTCTCGCTCCTCGGTCCTCGTAGTCAGCTGCGCGTCAAAGGCGATGACCGCCTCACGGTACTCGTCACGCGCGCGGGTCACCTCCACTATCTCGCTCCTCCGGCTCCGCGATCCCGGCGTGAGACCTCCGGACCTCCCGACGATCCACTCGACGACGGTGCTTCCAAGCACCCAACCGTTGGTCCCGACTCCGTGTCCTCGGCTCCAAGCCGTGAAGCCGCTGCTCCAGCCTCGCCGACACGTGCAGCTCGTGCCTCCTCCTCCTCCCGGGCGCGCTTCCTACCACGAGTGACCGGCATCTGCAGGGAACATGTTTAACAAGTTAAACACTTCTTCCCACGTAAGAAAATGAACGGAACAACCTATAAAGTACTACGAACTAGCTAAGTACATACCCAAATATTTATTTAGTGCAAAATATAACATAATGCATGCTCGTGAACTAACTATACGTACCATAACAAGGAAACCACGATGAATAGTTAGCACTTCCCAAAAACCCAAACGTTGAACAGCTTAGTAAAAATCTAACTATTCTATATCCTTATAGGCTCCGTACTCTCTCGTTGTCTATCGTATAAACGTGTTAATTTCGAAAATAGACTTGTAATGATGTGTCTGTTGCCTCCGAACCGCTCCGATACCAGCTGGGACATCCCCTTCGGGACCACCCAGGAATCGGAACAGAGGGACACTCGACGAAGCGAGTTACAACAGAAACATCATCTCATACAAGCCGAATATATACATCATGGTATAATACAACCAAGTTTTTGAAATACAAACATTCGTGCAGCGGAAAGATAACATTATTGAAGTTTAACATCCTATGAGTATTCAGCGGAAGCTTGTTCTATTACAACTCAACAGACTTAAAACGAAACAACGTGATGCACGGAGCCCTTCGTACATCACGGTCCTCTCTCTTCGAGGTGTGGGGATACGTTTCCACCGAAGGGAACCTCCCTCGGGACACTCGCCCTCCTCGGGAAAACTGCCGTACAAGTCGTGATAGCACGACTCATTCCCTGTTAGGTAACGAACAAACCTTGAGTATTCTAATACTCAGCAAGACCGACCCGTCAACATGGCACACTAAGGCCGACGCCTAGTATGCAAAGGCTTTCCGGTCGTGGGGTTTACTCCTTTGCGAAAAACAGCATTAAAGGGTGGGTCCTTACTTTCAATATTTTAGCTCAGAGTTATGTTCATTAGCCATGGTGTTTGCAACCTAACTCTATTCAATCAAGTTTCCAAACAAGATAAATAGATCTTTACCCTTCCATCTCTCATCTTCCTCATCTTTCATAAAAGTTACTACGATGTGACGAGCTAAACAAGCGGTACTCATTATCTGCGAGGGACAGACGATTCGAATCAATTTTTTTATACCAGCTGGCAAAACCCGACTACACGACGTATACGCATCACCCCGATCGTATACGACAACCTTTCCCGCTAGCACCGACAGCGAGACTAGCCATTTCCAACTCCCCGGAAGTATGGCGACGCCACGACTTCCCTCGTGGTCGACCCATCTCCCTCCCGTGAGACTATCCTCTCACTAACGACCAAGTAAAAGAGAGTTGCCTACGCTACATCTCCGGGGCGATAGGGTACATCAGCTTGTCGGGCCCATGATACCAGCATGTAGCACGGTACGTTCAAACTTGTTCAACTAAGCCGACAACGGTACGGTCCTTGACCAGACACGGACGGGGCTACCACCTTGCAAGATCTCATCTCCGTCTTGCCCTTTCTCCTACGGGGCCCGTCCGGTCTCAACTTCTTTAACACTCTCAACAACTTTAATGTCAACACAAAAACTCTTAAAGCTTCCATGCTTTAAGTGCCCTAAACATCTACCATTGCCACCATGAATTAAGCTTAGCCTCTATTGAGCTACCTGTACCAAGTATAGAATAAACAAACGGAAACCTACCATAATGCATCTAAGGTGTCAACCAAACCCTAACACCTAATGCACAAGCATAACCGTACTATGTGATAAAGTAAAATATTTAAAAACATAGGTAGGATGCACCGGGGCTTGCCTTGAGTTTGTTCGAAGTTAGTCTCCTCGACGGCTGGGTCGACTTCGAGATCCCCGGCTCTGACTCGCCCTCGGGTGGAATCTCGATTACTTCGAACCTAGTCGACCAGCAATGCATCGCGAATCACAATCATGTATGCATGAATGCCCATGATGAAAGTATGCAAGGATTCATTAATGAAGTTCCATAGATAATAAGTAATGATTAATGCTTAATCACTTTAGTTGATTAATAGATTAAAGATAAGTATGTTCATTAAGCATTAATTACTATTTGGTTATGCTTGATTAGTAAATGTGTAATTAAGATCATTATTAATTAATTTTGTTTTCCTTAATTACTTAATTAAGGTCACTAATTACTTAAGTTTAATAATTAATGAATTACTCTGATTTATTAGGCAATAAATAAATAATTACTTTACGTGATTAAAGACTAATAAGTTGTGATCACATAAAAATAATACAATTTAAGTTTAATTTTGGAAAATAAATTTCATTATTAATTTCGTCTGCAGTATCTCCTTCATTAAATAAAATTATTTTTCATAATTAAACATTTTATTTACATAAAATAATAACTTTTCTTTAATCAAAGAAAGTGATTAAATACAAATTATAAATAAATTTATTCAAAATAATTATTTTATTTCACAAATGGGTAGATCTCATTTTTCTGAGTTCAACAAAGTTGGTTTGGTATTTTTCTGAATTTTAACGAATTTTCTACGAATTTTGGGAATTTGAATTGAATACGGAAAATAATTAAATTCGTAAAAAGGTTAAAGAGGCTTTGGGCCGAAAGTAGCCGAGCCCAAGCAACTTGGCCCGGCCCGGAAGGCCCGCGCACGGCCCACATGCTCGGGACACCACGGCCATGGCCGCGGTGGCCGGAACGCGGCGGTGCTCCACCGGAGTGGCGCGAGAGGGGGTGAGGTAGCTTGGTGTTTGGCTCTAGAGACTCGGGAGACCACGAGCAACTCAAGGGTGGGGTCTCCGGCGGTAAAGGTGGCCGGGACAGTGCCGACGGCGAGGTGGGGTGGCGGACGAAGTCCGGCGGCTCCGTGAGCTCACTAGGGTCGACCAACACACGAACGGTTTGGTTCCGGAGCTTCGTAAGACTCTCACGAAGATCGGCATCCACTTGCTACGGACCAAAGATGGCCGGAACAGGGGCGCATCGGGAGCCGAGAGATGGACCGGCGGTCGAACTTGGGGAAAAACCGGATTCCGGCCACCGTGTTGGAAAGATGAAACCAAAAGATGTTCTAGGGAATAGAGAGTAGTATAGCGCACACCATGGAAGAAAAATGAAGCTTTAAAGCTCACCGTGGTGGACGAATTTGGACGGCGCGGCTCGGGCTACCGGCGGTGACCTCCGGGGAAATTTGCGTCGAATCACGGGGCTCGGCGCCTCGGAGCACGATTGAGGGCTATGAATCGGTGTAGGAAGTTCGTGCGAAACTTTTGGGTGGAGCAGCTCGCCGGGGAGGGGTTTGAGGCGGCCGGTGGGGTGGAAGACAGGGGCGCGGTGGTGGTGGTGTCCGAACGGGGAAGAACGAGAGGGAAGAAGGGATGAGCACGGCCCGGTTTTATCCCCGGGGAGGTCCGGAGGCGGTAGGAGGAAGCACTGCGTGGCACGGCTTGGGAGGGGCGCGCGGCCGGCACGGCGGTGCGTGGCGCCAGCCATCGGCGGTGCGGTGGTTCGGGAGTGTAATTGAGAAGATTTTAGGCATATTTCCTATTAAGCCCTAGTAGAAAATCCAAACCATTTTCGGATTAAAAAATTCATAGCTAAATTAAGTAAAGAGATTTTGTTTATTTTCTCGCAAATATTTTTACATGACAAAATGCTTTCAGTAAATTTTCATAAATTCTTATTTGTGATATTTGAACCATAGAAAATGTTAAACTTGAATTTTCTTCTCATTTTATTTCTTTTTAACACCTCATTTATTCTTTAGTTACTTTAATATTTTATGTGCTTATGATTAATACCACATGCTTAATGATCTCACAAATAAAATGTGATGACATGCTCATGAATGCCATGAAATGCATTTTATTGTCGTGGGTTGTTACGAAGCAAGTTAAGGAGTAATTTATAGTCCGTTAGGACTCTGAATCAATAAATAAAGTTAGAGATAGAACTCCAATATATGTAATCCGTGTAAACGACTAGGACTCGCATGTAACCCTAGCTTCCCCGGATATATAAGGCGGAGCAGGGACCCCGAAAACTCTCGAGATCTTGCAATTAGCAATCCGCTAAAGGCAATACATAACATATAGGACGTAGGGCATTACTCTCAATTCGAGGCGTGAACTCTGTCTAAAATCTTGTGTTCTGTGTGTTTCGTGTGTTGCACCATCGAAATCCACGCTCGTGAGGGACCGGGTAGTATTAGTGCCGAGTTTAAGACTCGACAATACCGGCATGGGCGAGTTGTCGAGTCTTAAACTCGGCACTAGTACTACCCGGTCCCTCACGAGCGTGGAATTCGATGGTGCAACACACTGAACACACAGAACACAAGATTTTAGGCAGGTTCGAGCCCTCGAATTGAGAGTAATACCCTACGTCCCGTATGTTATGTATTGCCTTTAGCGATTTGCTAATTGCAAGATCTCGTAGAGTTTTCGGGGTCCTTGCTCCGCCTTATATATCCTGGGAGCTAGGGTTACATGTAGAGTCCTAGTCGATTACACGGATTACATATATGGGAACTCTATCTCTAGCTTTCTTTATCGATTCGAGTCCTAACGGACTACTAATTATTCCATAACTTGCTTCTCAAGTCATCATATACCGGTATTGACATCCGCCTAATCTCCATACCGGTATATAGCATCCTCTGTCATTCCGGACCGGTCAGGAACCAGTCTGTCCGCTATTTCCATCACCTTTATCTTCATTGATTTGTTACCGTGTCTTTGCGCGTACATTCCTTTATCATCTGTATACCCATAAGGAAAGTATACGACAGTAGCCCCGAGTAATTTTTGATTTGACCTTGAATAAGACCGACCGGTCTTCCGCATGTTGGTCTTGATTCCATGGTAAAATTAAAAAGAACTCTAATCTGCTGTAATAATTCTTCTGTCTTCGAAGCGCTTTTAAAAAGCCAAAAAATTAGTAAGTTTGTTCTTCATATCACCTAATTAGGTAACCATTCCAAATTCTTCTTTCGGTGCACCGACCAGGTGCACCCAATTAGGTATAGCCCCGACTCTTGGATCATTTGAACTCCTTTCAAATAATGCAAGAGTCCACTAGTTGATTCTTCATTATTTTCCTTTGATACGCAATCATTACAAACCACTCCATTTATCTTTCCATTAATTTCCATCTCCCGTGAGTCATTATAGACCGCTATTAGATACGATGCACCGGTCGGGTGCACCTAATTAGGTATAGCCCCCGACTCTTGTATCATTTGAGGGTCGCAAATAATGCAAGAGTCTTTCCGGAGAGACTATACTTTACTATCTTCCATGAAACCATATCCCTCATAGCAATTTCTGCCAAAAACACATTTTTCGGACCGATTTGACCGGTCATATCACATTTAACCAACGATTCTGGTTGATCGGACCAGTTTATTCCCCAAATTCTCACATCGACTCGAGTCTCCAAGGCCTATGATCAGCCGGATGATTAACACCCACAGCCTAAGGCATCCATTATCCTTGAGTTAAACAAAGTCTAATTCTTTCATACTTGCTAAATTATAAAACTTAGCATTACTTTAATTTTAATTCTGAAATTATCATATTGCGAGACCGCTTGTTTATTCACAAAAAGCACGATGGCTTATCCTTATGGCCATTAGGCCATAATAAACATAATTACCAGATCTTAAATATGCTTATGGCCGTTAGGTCATAATAAACACAAATACCAGATCTTTAATATCCTTATGGTCGTTAGGTCATAATTGCGTATTCAGGACACAAGTCATTTAATGCTAAATCCATCGGGCCTTGCAAAATAGCCCGATAACTTTTCAGCCCCCGGTCCCATCCCAGTGCCTATAAAAGAAAACGAAGAGTCGACCTAGGTCAAACCTATTCCCGAAAGCTCACTTGCGCCCGCCATTCGCCTCTCGTTCTTCGTTTCGTCTTTCGATCAATCCAATCTCAAGCTTTCCTTTTCCATCTCTCGGGATGGGCAAGAAGAAATCCACCACCGCCCCGGATCTTCTTCCTCTGTTCCTCGCAATCAACTTCCTTTTGGCGTTCAAGATATTGGTAACAAGCAAGATCACCGAATCCTCCCTCAATGAAGCGGTTCGTGACGGATATCTTCCTCCTCAACCAATCCCGAATTGGAGTGTCCCTTCCCCCGGCCAAATCCCATGGGAATAGATGATTCTCAACAATTAGTTTTCAAGGCTTTGTTCCTCCGCGGCCTTGATCTCCCCGCTCGTTCCTTTTTTAGAGGACTTCTTTTCTTTTACGGATGGGAGTTAGTTAACCTCAATCCTAACTCCATCTTGCAAATCGCCTTTTCCATCCATCTATGCGAAGCTTTCCTTGGAGTTCTCCCCGACTTCAAGTTATTCCAGTATTTATTCCAAATCCACCCACTTCCTTCATCGGACCGCCAGGCTGCAGTTGGCGGAGTAGGAATCCAATGCTGGAATGTAGATGAATACTTTTCTCTTTCCTTGAACAAAAGCATAGCCCATTGGAAAAATGGATGGTTCTTCTGCGACAATCCCCGACCCGAGCACTTCCTGCCTTCGGTGCTAAGATAGCCAAGAATTTCCCTACTGTAGATACTAGGGAAAAACTCAAAGAAGACAAGTGAAATTCTTGCGCTCCTAGCTTGCATTGGATACTTAAAGGACGTCGGAGGTGTCACCGCCGAGACAGTTCTTTGGAGTTTCATAGTGCGAGGAGTCCAACCTCTTAAAAGGCAAGAACATCCAGCTTGGTGTTTTGACGAGGACACCGCCATGCCGTTGGATGGGACCCTTCTCCACGACAAAGAGCGATTAGAAGCTCGTATCGGGCAAATGCTCCAGCCAAAACCAGATTTATCCGGATGCACAAGAGTGGGTCCGGCCTTCAGCTCGTCCAACCCTCGAGATCCCGTAAGTATCTTTTTCTGTTTCTTCATATCTTTGTTGTTTGTTACCATCATTTTCTTACACAATCTCAATCCTTCTATTTCGAGAAAATGGACAACTTCAGGAGTCACCCTCCTCTTCCCCCCAACGACACTTGGGGAGAAGATTACGCAAACAACGCCGCTCCCCTAGCTGTTCAAGCCGGTCCGACTCAAAGGCCTTCGGACCGGTCCTTTCCTTTACCTCCCGAGCATAGCTCCAAGAATCTCCAAATTCGGGACCGTGGTTCAAGCATCTAGTACGAGAAAACGTACTACTTCCTTGACCATTGGTAGACCTACGACTTCCTCCACCGCTCCCGGCGATACTCGCTCGGAGGCGTAAAAACTTGAAGATCGACGACGAGAAGAAGAAGCCGTTGAAATGGATCGTCAGGCTGCCATGGCCGCTTTTGAAGCTGCATTGGGAAAGACTCAAGGTACTCCTTCCTTGGCTGATCCCTTATCCAAAATCGCCAAAAGGTCCCGGTATGGCAACCGGACCGGTCCCAATGATGCTTGGAGAAGTAGTTCCAACCCCGCATGTCAATCTTGCGGAAAAAGGACTGCAGAAAGAAGTGGTGGGGACACCCAAGGTCCTCCGAAAAGATCAAGACCGCCACCGGCTTCAAGAAAGCTTCCTCGTAAGTCTTTTATATTATTAATTCTGTTCTGAACTGTCCTTACCCCAGTCTGATTACTTCGCTTCTCTTCACAGGATCCTTTCTAACTTCCAAGCTAGCATAGCTAGTTTTTTAAGAAATAAAGTTTCTTCCACTCGCTCCAACCAGTGGTGTTTCTGCTTCAACTCCTATCGCATCTCGGACCAGTATCTGCTCCCGTTTCCACTCCTGCTGCTTCGGTCCCGGAAACTCAAAGCGCGGCACCCACAAAGGAGCTCTCGGCCGCCTCACACACAGAAGCTGAAGAGCAGGCTACCGTCGAAAGCTCATCTTCCGGCAACCCTCCTCCCCAAGCTACCTTATTCCAAATCCCTCCGGAGCTGTCATTGGGACCGGTATGGGTGGAAGAAATTCCTCGTCGGCCCAGGACAACACGCAAATTTAAAGGGGAACCCAGATCGGCCAAAATGGTAGTCGGAGACGTGGAGGTGGACAGATCCAGCGGTGCTAGAACTTTTATCGCTACAGCCCAATGGGACGCCCTCCAAGAAGAAGAGGCCCTAAAGAACTTCTCGAGAATCCGGCCGGGTACATTCTTCCGCCTCAATGATTTCTTCAAGTATTTTCCTTTTAATAATTGAATCCCTTACCCCTTCATTCTTCTTTAGGTTCTTCTGAAAAACTCCGAAGCTAAAAGCGCTATAATTGCTCGCCTCGGAGGAAGAGCTAAGTACCAATCAAGAACGACTGGTCGAACCGGAATCTCGGACCGCCAACCTGAAATCCAGGGAGACCGATCCGCAGAGGAGAGAAGCTAATCTGCTGAACGCCCATCAATTGATGGAAGAACGGCGGCAGGAAATCATCAAGCTCCGCCGAGAAATTCAGAGTAATACTCTTAATTTTTATCTATGCATTCCATATTTCTTCTTGTAGCATCCTTCCCCGATCGGCCCTACTCCTTGTCTCAAGCACTTGAAAGCCTCGTTGCTGCTCACAAGAAGGCGGAAGAAGTCCTTTCCGAGAAGGCAGCTGCTCAAGAACAGGCACTTGAAGAGGGCTCTCATATTGAAGAGCAACAAGCGGCTCGGATTGGAGAACTTGAAGGCGAGCTTACAGTCAAGGATAATATCCCGACTCAAGCACTTCGCTCCAACAAAATGCTGGAAACCGAGAATGCTCGCTTAAAGGCCGAACCGGTCGAAGCCTTAGAAGCAGCAAAACCAGCGCAGGCCGACAAAGAGAACGCTCCGAAGACCGCCCACAAATTTGCTCAACTCGTTCTCAAGCTAAAAGAATCCGAGTACTAACATCAAGGGCAGATTCGGAGCCACGAAATTAGGCATAGACGTAAGTCTCTTCTTTCCTATTCATTCTTGTGAAATTCTATTTTAAAATACCGATCTGCAATGATAACTCTCTCTTATACTTTTTCCCATTTTTCAGAACTTGCTGCAGGTGCAGTGCACACTCTGGAATATCTCAACGGCGGTCAAACTATTGATCCCAACGAGATGGATCTTGAGTCCGCCATCCGGGCTTACCCTAGAAGAATCGGAGAACATTCCAGAATGGTTGCCGCTGCAGGAAGAGGCCATATAGCAGCTATAATCCAATCTTGGACTCCGGTCTCGGATTGTGATTTTAACTTTATCGAGAGACGGCGCCGACCCGAACACCACCGAAGATCAGTTCAATGAGCTGAAAAACTCACTTATTGGTACTTGTTTCGGAGTTGATTGAGGATGTCCCCCTTAATCCAACAGGTGTTCCGCTGAATATAGCACCAGCAGCCTTTGCCCTGGATCAAGATGCGCAAGATGCAGCAAGCTGCGGCCGGGCAAACAAGTAGAAGACTCATTTGAAGATCCGGATGCTGATTTGCCGTTGTCTTCCTCCGATTCTGAAGAAACGCTAGACGATAGACTGGTTGAAGATCCTAAGACCGGTGATACCGGCACCTCCAGTGGTCCAAGTTGTTTAGATTTTGTATTAGGGCCAACTTATTGTTGTAATCGAACATCTTGATCATCATGCTATGGAGATTTCTTTTCTATATGAATATGGTTATTTCAGTTGAAACTAGTTATGATTAAATTCTGGCTCTAATCAGCACAGATCCATAGTTATAGCTTACTTTAACAAGATCACGTAATCTCGAGGAAAAAAGTTAAGATTTCACAGACTGTTCTCATTGCAGCCTTACATTCAATATTCATAAGAAAGATGCTACATCATTTCCTTTCCTGAACATACCAGTATTAAACCGACAAGAAACAGATCGCTCTTAATACAGCAGCCTACCGACTATATAACTGGTCTTAATATTCAGGAATAACACAATATCACAGACTGCTCTTAACAGCAGCCCCCTGGCTCGATAATTTAATAGGAAATTAAAATATTGAGACACAAAAGCAAACACATTTTCATTAGACAAAATTACTTTATTATAATATGAAGAAATTTACAATAAACACCGTCAAATGTGAAAACGACGAAGCTACTCAATGTTCCAAGAATTTGGAATTTCTTCTTCCTCCAAGGTCATAAGCCTATAAGCCCCCGGTCCGGAAACCGATTTCACCAGTAAAAGGTCCTTCCCAGCACCAGTGACAACTTATGCCTGTTCTTGTTAGATCGAATCTTCCGAAGAACCAAGTCTCCTACTTGGAATTCCCATGTTCGAATATTTCGATCATGATAACGACGCAATCCCCGATGATACTTTGCTGCTTGAATCAAGGCTTGATCCCTTAATTCTTCCGCGGCAATCAATTCAACTTGGCGCTGATCTTCATATTTCTTTTCATCATAATACTGTACTCGAGCGGACACCATATTCACTTCCGTAGGTAACATGGCTTCGGATCCATACACCAAAGAAAAAGGAGATTGCCCTGTAGCCCTACTAACATTAGTGCGTAATCCCCAAAGTACCCAGGGCAATTCCTTAACCCATTTTCCTGCGTACGGCTTCAAACGGTCAAAAATTCTAGGTTTAAGACCGGTCAAAATCATTCCATTAGCTCGTTCCACCTGTCCATTGCTTTGCGGATGTGATACCGATGCATATTGTATCTTGATTCCCAAACTTTCAGCATAATCCTTCAAGAATTCTGAAGTAAACCGAGGCCCATTATCGGTAATGATACTCGTGTGGGACTCCAAAGCGCACAAATATGTTTTTGCAGAAACTTGATCGCTCCGGCCGTAGTCGTACTAGTAACTGACTTCAGCTTCAATCCATTTAGAGAACTTATCTACTGCCACAAAAATATGCGTGAATCCTCCCGGCGCCCTTTTAAAAGGTCCAAATATATCCAGCCCCCAAGTAGAAAAAGGCCAAGTCATTGGAATTAATTGCAACTCGTGAGTCGGAGCATGAGGTCTGTCTCGGCGAAAAATTGACATCCCCGACAACTCTTGATCCCTCCGTGCGCATCATCCGCCGCTGTAGGCCAATAGAATCCTTGTCTAAATACCTTCCCAACTAGAGTCTTTGAAGAAGCATGATTTCCACAAACTCCCTTATGCACGTCTTCAAGCAATTGAATGCCATCAGAAACGGATACACATTTCATCGAATATTAACTCCACGCCTATATAGCTCTCCTTCGAGAATTAAATAAGTTCGTGCTCGAACCTCCAGTCTTTGCTTCTCCACTTTATCTTCCGGAGTTTTACCAGATCGAAGATAATCAAGGTACGGAGTACGCCAATCGGAATCAATAATCATAACATCAAGTGGCCGAATATTTTCAGCATTTATTCCGCTCACTGTCTTATCCGGTAAGGCCGCTCCTTCAGATCGGTCTTTCAAGACCGCCTTCTCCACCCGATCCTTCAAAGCCGCTTCATCCGCAATCTCCGAGATAGTAACCTTGCGCTCCATCTTTATGGACGGCTTATCCAATACTTGAAGAAAAACACCAGGTGGAACTTCCTGTCTCGAAGATCCCGGTCCGGCTAACTCATTCGCAGCAGAATTATTTTCGTGCAAGTATATGAGAAAATCGCAAACCATCAAATTTGTCTTCAAGTTTTCTAACCTCCCGTCGATAAGCGATCATATAATCATCATGAGCTTCCCATACTTTGTTGACTTGACTTATCACCAACATTGAATCGCCATATATATCCAACTGTCCGACTCCTAACAAAATAGCTACTCGAAGTCCATGAAGCGGAGCTTCATACTCTGCAGTATTATTTGAAGCTTTGAAATGCATTAGTAATACATATCCGAGTGGTTCCTTTTGTGGGGTGAGTAAAACAACCCCAGCCCCCGCGCTCGAAAGCTGCAGGGACCCATCAAAGAACATCTCCCAATATTCCAACATTTGAATCCCCTGCGGGACTTGGGTCTCGAACCATTCTCGTTATAAAATCGGCTAAAGCCTGTCCCTTAATAGCGGTCCGCGAAGAAAACGTAATCTCGTATTGACCAAGTTCTATAGCCCACTTAGCAACCTGACCCATCGCCTCTCGATTCCACACAATATCTCCAATAGCAAACCCAGTCTTAACTTCAATGGGGTGCGCTTGGAAATAATGCTTCAACTTTTGAGAAGTTATCACTACTCGCATATATCAATTTTTCTAACCGAAGATATCGTATCCGAGATTCAGTAAGAACTTCACTTACAAAATATACCGGATGCTGCACCAACTGTAGATGTCCTTCTTCCTTCCGATCGACCGCCAAAACTGTACTCACCACATGAGTTGTTGCTGAAATATACAACTGAATGGTCTCGTCTGGCTCTCGAGGTACCAATACCGGAGGATTGCTAAGGTATTCCTTGAGTTGATCAAGCGCAGCCTGCGCCTCATCGGTCCACTCAAACTTATCTTGCTTCTTAAACAACTTGAAAAACGAAAGTCCACGAACCCCCAGTCTCGAAATGAAACGGCTAAGAGCCGCCATACTGCTCGTCGCCTCCTGAACATCCTTCAAGCAACTCGGAGGTTTCATGTCGATTATCGTCTGGATTTTTTCTGGGTTGGCTTCAATGCCTTGCCATGACACAAGGTAACCCAGTAATTTCCCGGAGCGAACTCCAAATACACACTTTCCAGGATTAAGCTTCATGGAAAAATTTCGCAGATTATCGAAGGTCTCTGCCAGGTCGGAGAGAAGATCCTCGGTTTTCGAGATTTTACCACTATATCATCAACATAAGCTTCTGCGTTCCTTCCTAATTGTGAATACAAGCAACGTTGTATACCACGCTGATATGTAGCTCCAGCATTCTTTAATCCAAAAGGCATAGTCGTATAGCAAGTATGCTCCAAAGGGGGTGATAAATGCGGTCTTTATTTGATCTTCGACTCTTAGCGGTATTTGATGATATCCCGAGTAAGCACCAAGAAAATAAAGACGCTCGCAGCCAGCGATCGAATCCACAACTTGGTCAATTCGAGGCAGCGCGAAAGGATCTTTGGGGCAAGCTTTGTTGAGATCAGTATAATCGACACGCATTCTCAATTCTTTAGTATTCTTTTTTGGTATAAGAACCGGATTGGCAAGCCAATCTGGATGATACACCTCCCTAATAAACTTAGCTGCTAATAACCTAGTTATTTCCTTCTTAATAGCTTCCTTGCGGTCTTGAGCAAATCTTCGGAGCTTCGTTTAACCGGCTTCGCATCGGGACGCACCAACAGTGCGTGCTCAATCTTCTCCCTAGGAACACCCGGCATGTCGGAAGGCTGCCATGCAAAGATATCCCTATTTTCCTGGAGGAAAAGAATGAGCGCGCTTTCCTATTTATCCCCCAAGTCAGCCCCTATATGGGTGACCTTGGAGGGGTCCGACTCATCAAGTCGAATAGTCTTGGAAACCACCGCATCAGCCTTCAATTTCTCCATTGCGACCTTCTTGATCGGAACTTCATCCTCCAGCCTCGCCTGGACTTCTAGAGCCTTAGCTGCTTCTCCGATTTCTCGACGTTCATCCTCCGACTTGACCCAAGAGGCCAAATCGGTGCTATGTACTTCACAAGCGTAAGCGGTCTTCATGTCGCCTCGAACCAACAAAACTCCATTTGGTCCCGGCATCTTCGAGCATCAAATACCGGTAATTCGGAATGGCCATAAACTTTGCCAAAGCTGGCTTTCCAAGTATCGCATGATACGCTGAATCAATATCAGCTACCTAGAAGATAATATTCTCCCTCCTGTAGTTCTCCTTCGTCCCGAAGATCCCTAGCAGAGAAATCTGCCCCAAAGGATAGCTATTCCATCCAGGTATTATACCATGAAACGGTGAGACGCTGCGCTCCAAATCAGCTACGAGTCAAGCCAAGCTCGACGAGTTTTGGCGAACAAGATATCCAAGCAACTCCCGCCATCAATGAAGGTCCTCTTCAATCGCACCTTGTGAACTATGGGGGCCAAGATGAGTGGATATTTACCAGCTTTTGGCAATACCTCGGGATGATCAGCTCTGCTGAAAGTAATGGGCACCTCGGACCACCGTAAGTACTCGGGTGTAGCGAGAGCCACGGCATTAACCTCTCGAAACACCAACTTTTGCTTTCTCTTCGATTCGTAAGCGTACGGGCCTCAAAAAATCATGTTCACCTCTCGAGCCGGTTCTTGAAAACCTTCATCATCCCCATTGTCATCGTGTTCTTTGTCATTGCCCTTGTCATCTCTCTCGGTTCCGATGAGCGGATCGGGCGCGACCTTTAAGGCGAACCGAGCGAACGGCCTTAACAGAAGCACTCCTTGGCTTTATGATTCCCATTATGAATCATGCAAGGGCCTTCAAGAAGTGTTTCGAACGACAGTCGTTCTCTTGGACCTCTCTTAGGAGGTGCCGGCCGGTCTCCTCCATGAGACCGGTCGACGGCTGCAACAAGGTGATCGGCCTTGCGCTTGTTGTTGTTCTTGGATCCAGACTGGTTGCCTTGGTCATGCTTCGGCTCCTTCCATTTGTTCCCGCGCAAATTGACCACATTTGATTCTCCAGCGAGCATAATCATCTGCTATCTTGAAGCACTCGACACCGTCATGGTGAGGTTTCGGTTGCGCCTTCCAATCTTGTGAACTAAGGCTTCACTACGGACGCCAGCTTGAAACGCCGCAATTACCTGCTGATCGGGAATATTGGGGATTAAGGCTTTCTTGTTGCGAAACGCCTAATGAAATATGTAAGAGGTTCGTCGGGCTTCGCCTGCACCTATTGAGGTCGAAGTAATTCCCTGGCTTCTCACAAGTCGCTTGGAAATTCTCTACGAACTTTTTGGTGAGGTCGCCCCAAGAAGAAATAGATTTCTCGGGTAGGGACTGCAACCATAACCATCCAGCCTGCTCGATGCACATGGGGAGGTAATTAGCTAGCACAAATGTATCTCCTCCTGCTGACCGGATAGCGCTGGTATACATGCGTAGCCACTCCGCAGGAGGTGCTTTACCATCATACTTATCAATGGCCCCGGGCTTAAATCCCCGGGGTATTTGCAAATGCGCAAATCTCGTGTGAAAGCGGGAATCACGGAGTACTCGTCATCCTCCAGACCGGTCCGGACCGGTGAAGGGGATCGTCGGCGAGGGTAATGCCGGTAGTTGCAATCTCTATCATCATCGGAGTAGTCATAATATCGATCATCTTGATATCTATCTCCTGGTCCATCCCGACGATCATTGTTAGCCGGTTGTGCGGTCTGCGAAGGGGAGGCGGAGGCGCCGCCCGGCGATCATTATTGTCATGTCGAGGCTCCCCGTCTCTGTCTCGGTTGTCGCGTTCCCTTCGATCCCCGGTATCGTGGCGATTATCTCTTCTCGGCCGGTCATCCCGATGAGCATGTCGGTTACCTTGCCCTCGCCGGTCATTGCGCGGAGGATTTCCACCGAGGCGGCGCCGAAGCAGCCGGTCCATGCCGAGGCGAATTAGTCACGTGTGGGCGAGGCGGGGCGGGGTCCCGCGGACGATCATCCTGTTGACGCCGGTTTTTGACCAAGGGACCCATTGTCGGCGACTATAGGTCAAAAGAAGGCCGGTGAGCGAGAAGGCCGACGGCCGCTTGGGAGAGTAAAAGGCGCGTACCTCCCGGGAATCGTGCGCGAACGCCAACGAGATGAGCATAACATTGATGGGCCTGGCCCACGTTGTAAAATTAGAAATAATAGTTTAATTTTGGAAAAAGATCTTAGTCGGTTAGGAAATCGGCCCGAAGAGGGTCCGAGTAGGATTCTTTGTGCCGAGTATAAATACATACTCGGATGTAACATGTAAACTCGATTCACATCCAATACAACTTTCGGCGCATCGCCAAACCCTAATTTCTTGTCAAGTCTTTACTGTTTTCGCGCGGGATCTTCGGGGCTCCGGTCGACGACACGTTGGCTTGACAAGGTAATTATGCTTGTCTAGTTCTCGGCGCATTGTTCGTAATTAGATGGCTTAATTGCTAGTTATCCGGCGACCGGATCTGTCCCAGATCGGCGTAGTGAGTATCGGCCGGGATGAGCCAAGTTGACCTGGTCCGGGCTCGTGGTGGAGGTAGTTTGACTTGTCCTGCCTCCCCGTTCCAGCCTTTGCTCACGGCGCCAATTGGCTCGGATCCGGTCGTTCGAGTCACGATAGCCGCTATGAGAATTCTTTTACATCTTGGCCGATTCGATCGTGCGGATTCGGTTGACGTGTCCTGTGTTTGCCTTTGCGATAGTTGACTTGTCCTAGGCGCATGCAGCCGATTGGCTAGGATGTAGATTTACTTTCATAGTTAAGGCGTGTATGATCGTGCTTGTCCTGAATCGGCCAGCCGTGCGCGTGCCGTTAGACCTGGTCCGATCGCGTGCCATCGGTTGACTTGTCCTGTTGGAGCGATCGGTCGATTTGGGATCTGCGTGGTTGTACTTGTCTTACTTGTTCTTTCGGAGTGTTTAGCCGATTGCTTATCACGTTCATTAGCTGTTTTATGTTTAATTAGTGCCAAATCTGTTAAAACTGCTTTTGAACCTGAGTTATTAGTATGATTTTATTGATTATCATTATACATTTAGATAGATCTAATAACTTACTATCATAATTGATAGCGAGAATCGGCCGGATCGCTCGATCGGCCGATTTACTACTACGGTTGATGATTGAACCGTCCTTTTACTATCAAATTAATTACATCCCTTTAATAATCATCTCTTTTATGTTTTATTCGATAATATATACCTGCAAAGTCTTAATGATTTGATCGCTTATCGACGAAATCGGCTGCTAGCCACCGATTGCATGTTATAGCGTCGGCCGATTCCGTATCGTTTGCATCACGGTTCGCTTGCCTGGCATTTAATACATAAATGGATGGGCAGTGCTGTTCCCTGTCGATGGCCGATTCTGTCTATCTTACGCGAGAATCGGCCACGGCTACACATCGGTCTATCCGGGCCGATGACCTGGAATTTTACACTTTTTATTGTCTTTGTTGGTTTGCGGGAAAACCATCCGCACGCACCGGCGCATACGAACATCGGCGAGCCAAGCCGGTCCGTTGGGAGCACGAGGACTCTGCGTAAGCCGGGGTTTCGGTGGACTCTCCGGACGACGGTGGGTTGGCGACTTTTGACGTCAACACACTTTTTGGCACGCCGGTGGGACAAAAGCAACCAAGATCAAGATGTCGTACATGCGAGGCGATCGGGGAGGACGGAACACCAATGGTCGATGCGAGAATCGGCCGATTTTCGTTCCGGTCCCTCTCGGGACGGATGGCAAAGGCCATGGGGAAGTTTCGATGACAACACACTTTCGGCACTGGGGAAGATGACAACGGAACAAAAGCTGCAGTACCGGGAGTACCTGGCCGAAGCAATGAAGAAGTACTTTCAAGCCTTGACGGTGACACGTGGCGGAGTGGCCACGAAAGGGGACTTCCCTCGGATTACGCATCCGGAAGAATTAGACCAAATCAAAGCCCGAGAGCTGCCGGATGCCAACCAACTCGGTGATATGGTCAACTCGTCCATTCATCAAGCCCTAATCAATCAATCGGGCGTGTTGACCAACACCATCGGGAATTTGATCAAGGACACGGTTGATGGCGGACTATTCATTGAAGGATATTACGGACCTGCATACACTCGGCCTATTGGCACTCTGTACGACCGATTCGGGGAATCGGCATCCGAGCTACTACACCGCCGGCGAGGGTTTCAGCCCATGTATGGCATGCCACCTAACCTATGGCCTGGCAAGGACAATGCAAATGCAAGTACCGGTGCAACCCAGCCAAGCAAAGAGGATGACAGTGATCCCAAGAAGTCGGTAACGGAAGAGGGCGACGGGCAAGATGTACAACGGCCGGCTTCGAGTTGGGGGCACCAACCAATGTGGCAGCGGTCCCGCAGATGGCACAACAGCCCAATTTCTTCTACGTACCAAATACCGGCCCGAGTAGAATTGAGAACTCACCCACTATAGTACGGCCGATATCCGGTATTCCACGACCGACCGCATCGGGTGGGGGACATGGATTCATGAGCGGACGGCCGATCCAATCGGCCATGAATTATGGAATCGCTCATGCAGTACATTATTCCGGCTACGCAGCGGGATTTCCGGGAACGGTCGGTTGATACACCCAAGCGGGGGACAGCCCAATACAGCTTATATGACGGGGACCGGATCAGCAAGCTGCTGGACCCAATGATATGAATAGCCTCATGGCTAAAATCGCCGATATGATGAGAGATCAATTCGATTTGAAGCCTAAAGAGAAAAGTGCATTATATCGGCGACCTTACCCTGATTGGATGGATTCCGTGGCTTTACCCAATAAATATAAAATTCCTGAGTTTTCCAAATTTTCCGGGCAAGATAATACATCGACTATGGAGCACATCAGCCGATATGACGCACGGCTTGGTGAGGCGTCTACTCGGGAGGCTTTGCGGGTTAGGTTATTCCCACTTGTCATTGTCCGGATCGGCCTTTTCATGGTTTGCTTCGACTGTCGCCTGGTTCTATTCAAAGTTGGGCCGATCTGGAGAAAAGGTTTCACTCGTACTTTTTACGGGCATCACCGAGCTTAGTTTGTCCGATTTAATGGCGGTAAAACAGAAAGCGGGGAATCGATAGCTGATTATATACGAGAGGTTCGGGACTGCGAGGGGACGATGCTACAACCTGAACCTGACGAGCAACGAGTTGGCCGAAATTGCTTATGCGGGGTTATTCTCCAACATCAAAGAAAAGTTTACCCCACATGAGTTTGATGGGCTGGCACAGCTGAAACGAAGGGCGATTGGCCGGGAAGAGAATCTCCAGCTCACCGGGAATCGGCGATATCGGGTAGCTTATGCTGATTTCGACGGTGAAGATGATGATGAGGAAATTAATGCAGTTGAGTGGACTAGTAACAAACGGCCGATATTTTCTCCGCATGTCAATCCTAAGGAGAGAAAATATGATTTTGATTTATCTAAGGCCGACGAGATATTTGATCAGCTGCTGCGAGAAAAGAAAATTCAGCTTTCACCTCATCACAAAATTCCTACGCCGGAGGAATTGAAGAAAATGGCTAAGTGGTGCAAGTGGCATGGAAATTCACATCATAACACCGTTGATTGTTATGCTATGAGAGATGAGATCCGGAAGGCGGTTGACGAGTGGGGTATTACGAGCAGGTGATGTAAAGAAGAAGATGAAAGTTGATGGGCACCCTTTCCGGCTAATGCGATGTACATCAATACCATCGGCGGTGGATCAGCTGGTTTCATACGCCGGTATGAGAGGAAGAGGGAGAGGGAAGAAAGAAATCAGATGGCACTTGAACAGGAATCTATCGATCAAAGTCAGCAATACGAGGCAAAGCGTGATCCGCCGAGAGGATTTTGACCCACACTTGGGATTGTCCTTTCTTTCGATCTGCTGGGACCAAAACATGAAACTTCCATCTATCGAGAACTGCCCGAGTGCACTGGCCGGAAAGAGTATCGTGATGGCGGGTCATCAAGTTACCGGGGACGGCCGATTGATCGCGACTACGAATTACAACAATCGGCCCCCGAGAAGAACGGTCGAGTGTAATCGCGAGATACGATGAGCGAAGATACATAGTGCCAAAGAGAGCCTCCGTTCACGATCGGCTGGGGCCAATCAATGATGAGGAAGAGTTTGATTACCAATACCGTGAAGGTTTGAGAGATGACCAAATCGAGAACGAAGGACGGTGGTGTCCCGGTGGTTTGCTCAACAAGACCCAAAAGAGAAGGCTTCAAAGAATGCGTTGTCGAGAGATCAAGCGTAAACGGCATCATAGAGATGACCAAGATGATGAGCCCAAGCCCAAGAGGGAATGGAGGCCGAAAGTGCGGTCTCGGGTGGTCCGAGCTGAAGCTGTAGTGAATATGATGTCCCCGATGCCCCGGATTGTCGGATCGGCCGATGAAAATTCGGGTGAAGAAGAACCGATTGGGGAGACTTCGAGAGATTCTTTGGACGCCGGAATCGGCGGTATTTGATAAGCCGGTTAACTACGATCATTTGCATCTCAAGGCGTTGTATATTAGCGGCTACATCAACGGGTCGCCGATGAGGAAGATGTTGGTGGATGGAGGAGCAGCGGTTAATGTCATGCCGATTACCACGTACCGCAAGCTTGGGAAGACTCCGGAAGAAATGATGAAGGCTAATCCGACGCTCAAGGATTACGGCGGGAGAAGCCAAGATGTGCGTGGGGCCGCAATAATGGAGATCACTCGTGGGCAGCAAAACCATACCCACCACTTTTTTCATCATCGACGGGAAAGGTGCGTACACAACTTTGTTGGGGAGAGGCTGGATTCATGCCAATTGTTGCATCCCATCGACCATGCACCGGTGTTTGATTCAATGGGTCGGCAACAAGGTTGAAATCGTGCGGGCCGATAAGTACGTAACCATTGCAACCGCCGATTTCGAGTTTGCCGGTCCGGAGAGCTTGCCTTGTTTATCGGGTACATATTGGGATGCGGAGGCCATAAACATTACGGACGACGGAGTTATTGTGACCGGGGGTCGGGTACCCCAGGCTGCTCGATGGGCCCCACGGGAGAATTGGCGGATAATCGGACGATCGATACACGGATTGAGGATATGATGATTCGGCCGATTAACGAAACGAGAAGATGGGAAACTAGGTCACGGTTTTGTGTCGGCGACGAGTTAGAAGAAGTAGATATAGGGGATGGAGACAAGCCTCGGCCGACATATATTAGCAAGAAATTGTGTAAAGAAGTAAGAGATGAATTAGTGGCCTTATTGGAAGAATTTAAAGATTGTTTTGCTTGGGATTATAGCGAGATGCCTGGACTCGGCCGATCGATCGTTGAACATCGGTTGCCCACCAAACCCGGATATCGACCATATAAGCGGGGGCTCGGAAAATTGACCCTAGGTATTATGAAGCCGTCAAAGAAGAGATTATTAGATTATATGAAGCCGGCTTCATTAGGCCATGCCGATATGCGGAGTGGGTTTCCGAGTATCGTGCCGGTGGAAAAGAAAAATGGAAAGATGCGGGTCTGCATTGACTTCAGAAATTTGAATAAAGCAACCCCGAAAGATGAGTACCCAATGCCAAACGCCGATTTGTTAGTTGATGCAGCCGCCGGCAACAAAATTTTGAGCTTTATGGATGGAAATGCTGGGTACAATCAGATTTTTATGGCCGAAGAGGATATACCGAAGACGGCGTTCGAGTGCCCTGGAGCGTTGGGACTATATGAGTGGGTTGTTATGACCTTCGGCTTAAAAATGCTGGTGCCACGTATCGGAGAGCCATGAATTTTATATATCACGATTTGATCGGCCGATTGGTTGAAATTTATATTGATGATGTTATGGTGAAATCAAAATCGGCCGAGAGTCATGTGGCTGATCTCGGAGAAGTGTTGAAGAGGACAAGACAGTACGGTCTAAAGATGAACCCGCTCAAGTGCGCTTTTGGTGTCTCGGTTGGGCAATTTCTGGGGTTTATTGTGCATGAAAAGGGAATTGAAGTCGGCCCTAAGAGTATTGAATCTATCCGAAAGCTGGAACCGCCAACGAACAAGACGAAGCTCCGGTCCACGATCGGCAAGATAAATTTTATTAGACGGTTTATCTCAAACTTGTACAGTCGACTTGATGTATTTACGCCATTATTGAAGCTCAAGGCCAATCAAGAATTTCGATGGGAGCCGATCCATCAAAAGGCTTTAGAAAATATCAAGAAGTATTTGGTGTCCCCACCGGTGATGGTTCCGCCAAAGTCGGGCACACCCTTTAAGTTATATTTATCGGCTGATAATAGGTGTATCGGCTCGGCATTGACTCAAGAACGAGGAGGGAAGAGAGCGGGTTATATTTTATCTCGGCCGCAAATTGATTGATGCAGAAACACGGTATCCGGATGTGGAAAGGTTATGTCTTTGTCTATATTTTTCATGTACAAAACTAAGGCATTATACTGTTAGCCGAAGAGTGCACCGTGGTTTGCCGGGCCGATGTCGTAAAATATATGCTATCGGCCCCGGTCCCCAAAGGCCGGTTGGGCAAATGGATGTTGGCAATTGCGGAATTTGATCTAGGCTATGAATCGGCCAAAGCGGTAAAAGCACAAGTATTGGCTGATTTAATAGTGCAGCACGGTGAGCACTCGGCCAAATATGTTGAGCCGGTGCCATGGACGGTATTCTTTGATGGTTCAATTTGCAAGGAAGGAAGCGGAATCGGCTTGGTTGTTGTGTCGCCTCGGGGGCAGTACGTGGATACTCTATTACAGTAGAGGCGCACACTAACAACCAAGTCGAATATGAAGCGATATTAAAAGGACTGGAGTTACTCATCGATGCCGGGGCTGATTTTGTGGAAATTTTCGGCGATTCCTTGTTGGTTGTAAGTCAGCTGGCCGATGAGTATGAGTGTAAAGATGAAATATTGTCGCAATATCATGAAAAGTGCCGGAAGTTGATGAAAAGATTCAAGTGTGTTAAAATCAACCATGTACCAAGAGAGCAGAACTTTGAAGCAAATAACTTGGCTCAACTAGCATCCGGATATCGGCTCGCCGGAAATAGATTGGAAATAGCTGATATTGAAGAGGCCGATTGGCGTACAGAAATTCGAAATTTTTTGAGCAATCCATCCCAACCTACGAGATAAGAAGATAAGATATAAAGCCTTGAAGTATGTGCTGTTGGATGATCAATTATTTTTCAAGACAATTGATGGGGTGCTTCTCAAATGTATTGATGATACCGAAGCCAAAGTGGTAATGAGCGAAGTACATGATGGGATTTGCGGAACGCATCAATCGGCCCATAAAATGAAGTGGCTG
Source organism: Chloris gayana (assembly GCA_031894775.1). Lineage (NCBI taxonomy): Eukaryota > Viridiplantae > Streptophyta > Magnoliopsida > Poales > Poaceae > Chloris > Chloris gayana. The sequence continues at coordinate 91,447 of JAUNZO010002187.1, forward strand.
CTAAGGCGAGCTGGTTATTACTGGCCGACAATGTTGGCCGATTGTTTCAAATTTTATAAAAGTTGTCAAGATTGCCAGAAATTCGGGCCTATACGGAGAGCGCTCGCATCGGCCATGAATCCAGTAATCAAACCTTGGCCGTTCGGAGGCTGGGCCATGGATATGATCGGCCGGATAAATCCAGCGTCAAGCAAAGGACATCAATACATATTGGTAGCTACAGATTATTTCACGAAGTGGGTTGAAGCGGCACCCTATCGCAAAGTTTCAACGGTGACGTGATAACGTTTGTTAAAGAGCATATCATTTACAGATTTGGGATTCCAGAAACAATTACAACGAGATCGGGGATCGAGTATTCACGTCGGACGAATTTCAATCTTTTGCTTGAGGAGATGGGGATTAAGTTGATTAATTCATCGCCATATTATGCCCAAGCCAATGGCCAAGCTGAAGCGGCAAATAAGAGTCCGATCAAGTTGATCAAGCGGAAAATACAAGAGTATCCTCGTAAATGGCACATGAAATTGATGGACGCTTTGTGGGCTTATCGTATGTCACGGCATGGGGCCATGCAAGTCGCGCCAGTATCAACTTGTATATGGGCACGAAGCCGTGCTGCCATGGGAGACAGACTATCGGCTCCGGGAGGATTGAATTGCAACAAAAACTTTCGGCCGATCAGTACTACGGTTTGATGATGGATGAATTAGAAGATGTAGTACAAAATCGGCTGGATGCATTGGAAAAAATAGAGCGAGAATAAGGCGAGGGTTGCCCGTCATTATGATAAGAAGGTTGTGCAGAAACAGTTTAAAGAGGGCGATTTGGTGCTGGAAGCTTAGGATGCCGATCGGTGTGAAAGACAATCGGTTTGGTAAATGGTCGCCTAATTGGGAAGGACCTTATTTGATTAGCCGATCGGCACCGGGTAATGCATATATTTTGAAAGAGTTAGAAGGGGAAGAATTCGGCCGAGCACTTAATGGAAAGTATTTGAAGCGAGTATTATCCTAGTATTTGGATTAACTCATAGTGTTCGGTCTAAAAGAGATTACAGCCGATGACGATGCACATCGCCTTGAGATGGCCGATGCTGGGAGTATCGCCCTTAGCCCAAAAAATGTGAAAGTAAAATACGAGGAAGTAACCGATAAATTAGCCGATGTTTTAACGTCGCCTTCGGATGGCCGATATGATTGTATATCGCCCTTAGTGCAAAAAATATTAACAACAAATTGTGTCCAAAATCCTATTACACCTAAGCATAATCGACGGCCTCGGCACGGGACAAGAAGTCTTGGACGGCGAGATAGTGCGCGGGCCAGCATGGAGTCGAGTTTGGCCATGACCGACGAGGTCATCCTCGATGGAGCCGATATCGGCGTGAGCTGCAGCAACCATCTTCTCGGCCGCTTGAATTGCTTCGTCCGTCGTCTTCTGGCTGAGCCGCCACGTCGGCCGACAAGCGTGCAATAGTGGCTTCCAAGGCCGCCGCCGCCTCCTCCTTGAGAGCCGGCGATGCTCTCAAATCGGCAATCTCCTGGTTGACTACCTGCAGTTCATCCTGCCGATTTGAGAGTTGCTCTTGCATCTCCTGGGTCTTCGAACCTCCTCCTCGAACGCTTGATGGATTCCTCGATAAGTAACGCGGCTTGCTGCTGCTCCGCGTGGCGAGCCGGACGCTGCTCGGGCACGGGTGAAGTCCATCTGCCGGTACTCCATGTATGCCACACGGTGCGAGCATCGCGAACATCCTCCGGGAGCTCGGTCCGGACCTCCAAGTACCGGGCCCTTATGGGGTGGGCGTCGGCCACCAAGCGATCAACCGAAGAAGCCTCAAGCACTGCGCGCGATTTCGGTCATGGTAGTAAGACCGGAAGGCGATACCAAAATCGGCGCGGGACGAGGAAAGCTGAGCGCCTGAAATTCCAAGAGAAATAAAATGAAGCTAATGAACAGCGGTGAATCAAAAAGGAGATAGTAAAAACAAACCTGTGAAGCGTCGATGCGAAGCGGCTGGACGTCTATCGGGCTGCGCCATGGAACCGAGCGGGTTCGTGTGTTCCAATCAGCTCTCGGCCGGCCGATCTCCCTTCATCGGCGGCACCCTCGGAGGCGGCATCGGGCATATGGCCAGCTTGTTCGGTATTGGCGGGTTCATCGGCCGGCTCATCGGCGGCGGTATTTACGAGGAGAAGGCTGCGGGCGGCTCCTGGCCGGCCGATTCTTCGACAGCAATAGTGTCTTTGGGGAAGCGATGGGCGACACATGGGCCGCTTGTTCAACTTCGGCGGCGACCTCGGAAGACGCGAGGCCGATCCAAGCGAGTTGAACTCTCCGTAGGATTTGGATCGGCCTTGGCTTGGTGTGACTTCGAGATCCGGAGCTGTTTGAATCGGCGTCCGGCCCGTGGAGGAGTCGACGAGGCGGATCGGCTCTGTCGGGTGTTGGAGTGCGGGCCCGAGGAGGAAGAACCGCCGGTTCCTGCTAAGAACTCATAGTTAGACAGCATATACGGTGAAAAAAGGGATCAGCAATCATGCAATAATAACCTGACACGGCGGAGATGGATCAACTGAAATAGTCCGGGTCGGACGGGCGTACTGAGCTGCTTCACCGGCGCGCGGTGTCGCTTTAGGGCTTGAGTCGGCCCTGCAGGCGGCACGTTGGCCTTTCTCTTGCTTGGGGGCGGCCGTTTTAGTCTTGGCCTTGCGGGCAGCTGGTGCCCTCGACTCATCGCCGCAAAAGCTTGGGCGGGAGTGCGATCGGTGAAGCCGATATTTGGAGCAATTGGGCTCGGCATTAAGTATGCAATCGGCCGGCCACTAATACTACGGGTCGGCGGCTCCTCCGTGTCCGACTGAAAAGAATATACAAGGGTGAGCATTTGGAGTGGCCGATTTCATTTACAAAAATCGGCCTTATAAAATAAATCGATTACACATACCTCGGCGAAAGCTTCACTCGGGACTAAGCCGAGAGAAGAAGGAGGCGGTATTCCGAGCTGCGGAGGTGCCGGTTCCACTCGCCCCACCAACGGTCAAAGAGGCGAGTACTCGGGGCGCCGGGGAAAATCCGGCTAAGTCGCCGGTGACGACATCGGCGGTGCGGCCGACGAGCCAATTCCACCGAATGGCGTTGTCGACGGTAGCTCGCGCCTTTATTTGCCCCACATAGAAGAGGCTGGGGAGCAAGCGGCGAAGCCGAGTTGGCGGGCCGCCACCGACGGATGGTAGAACTCATAGGAGCGAAAGCCTTGCTCCCGGCAATGAGTCCCGTCGGCGGCGAGACGAGGGCGGAGGCAGGTGGTGAAGATCTTGGTTGCATCTCCGTCGGCCGTTGGGAAGGTGGGGTCGATCGGGAAAGGAGTGTCATACCCCTTCTCGAAGAAATCAATGTACGGGTACCAATCCGTACTTTCGTTGTTGAGGCCCTTGTAGAGGGCGGCGAACCAATATGCCAAGGTGTCATCCGACATGGCCGCCCTGGTGCCATGGAGAACGCTTCCCAGAAAGAGATACATCGGCTGGATCGGGGCGTGGCCGGTTCGGCATGATTGCCGGGGAAGGTGAGGACACCGAGGTCCGGATAGATGGCCTTGGTGGTATGAAGGGACAACCACATTTGGATGAACCACCAAGGGCCTCCCGGGTTCTTGGCTGATCGGCGGAGCGCAACTCCACCGAGACCTGGTGAAGAAGGAGGTAGGCCGATCCCGAGAAGATACTTGCCCATAGGGAGGGCATGGCTGTCGGCCGATACATCGGCCATCGGCGGGAAGTTGTTTGTGGGGCTCACGCCGACCCCACGGAAGAAAAAGTGGTCAAGCCACATGTTGAGGAAGGCAACGTGCTCGCGGCGATCGGCCAGAGCCGTGCCCTTTGTTGTAGGTGCTGGATGTAGTTCTTCCAACCCCTGGTGTCCTTAGGGTTGATCCGATGGGAGGACTTAATGCGGATGGCGTACGGGGTGGCCTCCGTTGTGATATTCAAATCGGCCAACATGGCCGTGTCCGGGAGGGTCATGGTAGCCGGGCCGTGGCCGAACATGAAACGGTTCAAGGCATCGACCGGAGGTAAGAAGCTGCCACCGACAACGGTTCGTTCTTGTGGTGATCGGCCAAGGAGAGTTTGATGGCGTGGGCAATGCCGATATTGGCCCAACCTTGGCGATGGACGGCCGATACTCGGTTATACCAATCGCGCCATCCGGCGACGGAGTCGGCCATGACCTAAAACTATTGGCCCACTCGGTCGGTAAAGGAGGCTGATTGCCGAAACGGGACCCGGTTCGTTTCGGCACGGATGAGATCTGTGGGGTCGGGATCACCCATGGGGCCCAAAAGAAGTGAGTGGGGATATTGGATGGGATGGCGACTTGGTTCGGATCTCCTAAAAACAAGGAATAGGGCTAAAATGAGAAACGGAACGGAAAGGAAATAGATCGTGAAAATGAACAAGAACAAGAACATGAAGAAAATTGCAAAGGTAGAAAAGAGAGATGCTCGAATGTACATTACCTCCGGAACGGCGTTGGTGGTAGCAACGACGCGGTCGGCGGCGGCAGCCGCAACGGCAGCAACGAGCGGGATTCATGGTCGCCGGAGGAGAAAAGACGACGGCGGCGCGGTGAAAGGTTGAAAGGGCTCGAGAAGGCAAAGGTCGCTAGGGCGGATGAAGACGAAAGCCAAGGAGAGGAAACGAGATGGGAATGACCGGGGGTGGCCACTGGGTTTTAGGGAGAAGTGACGGGCGAGTAAAACCGGCGCGGTAAAGAGGATAAATCGGTCCGACGCATGCGTTGCATACCCCAGACCGGGGGACATGTGTTGACGCCGGTTTTTGACCAAGGGACCCATTGTCGGCGACTATAGGTCAAAAGAAGGCCGGTGAGCAGAAGGCCGACGGCCGCTTGGGAGAGTAAAGGCGCGTACCTCCCGGGAATCGTGCGCGAACGCCAGCAGATGAGCATAACATTGATGGGCCTGGCCCACGTTGTAAAATTAGAAATAATAGTTTAATTTTGGAAAAAGATCTTAGTCGGTTAGGAAATCGGCCCGAAGAGGGTCCGAGTAGGATTCTTTGTGCGAGTATAAATACATACTCGGATGTAACATGTAAACTCGATTCACATCCAATACAACTTTCGGCGCATCGCCAAACCCTAATTTCTTGTCAAGTCTTTACTTGTTTTCGCGCGGGGATCTTCGGGGCTCCGGTCGACGACACGTTGGCTTGACAAGGTAATTATCTTTGTCTAGTTCTCGGCGCATTGTTCGTAATTAGATGGCTTAATTGCTAGTTATCCGGCGACCGGATCTGTCCCGGATCGGCGTAGTGAGTATCGGCCGGGATGAGCCAAGTTGACCTGGTCCGGGCTCGTGGTGGAGGTAGTTTGACTTGTCCTGCCTCCCGTTCCAGCCTTTGCTCACGGCGCCAATTGGCTCGGATCTGGTCGTTCGAGTCACGATAGCCGCTATGAGAATTCTTTTACATCTTGGCCGATTCGGTCGTGCGGATTCGGTTGACGTGTCCTGTGTTTGCCTTTGCGATAGTTGACTTGTCCTAGGCGCATGCAGCCGATTGGCTAGGATGTAGATTTACTTTCATAGTTAAGGCGTGTATGATCGTGCTTGTCTGAATCGGCCAGCCGTGCGCGGCCGTTAGACCTGGTCCGATCGCGTGCCATCGGTTGACTTGTCCTGTTGGAGCGGCTGGTCGATTTGGGATCTGCGTGGTTGTACTTGTCTTACTTGTTCTTTCGGAGTGTTTAGCCGATTGCTTATCACGTTCATTAGCTGTTTTATGTTTAATTAGTGCCAAATCTGTTAAAAGCTGCTTTTGAACCTGAGTTATTAGTATGATTTTATTGATTATCATTATACATTTAGATAGATCTAATAACTTACTATCATAATTGATAGCGAGAATCGGCCGGATCGCTCGATCGGCCGATTTACTACTACGGTTGATGATTGAACCGTCCTTTTACTATCAAATTAATTACATCCCTTTAATAATCATCTCTTTTATGTTTTATTCGATAATATATACCTGCAAAGTCTTAATGATTTGATCGCTTATCGACGAAATCGGCTGCTAGCCACCGATTGCATGTTATAGCGTCGGCCGATTCCGTATCGTTTGCATCACGGTTCGCTTGCACTGGCATTTAATACATAAATGGATGGGCGGTGCTTGTTCCCTGTCGATGGCCGATTCTGTCTATCTTACGCCAGAATCGGCCACGGCTACATCGGTCTATCCGGGCCGATGACCTGGAATTTTACACTTTTTATTGTCTTTGTTGGTTTGCAGGAAAACCATCCGGCACGTACCGGCGCATACGAACATCGGCGAGCCAAGCCGGTCCGTTGGGAGCACGAGGACTCTGCGTAAGCCGGGGTTTCGGTGGACTCTCCGGACGACGGTGGGTTGGCGACTTTTGACGTCAACACATCCACATGACCGGTGCGACGCCTCTCATCTTCTTCATGTCTCCGACGTTCTTCCGTTCTCTCTGCATGGCAATCAATGAGGACATTACGAGCGTCCGGTTGCCATTAAGCGGTACGCGCAAATCTTGGTCCGGAGCTCGTTCATGTGCATCCGCGATCGGGGTGTGTCGAGGCCCAAGCCTTCCTCCGGAGGAAGCTCCTTCGGACCGAGCTCTCGTAGGTCGCTCCGAGCGAGAACGCGAGCGGCTTGAAGATTCCGACTGTCGTGGACGAGTTGATTTGTTTGTAGAGCAGCCGCATCTACCAAATTCGGAGCGCATTGCAACCCTGGTGTTGCATTGAAGACTTCTTCCGGTATTGTCTCGAGGATTTGTTTCACTCCCACAATGTTGTGAAGCGGCGACGTGAAGACCCGAGCGCCATTTAATTCCACTTCCATGGAGCTCAAATCCAAAGCCCTGCTCAAAGAATGATGTCGCCTTCCACTGCGACACCCACGTCGGCTGTTATATCCTGGGGACGCTTCTTCGGGTCTCCGGACCGGTCCGGCAATGGGCCCGTGGCTGGGGAGCGATCGCGAGAACGCTTCCTCCGGCACGACCGAGCAGCATTTGCGCGCGGATTTGCGGCTGAAGGTTGTGGAGGTTGTTCATCTCCATTTGCTTCTTCCGCTTCACGGTGACGACGATCGGATTCTTCTCTCGCCGACCTTGCTTCTTCTTCAGCGGCTTCCTCGGAAGTAAGTTGGCGAATAACTGGTCCTGTCATGAACACTTGGAAGAAGGCTGGACGTTCTTCCTCGAAGTCATCACCAAACTCGCAAGAGCGACTTATCATTATAGATTGGGCTCCAATCGAGATGCGAGCGGTCCGATTGTTCGCGCTAAAGCTGCGTCGGATCCGCAAAGTTCCGAGCCCAGGGTACCAACCGTGGCGGGTGATCGCGCTTGAAGGCGAGGCCGACAACGAGTTGGATTCATCAAAAGCAGTTTTCCGGCCGAAGCGGATCTTGAAGCCGGGCTCGAAGTCGACGATGAACGAAGAGGCCATCGAACTCGCTAGGAACTCGCCGGGACCCCTACCGGCGCGCCAAATGTCGAGTCTTAAACTCGGCACTAGTACTACCGAACCCTCACGAGCGTGGAATTCGATGGTGCGACACACGGAACACACGGGAACACAAGATTTTAGACAGGTTCGGGCCCCTCGAATTGAGAGTAATACCCTACGTCCTGTATGTTATGTATTGCCTTTAGCGATTTGCTAATTGCAAGATCTCGAGAGAGTTTTCGGGGGATCCCTGCTCCGTCTTATATGTCCGGGGAGCTAGGGCTACATGCGAGCCCTAGTCGAGTACACGGATTACATATATGGGAACTCTATCTCTAGCTTTCTTTACTGATTCGAGTCCTAACGGACTACTAATTATTCCATAACTTGCTTCTCAAGTCATCATATACTGGTATTGACATCCGCCTTATCTCCATACTGGTATATAGCATCCTCGGTCATTCCGGACCGGTCGGGAACCGATCTGTCCGCTATTTCCATCACCTTTATCTTTATTGATTTGTTACCGTGTCTTTGCGCATACATTCCTTTGTCATATGTATACCCATAAGGCAAGTATACGACACGAGTCGTCTATGCCACAACCATCCCATGTCGGACTTTGCAACTAAGCATGTGTCAAGTTTTGCTTTATCCGCGGTAAAATCCACAACATAAAGCTTTCCTTTGAGCACACCCTCAAAAACAATCGAGCCATCACTTCTCCTTGAGACAATCACACCCTTGTCATTGAACAAGCAATTATAACCCATTCCACAAAGTTGTGAAATAGACAACAAATTGAAGTCAACGTTATCCACATGCATAACCTTCGAAAGCTAATGCGGAAAGGTTAAAGGAATGTTACCATAACCCAACACATAGCCCTTTCCATTGTCTCCAAAGGTGATATACTCATTTCTTTCTTTGCTTGGTTCGAATGATTCGAACATTTTCTTGTCTCCGGTCATATGATTGGTGCATCCACTATCCACCACCCAAGATGAACCGCCGGAGGAGTATTCCTACAAAACAATTTAAGCTTTGTTTTTAGGTACCCAAATTTGCTTGGGTCCTCTCACATTAGTAGGGCACCCACACACAAGATTTGTGGGTCTTGTTGCGTGGCCCAACATATTTCGCATAGACACGGCCATGCTTGTTCCTCATTAGCACATAGGTTGCATCAAAATCATTAAAGAGAGCATAAGAAGGGTTAGACACGTTAGTACACAAATCACATATAAAGAAGATTTGTTAGTGTTCTTGATTGGCTTCTCCTTCTTGACTTGCTTCTTTTGGTATTCACCCTCCTTGGTGAACTTGATGAATTCTGTCGTATACTTGCCTAAAGAAATGGATATACAAAGACACGGTAACAAATCAAAGAAGATAAAGCTGGCAGGGATAGCCAACGGACTGGTATGAAGACATGGCGGGTATCAAGACCGACGTATGATAACTTGATAAACAAGTAAAGGAGTAATTTGTAGTCTATTAGGACTACGAATTGATAAGGAAAGCTAGAGATAGAGTTCCTGTATATGTAAATCCGTGTTATCGACTAGGACTACGTATGTAACCCTAGCTCCACTGAATATATAAGGCGGAGCAGGGACCCCCGAAAACTCTATGAGATCTTGCAGTTAGCAATCTGCTGAAGGAAATACGTAACACACGGGACGTAGGGTATTACTCTCCATCGAGAGGCCTTAACCTGTCTAAAATCGCGAGTTCTTGTGTGTTCCGTGTGTTGCACCATCGAATTCCACGCTCGTAAGGGACCGGGTAGTTCTAGTGCCGAGTTTAAGACTCGACATTTGGCGCGCCGGGAAGGGGTCCCGGTGAGTTTTCGGTGAGTTCGATGGCCTCTTCGCTCGTCGTCGACTTCGTGCCCGGCTTCGAGATCCGCTTTGGGTCTCTCGACTTTGAAGCTGATTCCGCCGGAAAGTTACATCCGACGAATCCGACTCGTAGCCGGGCCGCAGCTTCGAAGCGCGATCACCTGCCACGGTCGACACCTCTTGCTTGAAACCTTGCGGATCCGATGCAGCTTTAGCGCGAATCATCGGACCGCTCACGCCTCGGACCGACACCCGGTCTGCGACGATAAGTTGCTCTCGCGAGCTTGGTAGCGACTTCGAGGAAGGATCTCCGGCCTTCTTCCAAGTGTTCATGGCAGGTCCGGTTCTTCAAGAACTTACTCCCGAGGAAGCCACCGCTGAAGAAGCTTGGATGGCGGAAGACCAAGATAACCGCCGTCAACGCGAAACAAACGAAGCAGATGGAGATGAACAACCTCCGCAACCTTCCACCGCAAATCATCGCCCAAACACCGCGGCACTAGTCGGACGGGAGGAAGCTTTCTGCGCCCGCTACTCGGTCCATTGCCGGAGCGATCCGGAGACCCGGAAGAAATATCCTCGGGACATAACGGCCGACGTGGGTGCCGCAGCGGAAGGCGCCATCATTCTTCGAGCGAGCATTGGATTTGAGCTCTATGGAGGTGGAATTAAATGGCGCCGAGTCTTCACGTCACCGAGTCCACAATATTGTGGGGGTAAAGCAAATTCTCGAGACAATACCGGAGGAAGTCTTCAACGCGACGCCGGGGCTACAACGCGCTTTGAATTTGGTAGATGCGGCTGCTTTACAAACAAATCAACTCGTTCATGACAGAGTTGAATCTTCCGATCGCTCGCGTTCTCGCTCGAGTGGCCTGCAAGAGCCCGGTCCGAAGGAGCTTCTTCCGGTGGAAGGCTTGGGCCTCAACACACTCCGATCGCGGACGAACATGAACGAGCTCCGGACCAAGATTTACGCGTACCGCTCAACGACAATCGGTGATGCTCGTAATGTGCTTATCGATCGCCATGTAGAGAGGACGGAAGAGCGCGAGGAGACAAGAAGAAGATGAGCGGCGACGGACCGGTCATGTTGATGATCGTCCGCGGGATCTTGCCGCACCTCACCCACATGTAACTAACTCGCCACGGCGTGGACCGGCTGCTTCGGCGCCGCCCTCGGCGGAAATCCCCCACGCAATGATCATCAAGGGCACGGCAATCGACATGCTCATCGGGATGACCGGCCAAGAAGAGACGATCGTCGTGATACCGAGAGATCGAAGAGGACGAGAGAACGAAACAAGGACGGGGAGCCCCGATGAGGTGACAACGATCGCCAAGCGGTGCCTCCGCCTCCGCCTCCGCCTCCTCATTCACGGCCTGCGGAGCGGGTGAACAACGACCGCTAGGATGGTTCCGGAGATAGATATCAAGACGATCGCTACTATGACTACTCCGATGATGATAGGGATCATAACTACCGGCATTACCCTCGTCGGCGATCTCCTTCACCGGTCCGGACCGGTCTAGAAGATGATGAGTACTCCGTGATCCCTGCTTTCATGCGAGATTTACGCATTTGCAAATACCCCAGGGGATTTAAGCCCGGGGCTATTGACAAGTATGACGGTAAAGCGCCTCCTGCTGAGTGGCTTCGCATGTATACTACCGCCATCCGATCAGCAGGAGGAGATACTTTTGTGCTAGCCAACTACCTCCCCATGTGCATGGAGCCGGCTGGACGGTTGTGGTTGCAATCCTTACCCGAGAGATCTATGTCTTCTTGGGGCGATCTCACCAAAAAGTTCGTGGAGAATTTTCGGGCGACTTGTGAGAAACTAGGGAACTACTTCGACCCGAACAGTGAAGCGGAAGCTTGACGAGACTCTCACGAGACTTCATCGGGCGTTTACGCAACAAGAAGGCCTTAATCCCCAATGTTCGGGTGAGCGAGGTAATTGCGGCGTTTCAAGGCGGCATCCGGAGTGAAGCATTAGTTCACAAGATTGGAAGGCGTAATCGGAACCTTACCATGACGGCGTCGAGTGCTTCAAGATAGCAGATGACTATGCTGTCTGGTGAATCAAGCGTGGTCAATTTGCGTGAGAACAAAGGGTAGGAGCCAAAGCACGACCAAGGCAACAAGTCTGGATCCAAGAATAACAACAAGCGCAAGGCTGATCACCTTGTTGCAGGCTGTCGACCGGTCTCTTGGAGGAGACCGGTCGGCACCTCCTAAGAGAGGTCCGAGAGAATGACTTTCATTCGAAACACTTCTAGAGGGCCCTTGCATGATTCATAATGGGAATCATAAAGCTAAAGAGTGCTTCCTATTAAGGTCGTTCGCTCAATTCGCCTTAAGGGTAGCACCCCGGTCCGGACACTGGAACCGAGAGAGACGACAAAGGCAAGGATAAAGAGCGCGACGATAATGAAGATGACGAAGGTTTTCGGGAACCGGCGAGGGAGGTGAACATGATCCATAGAGGCCACGACGCATACGAGTCGAAGCGAAAGCGGAAGCCGGCGCTCGGAGAGGTCAACGCCATTGCTCCCGCTACCCTTGAATATCTACATTAGTCCGAGGTGCCGATCACGTTCGGTAAGGCTGATCATCCTGAAGTACTACCGAAAGCTGGTAGATACCCGCTGATTCCGGCTCCTATTGTTCGGAAGGTGCGATTGAAGAGAACTTTCATTGATGGGGGAAGTTGCTTGGATATCCTTTTTGCTAAAACTCTGTCGGAGCTTGGCCTCTCTGTAGCTGACCTGGATCACGGCGTTTCACCGTTTCATGGTATAATACCGGTCGAAACAGCTATCCTTTGGGGCATATTTCTCGCCGGTGACTTTCGAGACAAAGGAGAACTACGGAAAGAGAATATCATCTTCCAAGTGGCCGACATTGACTCGAGCATACCACGCGATACTTGGAAGACCGGCTCTAGCGAAGTTCATGGCTATACCAAATTACCGGTATTTGATGCTGAAGATGCCAGGACCAAATGAGGTCTTATCGTTCCGGTCGATATCAAGACCGCTTATGCTTGTGAAGTACATAGCACTAAACCGGCCTCTCGAGTCAATTCGGAGGACGACCGGCGAGAAATCGGAGAAGCGGCCGAAGCTCTAGAAGTACGAGCAAGGTTAGAAGATGAAGTTCCAGCCAAGAAGATTACAAAGGAGAAGTCGAAGACGAGATGCGATTGTTTCCAAGACTATTCAGCTGAAGACAGAAGTGTCCCGATGCGAAGCCGATTAAGCGGAAGATCCGAAGGTTTGCTCAAGACCGCAAGGAGGCCATTAAGAAGGAGTTAACTAGATTGTTAGCAGCTAAGTTCATTAGGGAGGTGTATCATCCAGATTGGCTTGCCAATCCAGTCCTTGTACCAAAAAAGAATACTAAAGAATTAAGAATGTGTGTCAATTATACTGATCTCAACAAAGCTTGCACCAAAGACTCTTTCGCGCTGCCTCGAATCGACCAAGTTGTTGATTCGACCGCTGGCTGCGAACGTCTTTGTTTCCTTAACGCTTATTCGGAGTACCATTAAATCTCTACGAAAGTTGAAGATCAAATAAAGACTGCGTTTATCACCCCCTTCGAGCACACTTGCTACACAACCATGCCATTCGGGTTAAAAAATGCCGGAGCTACTTATCGGCGCGGCATACAACGCTGTCTAGACTCACAATTGGGAAGGAACGGAAAAGCTTATGTCGATGATATAGTGGTGAAATCTCGGAAAGCGAAGATCTTCTCTCGACCTGGCGAGAGACCTTCGATAATCCGTTGAATTTTTCCATGAAGCTTAATCCGGGAAAGTGCGTGTTTGGAGTTCGCTCCGGAAAATTGCTGGGATACCTGGTGTCATGGCGAGCCATCGAAGCTAACCCGGAAAAGATTCAGACAATTATCAACATGAAACCCCCGAGTTGCTTGAAGGACGTTCGGAAGTTGACGAGCGGTATGGCTGCGCTTAGCCGTTTCATCTCAAGGCCGGGAGTCCGTGGACTTCCGTTCTTCAAGTTGAGAAGCAAGATATGTTTGAATGGACGGACGAGGCGCAGGCCGCGTTTGATCAGCTCAAGGAATACCTTAGCAACCCTCCGGTATTGGTACCTCCAGAACCCGATGAGACCATTCGGTTATATATTTTCGCAATAACTCATGTGGTGAACACGGTATTGGCGGTCGGCCAGGAAGGAAGAAGGACATCTGCAACTGGTGCAACATCCGGTATATTTTGTAAGTGAAGTCCTTACTGAATCACGAATGCGGTATCTCCGATTATAGAAGTTAATATATGCTTGTAGTGATAACCTCTCGAAAAGCTGAAACACTATATCCAAGCGCATCCCATTGAAGTTAAGACTGGGTTCGCCATTGGGGATATTGTGCGAAACCGAGAGGCGATGAGCCAAGTTGCCAAGTGGGCTATAGAACTTGGGCAATATGAGATTACATTTTCTTCGTGGACCAGCTATCAAAGGACGAGGCTTTAGCTGATTTCATTACGAGAGTTGTTGGAGACACGAGTCTCGCAGGGGATTCGAGACGTTGGAGTATTGGGAGATGTTCTTTGATGGGTCCACGCAGCTTTCGGGCTCGGGGGCTGGGGTCGTACTTCTCACCCCACGGAAGGAGCCACTCATATATGTATTACAAATGCATTTCGAGCCTCGAATAATACTGCGAGAATATGAAGCTTTGCTTCATGGACTCGGGTAGCTGATTCATTGGGAGTCGGGCGATTAGACATATATGGTGATTCGATGCTGGTAATAAGTCAGGTTAACAAAGTATGGGACGCTCATGATGATCATATGATCGCCTATCGTCAAGAGGTCGGGAAGCTTGAAGACAAATTTGATGGTCTTCGATTTTCTCATATACTCGCGCGGAAACAATTTCGTCGCGGATGAGTTAGCGAGGCTGGGGTCATCAAGACAAGCGGTTCCACCTGGTGTTTTCCTTCAAGTATTGGATAAGCCATCCATAAAGATGGAGCGCAAGGCTACTATTACGAGAGATAGTAGATGAAGCAATCTTGAAGGACCAAGGCGAGGAAGCGAGTCTTGAAAGACCGGTACGAGGAAGCGATCTTAACGGATAAGGCCGAGGATGTGGTCAAGGCCAAGGAAACTTTCTCGCCAAAAGATACTCGGTCACTTCACGTTATGATCATTGACTCTGATTGGCATACCCCATATCTTGAGTATTTACGATCCGGTAAAACTCCGGAAGATAAGGTGGAGAAGCAAAGAGCGGAGGTCCGAGCACGCGAGTTATTTTGATGAAGTGTGTATCGATCTCCGATGGCGTTCGGTTGCTTGAAGACGTGCATAAGGGAAATTGTGGCAATCATTCTTCTTCGAAGACACGAGTCGGAAAAGTGTTCGGACAAGGATTTTATCGGCCCACAGCTGTGGATGATGCGCATAAGTTGGTTAAAAATTGCCGAGAGATGTCAATTTTTTGCCGGACGACCACATGCTCCGGCTCATGAGTTGCGGATAATTCCGATGACTTGGCCTTTTTCTACTTGGGGGATGGATATTGTTGGACCTTTTAAAAGGGCGCCAAGAGGATTCACACACATCTTTGTGGCAGTAGATAAGTTCTTCGAGTGGATTGAAGCTGAAGCCGTTACTAGTAGTCGCGACTACTTCTCGAGCGATCAAGTTCTTACAGAATATTTTTGTGCGTTTTGGAGTCCAGACACAGTATCATCACTCGACAATGGGCCTCAATTCACTTCAGAATTTTTTAAGGATTATGTTGATAGTTTGGGAATTAAGATACAATATGCGTTGGTGTCACATCCACGAGCAATGGGCAAGTAGAACGAGCCAATGGAATGATCCTGACCGGTCTCAAACCTAGAATTTTTGACCGCTTGAAGCCGTACGCAAGAAAGTGGGTTAAGGAGTTGCCTCGGGTGCTTTGGGGACTACGCACTAACGTTAGTCGGGCTACGGGGCAATCTCCTTTTCTCCGGTATATGGATCCGAAGCCATGTTAGCTATAGAAGTGAATATGGTATCAGCTCAAGTACGATATTACGATGAAGAGAAGTATGAAGACCAGCGTCGAGGTTGAGCTGATTGCCGCGGAAGAGTTACGAGATCAAGCTCCGATTGAAGCGGCCAAATATCATCGGGGTTGCGTCGATATCATGATCGCAATGTGCGTACGCGAGAATTCCAAGTAGGAGACTTGGTTCTTCGGAAGATTTAGTCCATCAAGAACAGGCATAAGTTGTCACCGGTCCGGGAGGGACCTTTTTTGGTTAAATCGGTCTCCAAACCGGGGCTTATAGGCTTATGACCTTAGAAGAAGAAGAAATTCCAAATTCTTAGAATATTGAACAGCTTCGTCGTTTTTATACTTAAAAGTACTTCTTGTAAACTTCATCATATTATAATAAAGTAATTTTAATATCTAATGTGAATGTGTTCGCTTCTTGTGTCTCGATATTTTAATTTTGAATTAAGTTATCGAGTCGGGAGCTGCTTGTGTTAAAGAGCAGTTTGTGATATAGTGCTATTCCTGAATTATAAGACCAGTCATTTAGTCGAGTAGGCTCGTTGTGTTGAGAGCGGTCTGTTTTCAGCTTAAGACTGTGTAACATCCTTGCCTAGGGCTTAATAGGATTGATAGAATACTCATGTCAACAAGTTGCAACTTCTTTTCCGAAAGCTCATCTCTAAAGATCTCTAAGGTTAAGTGTGCTTGGCCTAGAGCAATTTAGGGATGGGTGACCGATCGGGAAGTGTTTCCGAGTGTGCATGAGTGAGGACAAAGTGCGCGAGAAAAGACTAGTGTTGGTACTGTGTGGAAATCTTGAGGGCCTATTAAGCTGCCGGTGTAAGCGGGCCCGACCGGAGTGGCGGGACGTTACGGACTGGTATATTTAGGAAAGGAAATTTGTTAGTGTTTTCTTTATGAATACTGAAAAAGATTGGTAGGCTGTTGTGTTAAGAGCAGTCTGTGACATTGCGAAATCTCAAACCTTACAAGCTAGTTCTTTTTCTATGTCGCATGATCCTATTAAAGTAAGCTACAACTATGAATTGTGATATGTGTTGATTAGAACCAGAATTTGTTCACGGTTAGTTTGAGATGAAATAACCATCATTGCTTGGATAAAGAAGTTAGTTAGTAAGGTATAAGATGGTGATATTTTGAAACCAGTATTCACAAAGAAAGGGAGAAGATATTAAAACTTCACCATCATCGAGAAAAGATAACAAGAAAAAATATAATAGCATCATGATAAAATTGTTTGGTTACAAAAGAGAGCTGGCCCTATGACAAGTATCTACTAGGCAGGACCGCTGGAAGTGCCGGTATCCCGGTCTTACGGTTTTCAGCCAATTTGTCATCAATTATTTCCTCAGAATCAGAAGGAGTTGACAATAAATCAGCATCAAGATCTTCAAAATCATCTTCCACCGTCTGCCTAGCAGCGGCTGCTGCATCTTGAGCGTCCTGGTCCAGAGCAAGGGCTGCCGCGGCTACATTCGAGAGGAACACCCATCGGATCAAGAGGAACATCCTCTATCGGTTCGAAATGGTACCAATGAGCGAGTTCTTCAGCTCATTGAATCGATAGTGTTCCGGTGGGCGCCATCCTTGATGAAGTTGAAATCACAATCTTCGAATGGAGTCCAAGACTGGATTGTGGCGGCAATGTGACCTCCTCCTGCTGCGGCAACCATCTTGGAATGCTCTCCGATCCTTCTTGGGAAAGCCTAGATCGCAGCCTCGAGATCTACGTCATTACGATCGATAGCTTGGCCTCCATTCGGATACTCGAGCGTCCGCACCGTGCCTGCAGCAAGTTACGGAAAAGGTGTAACGTCCCGCCACTCCGGGCCGGGCCCGCTTACCCCTGGCAGCTTAATAGGCCCTCAAGAGTTCCCCACGAGACCAACACTAGTCTTTTCTACGCACTTTGTCCTCACTCATGCACACCGAGAATCACTTCCGGTCGGTCACCCATCCCTAAATTGCTCCAAGCCAAGCACATTTAACCTTAGAGTTCTTTAGAGATGAGCATCCGGAAAAGAAGTTGCAACTTGTTGACATGAGTATTCTATCAATCCTATTAAGCCCTGGGCCGGGATGTTACACACTCACCCCTTAGAAGACCGACGTCCTCGTCGGTCAACCCTGAGCCGAGGAACTTCCTCTCTTGGCCACGTCCGTGTGTCCACTCGCCGGCGCATGTGCCATGCTCGTGTGACCACTCCGGGCCCATCACCCCCTTAGAAGACCGACGTCCTCGTCGGTCAACCCCGAGCCAGGAACTTCCTCTCTTGGCCACGTCCGTGTGTCCATTGCCGGCGCATGTGCCATGCTGTGTGACCACTCCGGGCCCACACCAGCCATGCACACCATGCCTGCACACATGCAACACACGCGCCCGTGAAACCGTGAGAGTCGGCTCGATACCATCCGTAACGTCCCGCCACTCCGGGCCGGGCCTGCTTACCCCGGCAGCTTAATAGGCCCTCAAGAGTTCCCCACGAGACCAACACTAGTCTTTTCTGCGCACTTTGTCCTCACTCATGCACACCGGGAATCACTTCCCGGTCGGTCACCCATCCCTAAATTGCTCCAAGCCAAGCACACTTAACCTTAGAGTTCTTTGGAGATGAGCTTCCGGAAAAGAAGTTGCAACTTGTTGACATGAGTATTCTATCAATCCTATTAAGCCCTGGGCCTGGATGTTACAAAAGGACAAAGGAAAAATTGTCGGTATAGACCGGTGTCTAAAGGGAATTTACTCAATAAAGGAGAAAAAGAAGAAGTTTACGTCCGTGTCTAATTTCTGCGGCCCTGAATCTGCCTTTAATGTTGATGTTTGATTCTCTCGAGCATGGTTTCCATTTTCAGCGAGACGCTGAATTTCTTCTTCCTTAGCTTTGAGCGCGAGTTGGGCAGATTCATGGGCTGTCCTTACGGCACTCTCTTTTTCTGTCTGCGCTGTCTTTATGGCTTCCGAGTCTCAGCCAATTCAGCCTTCGGACGAGCATTGTCGACCTCCGGCATTTTGTTGGAACGCGAGTCTGCGCAAGGATATTACCCTTGGCGGTGAGCTCGCCTTCCAGCTCTCCGATCCGGGCTCCTTGTTGTTTTTCAATTTGTGAACCTTCCAGCAGAGCTTGTTCTTGGGCAGCCGTTTTCTCCGAAAGAGTTTCTTCCGCCTTTTTGTGGGCGGCAACAAGATTTTCAAGTGCTGAAACAAAAACAAGACAGGTCGGAGAGAAAAAGAAGGAAAATACAAAATGTGCGAGATAAGATTAAAAGAATTACTTCGGATTTCTTTGCGGAGCTTGATGATTTCTTGCCGGCGTTCCTCCATCAACCGGTGGGTGCTCATCAGGTTGGCCTCCCTCTTCGACATATCGGGTTCCTTGGATTTCGGACTGGTGGTCCGAGATTCAAGTTCGACCAACCGCTCTTGATTATGATACAGTTCTTCCTTCGGACGAGCGATAATCGTATTTTTGGCTTCGGAGTTTTTAGAAGAACCTAAAAGGAGGAAGAAGTAAAGGATCGGACTATAATGAAAATATAATTCAAAGGAATTAGTAAAGTAACGAGGATATACCCGGCCGGATTCGGAGAAGTTCTTCGGTGCTTCTTCTTCCTGAAGGGCATCCCACTGAGTCGTTGCAATGAACTTTCTAGCTCCACTTGAGCTGTCCACTTCAACATCTCCGACTACCATTTTGGCCAATCCGGGCTCTCCCGGAGTTTTGCGCGTCGTCCTAGGCCGACGAGGAATTTCTTCCACCCGGACTGGTCCTAATGGGAGTTCCGGAGGAACTTGGAACAGGGTAGCACTGGGGAGGAAAGTCGCCGGTGGATGAGCCCTCGACGTTGATAACTTGTTCTTCGGTCGCTTGGGATGAAGCTTCTACACTAGAGGCGGCAGAGATTTCCTTTGCGGATGCCGCACTTTGGGCTTCGAAGGCTTAGCGCCGGCAAGAGATGCGATAGAGGGGGTAGTGGAAGCACTACTGGTCGGGGCAGGAGTAGAAGCTTTATTTCTTAGAAAGCGAGCTATGCTAGCTTGGAATTAGAAGGGATTCTGCGAAAAAGTGGCGAGCACTATACGACTCGGGATGAAAATGATTCGGAACGGATTAGTGATGCAGAAAACTTACGAATTGGCTTTCTTAAAGCCGGTAGAGGTCTTGATCTTCTTGGAGGGACCTTGAGTATCTTCACTAGAGCCCTCCGTAGCCCCTTTTGCTGCGGGTTGGACTTGCGGCGATGAGATCGGTTCCCCTGCGCCACCCGTCGAAGGACCGGTCCGAATGCCATACCGGGATCTCTTGGGAACGTTGGCCGGAGAATCCGTCGGTGAGGGGGTTCCTTGAGGTTTTCCGATAGCGGCTTCAAAAGCAGCCGGTGCGGCTTAGCGATCCTCTCGACCGCTTCCTCTTCCCTCCGCCGATCTTCAAGTTTCTGCGCCTCCGTACGCGTGTCGCCCGATACGAAGCACAAGGCACGATTGGTCCGCCGATGGTCAAGGAAGTAGTACGTTTCTTCGTACTAGGTGCTTGAACCACTTTTTCGGATTTGGATATCTTCGGAGCTATCGTTGGGCGGCGAGGGATACCGAAAGTCGCCTAGAGTGGGGCGGGGGGGGAATAGGCGATAATCCTGAAAATCACTTAATTTAACAAATTAAATACGCAGGAAAGATTTGTCCGACTCAATGTCCGACTATAGCAGGACAAAGTCCGACTCCGGACAAATATCCGACTAGAGTAGGACAAAGTCCGACTGCCTCGTGCGGAAAGTAGATCGGCATCAAAGTTGGACAAATCCACGGTAAATAAACAACAAGCAAGCAGCTAGCAACACTAGAAAGCTAGGGCAACAAGGGCACAAGCAAGCAAGCCACTTATGCAAGTTAATCTAGGAATTTAAGCAAGAGCAGCCTAGAGCTATAGAACACCAATTGCAAGAAACAAAAGGGGAGACAAGGAGACACATAATTTTTCACCGAAGTTCAGCTCCACCAAGAAGCCTACGTCTCCGTTGAGGAGTCCACCAAGGACCGGGTTGCTCTCAACCCTAAACCTCTTCAAGCCACCACAAAGGCCGGCTTAAAATCCACTAAAACAAAGCTCCACGAAGGGAGGGGCAATACAAACGACCCGAGTCTCAACCACAAGCTTGGGAGCTCGCTGGGTAACGCCTAACCGTCTAGGGGATGAATCCCCAAGAGTAACAAACACAACAAGTACCGGCGATGAGAAAGAATCAAGTGCTCTTGAGATGGTGATGAAGCTCAACGAATTTCTCCTCAATCTTCTCACAAATCCGCCAAGGATTGGAGTGGGGAATCAAATCGGAAAGAGAGGAGTGCTTGAGTGAGCTTGGGAGTGTTTTTGAGTGTGGGGAGGGTGCCAACCGGCCAAAAGTGGACGAGGTCCTCTTTTATAGCCGGGGCACTCAAAAGACCCGTTAGGCTAGATCCGACTCGGATTTTGTCCGAGTGAGTCCTAGGGTTTCAAAAAGGTGTTTTAGTTCGGAGTCCGAGTGGAAAAACCGACTGGAGTCGGATATATCCTAGTATAAGAGGGAGTCGGATATTGTCCGATGGAGTCGGACTTTGTTCGACTCCTAGGGTTTCAAAAGAATGGCGACAGTTCGGAGTCCGAGTGGTTTGTCCGACCGAGTCGGACATTGTCCGACTCCATAGGAATTTTTCTTTTGCCAACCTTCTTGAGTCCGAGTCCAATGTCCGAGTGAGTCGGACATTGTCCGACTCCAAAGGTTATTTTGAATTGGGATGGAGTTTTGAGCACTTTCATTTTTCACACCTCATACTTGTGTGTCCCTCTTGATAGTACGGTGTTTCCTATACTCAAGACATAATAAAAGGCTTCACAACTTGATCTTGAGCATGAGTAGACCAATTTTCAAATCTTGCAAATATGACGTACTTGGCCACTTCCTTTTTGTGTTTCTTTGCTCTCTATTGAATTTAAGTATGCACTCGTACACAAGCTCATTTGAAACATTAGTCCTTTTTAATTGTATTAACGTCAATCACTCAAAACCATAATTAGGGGCCTAGATGCACTTTCAATCTCCCCTTTTTGGTGATTGATGACAATACAACTAAAATTCACAATTAAGTATAAAGAAGAGCTTAGAACGAAGAGAGCAAATAGAAGAGAGCTCCCCTAAATGTGTGCATGAGTTGAATTCACTTTAGGTCATTTCAAAACCAAGTGCACATATTTGAGAGAAAAACAAGGGAGCTCCCCTATTTCCATGCATTAGATCCATAAGGCATATAAAAGGAAGAACAACAATAATGCATATGACATGTGAATCACACAAGTGCAACTTAGAAACGACAAAAATAACATTACACCATCCATCATCCATAGAACATAGTTCATCACATAAAAAATTAAAACCGAGTTATTACAAAAGAAAGGCACACCACATAGTTCATCACAAACCACAAATCCTAGCAACATGTCCGTAAGTAAAACAAGATACAAGAGCAACCCTCACTTGCTCTGCTCACAACTAAAACTGAATTTTACTCTTCTCCCCTTTTGGCATCAAAACACCAAAAAGGAAGAGAGAGGGGTCTACTCATCATCGCCCCAATCCTCATCATCGTCATCATCGTCGTCGTCTTCCTCTTCAACAGCAGCTGGCCCCTTCCCTTTGGGATCCTCAACCTCGGTCTCATCTTCTTCTTCTTCCTCGGAAGCCGCAGCTGCCTCATCCTCCTCATAGTGAAACCTGGTGTGAGTGGAGGTACCGGTGCTAGGGCCGGTAGGAGCAGTGGTGATACCTGGACTCGAAGAGAAAGGTGGAGGTGGAAAGTAGCCAATGTAGAGAGACTCATCCGGGGTGAATGAGTCCCAAGGATACTCAACTGGAGGAGGAATAGGGATCGGCTCCGGAGAAGGAGCTCTAGGAGTGGTGATTTGAAGATGGTCAATGATAATTTTCTGCCTCTCCTTTATCACATTCCGACATTGCTCAATATTTTCCATCCTTGCATCCATCCTCCGGCAAATACTGAAAATACCCTTAAGCATCTTGAAGAGTGCACTCTTGCCCTTCGTGCTAGGACCACGACCACGGGCCCTATCCGGACGAGGAGCAAGTACTAGTGCTAGGACCAGACAGCATGGGTAGGAACTGGAGCATCCGGAGGAGCATCATAAGATAGAGTCCTAGGAGCGTTGTGTGGCATCCTAGGTCGAAGAGGTTTGTGCTTGCAGTCTTTGTTGAAGGTCTTCTTGGAGATCCTCTCAATCATGCACATGACAAAAGGCGCATACACACAAGCACGCCTCGCATCCACCGAGCTATGCCACATCTCACTCGAAGATAAAGTCCCAAACATTGAACTTACGCTGAGTTGGCAAGACATGAAAGAGGTCCTTGGCATAGGAAGCCACATGATCTGCATTTCCACCTCGGGAGAAAGAGTGAGACGAAGCATCCTGTGCAAGACCACATAGAGGGGCTTAAGACCTGTAGCATAGGGAGGGTTGCATGTATCCTCATCCACATACATGTACCTCATGAGCTCGGGGTTTAGAGAATCCGAGTCATGCAAACGGAGATCCATGCTCATTGTATCCCTCAGTCCAAGGATGTTGGCAAACCTCGAGAAAGTGCAAGAGAGCTTCTCTCCATCAGTCATCCACCACATTCTTCCAAGCATTCTTGTCAAAATATACGATGGAGTAGAACCGACACACTATTTCCTTGTTCCAATCATACTTGAAACCCATGATCCCTTTGATCCCATGAAACTCACACATGGCAATGATTTCATCAAACAAAGCCGTGCGCTTACTTGCCATGTAGTCCTAATCAATGTACTTGCATGGGCACTCGTGGGCTTGACCTTGCTCTTGTAGGCACACATATACCAATCTGTGTGGAAGTGAGACCAAAAACGGTTATCAAGCAACTCACGCTCCATGTCATACCAGTTGACCTCTCTAGCCTCCGTAGCTGCCGACTCAAGTCCGTTGACATAGTTGATTATTTCCCTGTCAAGTGTGGGATGGACTACCACATTCCTCATCTCCCGATGAATCTCGGTGGGTTCCTCCTCTTCCCTTGGCTCAACAATAGGGAGACCGATGGCCCTACTCCTTTTCTTTCCGTAAAGCTTTGCCCTCTTTTCTCGGGTTGGGGTTGGTGGAGGATCGAACCGTGCCGACAAAAGAGAATCAAGGAATGATATGAGATAGATAGCATAGATAGATAAGTTGAGGAAGATCGACGCGCAATTTCAGACTTAGTGAAAATTCTGTTGGAGTCGGACATTGTCCGATTGGGTCGGATAATATCCGACTAGTCACGAGGAGTCGGATATTGTCCGACTGCAACAGGATTTTCACCAAATTTGCTATTCCGCATAGATCTACCGCACATTCCTAGCCATATTGCATCTACAGCATGTATAGCATCCTAGGAACAACTTCTATGCAACATCTAGGTAGAGGAAACACTAGAACTCCTAATCCATGGAAGGTGACCTTAAACCCTAGGTGGAGAAGAAGGGATAGAGGTAAAACCTTGAAGCCGATGAAGGGATCGGATAGAGTCCGAGTGGGAGAAGCCTTTCCCCCACAAATCTCCTCAAAACGCCGGTGGAGAAGGTAGATCGCCGGAGGAGAGCTTGAGCCGCCGGTTGGGTGAGGAGAGAGAAGGTTTGTGTTTGAATGAGGAAGGTAGGGTGAAAGGGTAAGTTGGATTCGGGCTTATAGGGTAGAAATCCCGTGGAGTCGGACATTGTCCAACTCGGTCGGACAAAGTCCGACTCTTCACGGGCAATCGGACATTATCCGACCGGGTCGGACAAAATCCGACTCTCCGAGGAAATGCGGACTTGCTCCAAACGCATAAAATTTCTCCAAATCTTTTCTCTCTTGACCTCAATTAAACTCATGGACATGTGCTAAAACTTCATTGGATGTAGCCAGTCACAATCAATCACTCCAACAATGATTACATCCAAATCCGCATGATCCAAAGATCAAGAACCAAATGATTTTGAAAATCAATACATACAACATTTTCAAGAATTTTATTTTTCAAAGCAATTACTCTAATTCACAGCAGATATGCAAACATTCAAGCCACGTTACTAGAGTCAAGGATATTTAGCTCACTTCTTAAATGACAAAATTGGCTTTCATCTAGTGGCTTGGTGAAAATATCGGCCAATTGCTCATCGGTTCTCACATGGCTCACTTCAATGTCCCCTTTGATAGAGTGATCTCTCAAGAAGTGGTGACGAATGTCTATATGCTTTGTGCGCGAATGCTCAACGGGGTTATATGCTAGCTTTATGGCACTCTCGTTGTCACATAGGAGAGGAATACGGTTTAACTTGTAACCATAATCCCTTAGAGTTTGTCGCATCCATAGTAGTTGTGCACAACAACTACCGGCTGCAACATACTTCGCTTCGGTCGTGGATAGGGCAATGGAGTTTTGTTTCTTGGATGACCATGACACTAAGGACCTAACCAAGAATTGGCATGTCCCGGAGGTACTCTTCCTATCCACTTTGTCCCCGGCATAATCCGCATCGAAATAGCCTATAAGGTTGAGCTTTGAACCCTTGGGGTACCAAAGCCCTAGGTTGGGTGTGTGCACTAAATATCTCAAGATTCTTTTAACGGCCACCATGTGGCATTCCATAGGAGCGGCTTGAAAACGTGCACACATACACACACTAAGCATGATATCGGGCCTAGATGCACAAAGATAAAGCAAGGAGCCGATCATAGAACGATATACCTTTTGATCAACCGGCTTATCCTTCTTAGTGAGGTCGAGATGGCCATTTGTGGCCATGGGTGTCTTGGCGGGCTTTGCCTTGTCCATGTCAAACTTCTTCAATATGTCTTGAGTGTACTTGGCTTGACATAGGAAAGTGCCCACTTTGAGTTGCTTTACTTGAAAACCTAGAAAGAATGTCAACTCTCCCATCATAGACATCTCGAACCTCTTGGTCATTATCTTGCTAAAATCATCACAAAACATTTGATTAGTAGAACCAAATATTATGTCATCGACATAAATTTGGCACACAAATATGTCATTGTCAAAACGCTTTGTGAAGAGCGTTGCATCGGCCTTGCCCATTTCAAAACCCTTTCTCAAAAGGAAATCCCTAAGGCATTCATACCATGCTTAAGCCCATAGAGCGCCTTATGGAGTTTGTACACGTGGTTAGTGTTGGTATTTCTTACGGTCACGATAAATCCGCAAGCGCACGGAGAATACCGTTGTAGCATTTCACCCGTGAGTATTCAAGGGTATCGTATTTTCCACAGGGAAGGCGGTGGTTTACGAGATAGCAATGTTCATAATCATATGACTAATAAGGTACCAAAGCCTAAATAGGGGTAAGGATAATAATGATAGTGGGTAGTAGTGACAACACCACCGGACCAATCCAATCTAACACTAGAACTAAGCCTAGGATAAGCGGGGTTAAGGAGAAAGCCGAGATGAGTCCTTATGTACTTCTAATATTCCTGCTCATGCAACACATACAAGTCTAAGCTCTATGTCATCCTGGAACAAGGGGATAACCAGCAGGGCTGTCACCACCTACGGGCATTCCTTCTACCAGGCAATCAAGGTTATCTACTATAGAACAAGAGGACTAGGCACGGCAGGGCTGTCACCACCTACCGTTACCCTTCATCCAGGACACGTGACACGAGGGCAATTAGATCCCTATGCCAGTCCTACGATCACGTGGCGGTGAAGCAATTAAGTCCTCACCGTCGGATCTTATCCTGTTCGAGCGGACAACCAAACACCCAAAGCAGTTTATCAATCTAAGCACCATGCTCACATTGCTAAACTGAACTCCCGAAAGAGTACACTTAATCTTGACCGGCCGAATCAGATCAAGTGCTGGAACATGCAAGACTCGACCCTACGGATCATCAAGTAAATGGGTGAGACATGCCTAACTCTAACCCTACGGATTGACGAGTTATGGGCCATGTCACACATGACTCTAACCCTACGGATCATCAAGTCATTGGCCAAAGCATGTCTCACCTCATCATGCATGAAACGAGTGTAAGGACATACTCGAATGAATGAAGGCATGTGAAGCATGAAGCAACCTATCATGACTAGACAATAACCACATAGAAAGCACATGATCATCATACTAGTACAATCATAAGGCATGAGGAACAAAGAAGATAATTCTATTGAGGTGAACCTTGATACTTACTTAATATGAGATGCACGATGAACGAACGAAGAACGAACGAAGAACGATGAACGAACGACGAACGAACTTCTATTATAAGCAAGTATCCTCGAAGTACAAGATTGGGCTAAATCCTCACAAAGAGAGGACAACCCTCTCCTCTACTAAACTCCCCCTCTAATCCTCTACAGCCTAGAGACTAGTCTAATGCTAGATGGATTCCTCTTGGTGTCAATGTGTTGTGATCTCTTGAATTGGATGATTGAGAGAGGTAGGGGTGCCCCTTTATTTATAGTCTTGGAAGGTCGGCAACTTGGAGGCGGTTCCCGACGTCGGTGGCCTTTAATGCAGGTGGAACCGACCTCCGGACGTCGGTAGTGAACCGCCGGAGAAAGATGGGCCGGTGGGGCCACCACCACAGTTCGGTCGAACCCAAATCCCAGGTCGGCCGAACCGGGCCGGGCCCCACCGGGTCCGGTCTTCTTCGTGGTGGCTCTCCGTGTTGCTTCCCTCCTTGGTCCAGTTGCTAGGGATAGATTTGGAGCCTCGTTTCTCCGGATTTTGGGCTGAGAGAGTTGTCTTTTATGTCGGGAAAAGTTAGGCAAGTGCGAAGCCCATGTTTTATGCATACTTGTCCCCGTTTTCATATGGATTGCACCCGCACTCACGAATTCACCAAGACTTGTGGAAATGGTTAGATAAAAGCCCTATGTCTACTCTTGGTGGTGGATATGATTTCAAAAGGTGCATAAAGTTGACGGTAAAAAAGACCGTAAGGACCGTCAACAAGACCCCCACACTTAGTTCTTTGCTCGTCCTCGAGTAAAGCTAGTGAGCATAAGCGGGAGCATACTTCTCATGGTATGATGCTAGCATACAAATTATTCCAAGCCATACCTGCACCCGTGAACTTTGATGTGTCTACCATGTAATCTTGGGCGGTTGAGGAATGGAACGGTCATGATTCAAGTCATCATATCTCCCTCTCGCCGAGTAACTCGGGTTTGTGATAGATTTTCAAAGTAAAAACATAGCTCATACTCCTCAAATGATCACTCTCAAATCGCTCAATGTTTATGGTTCCTCACCAAGGCATGATTTTCCTCTTTTCATCCTACTTCTACAAAAGGCTTTATGTGGAGCTTGGTAGGGAATGAAAGAGAGGCATACTTGTATCACATATTTTGCTGAACCAAAAGAGTGGATCCATGGAGAATGCAAGTCATACAACCGTGATCAAGATGTGCAAGTGTGTATGAGGGTGGTGTGGTGGTGGAAATTGTACTCCTTTTTGTGTTCATTCTCTCTTTCTCTTTTTGAATGTTCGAGGGGGACATGGCTATGATTCTTTCTTTCTTTTTCTCTTTCTTTTTTTTTTTTTTTTCATCATGCTCTACTTTTGTATGAGCAGGGATTATTCTTTCTTTTGCATAGCCATGTCTCCTATGATAACTTGAGAGAGAGAGAGAAAAAGGTAACAATGCTTTTGTGGAGTACTTATTTTGGTGGATGTATGATGGTGGTATTGCTTAACTTCCAGTGTAGAAGTTTAGCATGTGAGGTGGAGTGTACGTGATCTTGATCAAGAGAGTATGACAAGTTTCTCACTAGGGTCACACAATTTTGATAAAGTTCAATGCAATGACAAGCAGCATATGTGTGTAAGTTTTGCAATGTGATCAACATATGGCTCGGTGGGAATATAAGATCATCGAGGAGCGTAGAGTTATAGACTTTTGGCAAATTAAATACCCAAGCACTCTATGCAGTAAGAAGCAAGATTCATCTCATCCAACCATATCACATTCACCAACAACTTAGATAAACATGGGTTCCTATGATATTGGTGTTCACAAGCAACAGGTGTGCGAAGCGAGGAATAAAGAGTATGCAGGCCAACCAACTAGAAGCATGTATACCGAGGGAACAACAACGTTCATTTTATTCTTGAGTTAAATTTTAGTGATTGGCTCAAAAGGTTGTTTTAACTCATGAATTGAGGGGGATGGAGTTAGAGAGGTTGTGCAAACCGTCGCTTTAGGTGAAGTGGAGGCCAAGTGGACCATGGGATGTTTGATCGAAACAAAGGTTCGACCCAAATTTGTTTCCTTGTCCCGGGGCTCCACTTTCTTATGGATTGATCAGTGCGGGTTGTGCATCGTGTTGGTGGGGGAGATCTTGAATGTGTACGTGATGAAGAACTCAAGAGATCTTCCCCCACACTTGTTCTTGAACCTGCTTTATTTATTCAAAACAAACAACAAAAACAAAGCGAAGACAAAGAGGACTCTACCGGGTTAAAGACCGGGAGCCTAGATTTATTGATTTAAACTCTAGGTGCCTTATGAGTTTGAAAGAGAAGAAGCACCTAGAGTTATTTTTTTTTTTTTTATATAAAGTTATTCTATTTTGATATTTTCAAGGTGGAAGGAAAAGGATACAAGTTGCGATACAAGTTACCTTTGTGGGGGAGGGAACCTCCCCCACACTTGTTCTTTTGCTCATGGCCCTTGATTTGGGGTTGAACCCAATGTGATTGTGGAAGGCTTTGTGCAGTGTAGCCTTGATGTTGGTGCAGCGTTTTGGTGGGGAGATCTCGAACATGTGCGTGATGGAGGCTTGAGAGATCTCCCCCACACTTGTTCTCTCGCACCCGAGAATCCTGCCAAAAACACTATTCCCGCAAGCAATTTCCTCCAACTTGGAGAGGCATGGTTAGCTTTCTGAGCACATACAAACAAGGTCCCGGGTTAGATGACCGGACCCCATTTGTACAGCTCGAGGAAGAAAGGCACAAGCAAGTCCCGTGGACCAAGTTTGAGTGCGACCATGGACAAGATAATCCTCGTTGGTAAAAACAACTTGGGTCTTAGTGATATGGAAACATGAAGCAGTGTAGGTCCAAAGTCGAGGGGTGATATGATAGAACAACGAGGTGCACTCAAGAAGTCCTAATTGCTTGGAAAGTTCTAACCATTCATGCATTGCATAGGGGATATTTTGATATTTGTTAACCAAGGCAAGAGGATTCGAAGCTCATTCCTCATACAAAAAATGTCTAAGATTGCTTATGAGGAACACAAGTCATGACAAGCCAACAATGCATCAAGCACAAGAAGGGATATGATCCATTGCCAAAGAGCATGCTTGTGAAGGTCAAGAGTTGTAGGCTCAAAGTCCGACAAGCAATGCTTATGAAAGCCTAGTAGAAAGCAAGGATGTGTGCATGAAGGGTGATACTCCCTAAGAAAGAACTGGAGGGTAGTACCATTGCCTAACTACTACAAGGATGCATGGGAAATCATGTGGTAGGTAGGTGGGAGTCATACTCATCCACACGAATAAAAACCATATCACCCTTGGGCTTCCAATTATTAGCAAAGAATGTGGCATACCTTCGTTGTGCAGGGATTTCGAATTGGAGTTGCAGGCTTGTACCTTCTTTTTGCACACCAAGACAAGGTTGGTGTCGAAGAGGAGTCTCGACGTGTTGTTTTCATCATAGTCCTCCTCCATGGGATCTTCATGAGGCTCTTCATGCCAACCTTCTCACTTTAGGCATGAGCTCAATGGAGGGGGACGAGTGCGTGTCACGTCGGGGGTGACTTGTGTTTGAACTTGTCACCTTCTTCAACGTGCTCGATGAGCTTGATTATTCGCCTTTTTTCCCGGCTGCACTTAAGAGCAAGAACACAAAAGCGAACTCGAGCACGGGTTATGTTAGTGAAAACCAAATGGATTTCCCGTGGGTTGCCTTTGCAAGGATGTCTTTTTATCGCAACTCAATTTATTGAACAAAAACGAGAAGAGAAGAAAAGGAAAATTTTTTTCTTAAATTCGAGACGGAAAGCCTAAAAGGGTTTGTCTCAAAAATTATTTTTCCTTGAGAATTTTTTTTTTTATATTTTTTTTTCGTGAAAAGAAGAGTTGGAGGATTGCAGGACCCCGATTATGCAACTAAGAAAACCAAAGAGAGAAGAGAAAATCTTTTTCTTGAACTTGGGGCAAACAATGAAAATTCCCAGGAAATGCAAGAGTAAGAATTTTGGGGGAAAGAATGCTTGAGTGGAATGAAAGTGAAGGCACCAAGCACTTTGGAAACAAATATAATGAATTGAAGTCCAATTTTGTTGACAACCCTATGATGGCTATATGAAAAATCCGAGAGGAGTTACGCCAAAATTCCTCCAAAATTTTACTCAAAGCATTTTCCATAAAAAGTTGCCTCAAACTCATTTTCCAATACCCATAATCGCATTGTGGTTTGAAAAATCCCAAACAAAAGTTGGAAAGATTCAAACATGCAAACGATGGAAATGCATGTCGAGGGAGAATTAAATATGCAAATGAGATGCATGAATGCGATTGAGGAAATTCAAATATGCATGTGGAATTGGAAATCAAATATGAGATAACTACCAATTTACCTTTGGCAAGGGCATCATCGTTTTAAGTCCAATGAGCAAGACTTCTCTCCATTACATTTACCGTGGCGACTTGGTGCTTGATCCTGGAGATGAGGATGCGGACAACTTCTCGTGTTGGGGCTGTAATTGTCTTTTCAAAGCGCTTGTACGAAGCCTTCTTCCTCTTTGCTTCCCTTCTAGGGTGATGTTGGAAGGCTTCTCTTTTTGTTGAGAGCGTGGTCTCCACCCTTCACCGATAGCTACCTTCTCAACTAATTTTGTTGCTTCTGCGGCGGTAAGTGAGAAGATGCCCCCTTCGACACGAGAATCAAGATAGTCACGGCATCGTTGTGTCAACCCGTGGTAAAAATCGATCAATATTGTCCAATCGTCCATTCCATGAGCAGGGTATTTTGTCAAATAATCTTGAAGTTTCTCCCATGCTTCGGGAATGGATTCTTCCTGTGCTCTCCAATAATCTGGAATTTGTGCGTGAAGGGCATAGGTTTTGCCTCTTGGAGAGTATTCATCGAGGAACGCTTCGAGCAAGCATCCCAAGTAGTCGAAATACTTGGGTTGGCAAAGAACCATTGTCTTACTTCCCCGCAAGAGAATAGGGGAACAGACGGAGTCGGATGACATCCTGGTTGACTCCCTCGATGGACAAGGTTTTGCATGCTTTTAGGAATTTATGAAGATGAACTTTTGCGTCCTCCTTGGCCAGTCCATGGAATGGATTGGCCTGCACCATGGTGATTTGGCTGGCTGTAGGCTTGAAGTTTCCGTTTCCGGTGTTGACGTGTGGCCCAATTGCCACACGGTTAACATTGGCAGCGGAGTGTTCGTGGGAAAGCAATCCACCCATAGGTATTGAGCTTGATGGTGCGGATGTAGTCGGCTTGCCCGTCGAGAGTATTCTTGAGGATGGATGACTCGCGGTTCGATCGCCTCAAGGTTACTTGATTTTCCGTGTATTGCCTCGATAAGTCAACGCCGGTGGTATACTACCCTGTTTTCACATAAAGAGAAAACAAAGCAAAGGTAGACCTATCTAGACCGTGGTAGTTAAAAGAAATATAATTATAAACAATGCTAGTGACTCTTCAACCGAGTGCCTTCCCGGCGACGGCGCCGTGAAATGCTTGTTGGTATTTCTTACGGTCACGATAAATCCGCAAGCGCACGGAGAATACCGTTGTAGCATTTCACCCGTGAGTATTCAAGGGTATCGTATTTTCCACGGGGAAGGCGGTGGTTTACGAGATAGCAATGTTCATAATCATATGACTAATAAGGTACCAAAGCCTAAATAGGGGTAAGGATAATAATGATAGTGGGTAGTAGTGACAACACCACCAGAGCAATCCAATCTAACACTAGAACTAAGCCTAGGCTAAGCGGGGTTAAGGAGAAAGCCGAGATGAGTCCTTATGTACTTCTAATATTCCTGCTCATGCAACACATAC
Source organism: Chloris gayana (assembly GCA_031894775.1). Classification (NCBI taxonomy): domain Eukaryota; kingdom Viridiplantae; phylum Streptophyta; class Magnoliopsida; order Poales; family Poaceae; genus Chloris; species Chloris gayana. The sequence continues at coordinate 123,946 of JAUNZO010002187.1, forward strand.
AAGTCTAAGCTCTATGTCATCCTCGGAACAAGGGGATAACCAGCAGGGCTGTCACCACCTACGGGCATTCCTTCTACCAGGCAATCAAGGCTATCTACTATAGAACAAGAGGACTAGGCACGGCAGGGCTGTCACCACCTACCGTTACCCTTCATCCAGGACACGTGACACAAGGGCAATTAGATCCCTATGCCGGTCCTACGATCACGTGGCGGTGAAGCAATTAAGTCCTCACCGTCGGATCTATTCCTGTTCGAGCGGACAACCAAACACCCAAAGCAGTTTATCAATCTAAGCACCATGCTCACATTGCTAAACTGAACTCCCGAAAGAGTACACTTAATCTTGACCGGCCGAATCGGATCAAGTGCTTGGAACATGCAAGACTCGACCCTACGGATCATCAAGTAAATGGGTGAGACATGCCTAACTCTAACCCTACGGATTGACGAGTTATGGGCCATGTCACACATGACTCTAACCCTACGGATCATCAAGTCATTGGCCAAAGCATGTCTCACCTCATCATGCATGAAACGAGTGTAAGGACATACTCGAATGAATGAAGGCATGTGAAGCATGAAGCAACCTATCATGACTAGACAATAACCACATAGAAAGCACATGATCATCATACTAGTACAATCATAAGGCATGAGGAACAAAGAAGATAATTCTATTGAGGTGAACCTTGATACTTACTTAATATGAGATGCACGATGAACGAACGAAGAACGAACGAAGAACGATGAACGAACGACGAACGAACTTCTATTATAAGCAAGTATCCTCGAAGTACAAGATTGGGCTAAATCCTCACAAAGAGAGGACAACCCTCTCCTCTACTAAACTCCCCCTCTAATCCTCTACAGCCTAGAGACTAGTCTAATGCTAGATGGATTCCTCTTGGTGTCAATGTGTTGTGATCTCTTGAATTGGATGATTGAGAGAGGTAGGGGTGCCCCTTTATTTATAGTCTTGGAAGGTCGGCAACTTGGAGGCGGTTCCCGACGTCGGTGGCCTTTAATACAGGTGGAACCGACCTCCGGACGTCGGTAGTGAACCGCCGGAGAAAGATGGGCCGGTGGGGCCACCACCACGGTTCGGCCGAACCCAAATCCCGGGTCGGCCGAATCGGGCCGGGCCCCACTGGGTCCGGTCTTCTTCGTGGTGGCTCTCCGTGTTGCTTCCCTCCTTGGTCCAGTTGCTAGGGATAGATTTGGAGCCTCGTTTCTCCGGATTTTGGGCTGAGAGAGTTGTCTTTTATGTCGGGAAAAGTTAGGCAAGTGCGAAGCCCATGTTTTATGCATACTTGTCCCCGTTTGCATATGGATTGCACCCGCACTCACGAATTCACCAAGACTTGTGGAAATGGTTAGATAAAAGCCCTATGTCTACTCTTGGTGGTGGATATGATTTCAAAAGGTGCATAAAGTTGACGGTAAAAAAAGACCGTAAGGACCGTCAACGAGTTAGGATACTTGGGGTCTTCAAAGCCCGGTGGTTGTTCCACGTACACTTCTTCCTTGATTGGCCCGTTTAGGAATGCACTCTTCACGTCCATTTGGTACAGCATGAAGTTGTGATGAGTGGCGAAGGCAAGTAGTATTCTAATTGATTCAAGCCTTGCCACGGGGGCATAGGTCTCATCAAAGTCCAATCCTTCTACTTGTGAATATCCTTTTCCCACCAATCTTGCTTTGTTCCTCGTTACAACACCGTCTTCATTTTGTTTATTACGGAACACCCACTTGGTGCCCACAACATTCTTGCCTCTTGGTCTTTCTTCCAATGTCCAGACTTCATTTCTTGTGAAGTTGTTCAATTCTTCTTGCATGGCCATCACCCAATCCGAGTCCTCAAGTGCTTCTTCTACTCTAAATGGCTCCAAAGAAGAGACAAAAGAGTAATGTTCATAAAAATTGCAAACACGAGAACGAGTGATTACCCCCTTTTCTATGTCTCCAAGAATTTATTCTACGGGGTGATCACGTTGCACACTTTGGTGCACTCTTGGGTGTGGTGGATGTGAGCTTGTTTGACCGCCATCTTGTTCAACCTCTTGATCATGCGATGTGGGTTCATCATCCTGTGCTTGAGCATGATCTTCATTACCAACTTCTTGATCTTGATCAACTTGATCATGATTTGTGCATGGTTGGTCTTGACTTGAGGGAGGAGGTTGATCTTGATTATTTTGTTGTTCTTGCGGCCTCACATCACCAATGGCCATCCTCTTGATTGCTTGTCTAGGAGCCTCAACATCTACATTGTTAATAACAACTTGCTCTCCCCGAGAGCCGTTAGATTCATCAAACGTCACGTCCGTGCAACTTCAACACAACCGGAGGTTTTGTTGAAGACACAATAGGCGTGACAATTTGATCCATACCCAAGCAAGAAGCCTTCATCAACTTTAGGGGAGAACTTTGAAGCCTTGGGTTTCTTGTTGAGCATGAAGCATTTGCTCCCAAAAACACGAAAGTACGAGATGTTAGGCTTTTTACCGGTTAGTAGCTCGTATGGTGTTTTACTTAAGAGTCGATGGAGATACAACCGGTTGGAGGCATGACATGCGGTGTTGATTGCTTCGGCCCAAAAGCGATCGGAGGTCTTGTACTCATCAAGCATGGTTCTTGCCATCTCTATGAGAGTGCGGTTCTTTCTTTCGGCCACCCCGTTTTGTTGAGGTATGTAGGGTGCTGAAAACTCATGCTTGATGCCTTCCTCATCAAGGTACTCTTCAACTTGAGTGTTCTTGAACTCGGTACCGTTGTCACTTCTTATTGCCTTGATCTTCACTTCAAATTCATTTTGTGCTCTATTCAAGAATGTCTTGAGTACATCATTCACTTCAACTTTATCACACAAACAGAATATCCACGTGAAGCGAGAATAATCATCAACAATAACAAGTCCATATTTGTTACCGCCAATGCTAATGTAGGCAATGGGACCGAAGAGGTCCATGTGTAGCATCTCCAACGGTCTTGTGGTTATCACAATGTTCTTGGATGGATGTGGTGCTCCAACTTGTTTTCCGGCTTGACATGCACTATAAATTTTATTTTTCTCAAAGCAAACATCCGTTAGTCCAAGAATGTGACCGCCCTTTTGGAGTTTGTGAAGATTTCTCATACCGACACGGGCTAGTCGTCTATGCCACAACCATCCCATGTCGGACTTTGCAACTAAGCATGTGTCAAGTTTTGCTTTATCCGCGGTAAAATCCACAACATAAAGATTCCCTTTGAGCACACCCTCAAAAGCAATCGAGCCATCACTTCTCCTTGAGACAATCACACCCTTGTCGTTGAACAAGCAATTGTAGCCCATTCCACAAAGTTGTGAGATAGACAACAAATTGAAGTCAACGTTATCCACAAGCATAACCTTCGAAAGTGAATGCGGAAAGGTTAAAGGAATGTTACCATAACCCAACACATAGCCTTTTCCGTTGTCTCCAAAGGTGATGTACTCATTTCTTTCTTTGCTTGGCTCAAATGATTCAAACATTTTCTTGTCTCCGGTCATATGATTGGTGCATCCACTATCCACCACCCATGATGAGCCACCGGAGGAGTATTCCTACAAAACAATTTATGCTTTGTTTTTAGGTACCCAAATTTGCTTGGGTCCTCTCACATTAGTAACAAGTGCCTTGGGCACCCACACACAAGATTTGTGGGTCTTGTTGCGTGGCCCAACATATTTTGCATAGACACGGCCATGCTTGTTCCTCATTAGCACATATGTCGCATCGAAATCATTAAAGAGAGCACAAGAGGGGTTAGGCACATTAGTACGCAAATTACAAATAAGAGAAGATTTGTTAGTATTCTTGATTTGCTTCTCCATCTTGACTTGCTTCTTTTGATATCCACCCTCCTTGGTGAACTTGATGAATTCGGTGCCATTCTTGTTGATTCTTGCATTGTGCTTGTCGCCTTGCTTGTACCCAATGCCATCCTTCACATGTGTCCTCCTCACATTGGTGTATGCACCCCTTGCATACTCGGCCTTGGCATCATTGATGGCCTTTACCTTCTTTTGTGCTTGTTGTTGAAGCTCTTGCACTTGCTTCTTCAAGTTGCCAATGGTCTTGATGTTTCTTGTACAAGCTTCAACATCAATCTTGTTGCACCTAGTACACTCATTGCTAGATGGGGGGCAAGACGAAGATTGAGAGGAAGTAGTGTTACATTTAATTTCCTCAAATTGCACTTTAAGAGAGTTGTGATCCTTTTGCAAGTTATCACACTTCTCTTGAAGTGTCACATTTGTGACTTTAAGTGTCTCACTATCTTTTTCAACCATTTTGAGAGACTTCACTAAGTCCTCATTTTTCTTCCTCTCAACTTCTAGGAGCTTCTCAAGTTCAAGCACCCTTTGCTTCTCTTGAACAAGCATTTCCTCTTGTTTCTCAAGAAGCTCCCCTTGCCTCTCATTTGTCTCCTTTTCCTGCTCAATAGTATCCAACAAGTCAAACATGTTAGAAATTTGAGAACTTGCATTAGCATTTACCTTGGAGCCCTTGGCCATCATGCATTTGTGCCCGGTGTTATTTTTATCATCGGTCAAGCTTCCAAACAAGGAGGAGTTGGTCGGTGTGAGTCCAATAGCGAGTGAAGCAAGGCCTCCCTTCTCTTCATCGGATTCCGACTCGGAGGAGGAAGATGATCCATCGGAGTTCCATTCTTGTCCAATGTGTGCTTCACCCCGTCGGTACTTTCTATGCTTCTTGTACTTCTTGTCACCCTTCTTGTTTTGCTTGTTCTTGTAGTTCTCCGGACACTCCGCCATGAAATGACCTTTGTCTCCACAAATGTAGCACTTGTTTTTGGCTTTCCTCAATTTGCTCTTGTCTTGATCATTTTTCTTGAAGCTTCTTTTTGACATGAGCTTGTTGAACCTCTTTACAAAAAGAGCCATCTCATCATCACTATCATCATCACTCTCCTCAACCACCTTCTTTTTCTTTTGTTGTTCGGCATTGAGAGCCAAATCATTTTTGCTCCCACTAGCTCTTTCCTTATCCTTAAGCAAAGCATTGATTCTATTGCCTTGGTCAATTTGCTGTTTTTGGGAGAGCACCTTTCCAATTACTTCATCGGTGGTGAAGTATGTAAAGCCATCCTTGTCTCTTATGTTGGACACTATGTTGGCATCCCATGATTGCAAAGGTTGTAGCAACCTTCTATTCACTTCCAAGTCCGGCACCTTTTCTCCAAGAGCTCTTCTCTTGTTTACTATCCTCATCATCCTTTCATGTGCTTCCTTTGGCCCTTCTTCCGACCTCATGACAAAGTAGTTAAAATCTTCTCTAAGCCCTTCTAGCTTAGACTCCTTTACACTATCAATGCCCTCATGAACCAACTCAAGCTTCAACCAAATTTGATGAGCATCCTCCAATCCGGCTATATTCTCATACTCGGGAGGACTAAGTGCGGACACAAGAGCACTTGCCGCCGTCACATTGCACCTTACATTGAACAAGTCTTGTGCGGTTGGCTTGCTTCTACATTCCCATATGAATCCATTTTGAGTCACACTCCTTACATTTTGATGCATGGAATCCAAGTGTAGGAGCATCTTTGTTTTCCAATGATCGAAGTATTGACCATCGAAATAGGGTAGTATTCCGGAGCCGGGTCCAATGTGCTCATCCCTTCCATCACTATAGGTGTATGGCATCTTGTTGTAGTTTATCGGCAAAGCACTAAACACATCTCCATCTTTAGCAATTCCTTTTCCACTCCCATTTCTTGTCTCATCCGGTGAGTTCTCATGACCTACTTCACCGGTTGGTCTAGGTGGTGCTTCACCACTACCACTACCACTAGCCGTTGCATCTTTGCCATTTGTCATCTTTAATCTTCAAGCGGTGAGGCTTCAACGAAGATACTAGCTTTGATACCAATTGAAAGTCGCCTAGAGGGGGTGAATAGGTGATAATCTTGAAAATCACTTAATTTAACAAATTAAATACGTAGGAAAGATTTGTCCGACTCAATGTCCGACTATAGTAGGACAAAGTCCGACTCCGGACAAATATCCGACTAGAGTAGGACAAAGTCCGACTGCCTCGTGCGGAAAGTAGATCGGCATCCAAGTTGGACAAATCCACGGTAAATAAACAACAAGCAAGCAGCTAGCAACACTAGAAAGCTAGGGCAGCAAGGGCACAAGCAAGCAAGCCACTTATGCAAGTTAATCTAGGAATTTAAGCAAGAGCAACCTAGAGCTATAGCACACCAATTGTAAGAAACAAAAGGGGAGACAAGGAGACACACGATTTTTCACCGAAGTTCAGCTCCACCAAGAAGCCTACGTCTCCGTTGAGGAGTCCACCAATAACCGGGTTGCTCTCAACCCTAAACCTCTTCAAGCCACCACAAAGGCCGGCTTAAAATCCACTAAAACAAAGCTCCACGAAGGGAGGGGCAATACAAACGACCCGAGTCTCAACCACAAGCTTGGGAGCTCGCCGGGTAACGCCTAACCGTCTAGGGGATGAATCCCCAAGAGTAATAAACACAACAAGTACCGGCGATGAGAAAGAATCAAGTGCTCTTGGGATGGTGATGAAGCTCAACGAATTTCTCCTCAATCTTCTCACAAATCCGCCAAGGATTGGAGTGGGGAATCAAATCGGAAAGAGAGGAGTGCTTGAGTGAGTTTGGGAGTGTTTTTGAGTGTGGGGAGGGTGCCAATTGGCCAAAAGTGGACGAGGTCCCCTTTTATAGCCGGGGCACTCAAAAGAGCCGTTGGGCTAGATCCGACTCGGATTTTGTCCGAGTGAGATCCGACTCCTAGGGTTTCAAAAAGGTGTTTTAGTTACGGAGTCCGAGTGGAAAAATCGACAAGAGTCGGATATATCCGAGTATAAGAGAGAGTCGGATATTGTCCGACGGAGTCGGACTTTGTCCGACTCCTAGGGTTTCAAAAGAATGGCGACCATTACGGAGTCCGAGTGGTTTGTCCGACCGAGTCGGACATTGTCCGACTCCATAGGAATTTTTCTTTTGCCAACCTTCCGGAGTCCGAGTCCAATGTCCGAGTGAGTCGGACATTGTCGGACTCCAAAGGTTATTTTGAATTTGGATGGAGTTTTGACCACTTTCATTTTTCACACCTCATACTTGTGTGTCCCTCTTGATAGTACGGTGTTTCCTATACTCAAGACATAATAAAAGGCTTCACAACTTGATCTTGAGCATGAGTAGACCAATTTTCAAATCTTGCAAATATGACGTACTTGGCCACTTCCTTTTTGTGTTTCTTTGCTCTCTATTGAATTTAAGTATGCACTCGTACACAAGCTCATTTGAAACATTAGTCCTTTTTAATTGTATTAACGTCAATCACTCAAAACCATAATTAGGGGCCTAGATGCACTTTCAATCTCCCCTTTTTGGTGATTGATGACAATACAACTAAAATTCACAATTAAGTATAAAGAAGAGCTTAGAACGAAGAGAGCAAATAGAAGAGAGCTCCCCTAAATGTGTGCATGAGTTGAATTCACTTTAGGTCATTTCAAAATCAAGTGCACATATTTGAGAGAAAAACAAGGGAGCTCCCCCTATTTCCATGCATTAGATCCATAAGGCATATAAAAGGAAGAACAACAACAATGCATATGACATGTGAATCACACAAGTGCAACTTAGAAACGACAAAAATAACATTACATCATCCATCATCCATAGAACATAGTTCATCACATAAAAAATTAAAACCGAGTTATTACAAAAGAAAGGCACACCACATAGTTCATCACAAACCACAAATCCTAGCAACATGTCCGTAAGTAAAACAAGATACAAGAGCAACTCTCACTTGCTCTGCTCACAACTAAAACTGAATTTTACTCTTCTCCCCCTTTGGCATCAAAACACCAAAAAGGAAGAGAGAGGGGTCTACTCATCATCGCCCCAATCCTCATCATCGTCATCGTCGTCGTCGTCTTCTTCTTCAACAGCAGCTGGCCCCTTCCCTTTGGAATGCTTACAGGATCTCGAGGGTTTGACATACGGAAGGCCGGACCCACTCTTTGACATCCCGATAGGTCCGGCTTTGGTTGGAGCATTTGCTTGAGGCGGATTTCTAACCGCTCTACGTCGGTGAGAGGAGTTCCATCTAGTGGAATGGCCACGTATTCATTGAAGCACCATGCTGGATGTTCTCGCTTTTTAGTGGCTGGACTCCTCGCACTATGAAGCTCCAAAGAAGCTGTCTCGGCGGTGACACCTTTGACTTCTTTTAGATACTTGATACAAGCCAAGAGAGCGAGGATTTCTTCATCTTCCTTGAGTTTCTCCCTATTATCCGGGGTAGGGAAATTTTTGGCTACCTTGGCGCTGAAAGGAGGGAGTGCGAGCTGGGGATTATCACGGAAGAACCACCCATTTTTCCAATGGGCTATGCTTTTATTCAGGGAAATAGAGAAGTATTCATCCGCACTCCAACATTGAATTCCTACCCCACCTACCGCAGCCTGGCGGTCCGATTAGGGAAGTGGGCGGATTTGAAAAAGATATTGAAACAACTTGAAGTGGGGGAGGACTCCAAGGAAAGCTTCGCAAAGGTGGATGAAGAAAGCAATCTACAGGATGGAGTTAGGGTTGAGATTGACTAACTCCCATCCGTAAAAGAAAAGAAGACCCCTAAAGAAGGAGCAGCAAGGGAGATCAAGGCTACGGAGGAAAAAAGATTTGAAAACTAATTGCTGAGAGTCGTCTATTCCCCATGGGACTTGGCCGGGGGTAGGGACACTCCGGTTCCGGATTGGCTGGGGGGGAAGATATCCATCACGAACCGCATCATTGAGCGATGTTTCGGTGACTTTGCTGCTACCTAGATCTTAAACACCGAATGGGAGCTGGTCGCAAGGAACGAGAAGAGGAAGACGCAGGGTTGGCGGCAGACTTCTTTTTGCCCATCTTAAAAGATGAAAAAAGGAAATCTAAGATTGGTTTGTGCGGAAAGGAAGAACAATAATCGTGATGTCCGAAGAACAAGGGCGTATGGCGGGCGCGTATGGAGTTTCGGGAATGGGTTTGACCTAGGTCGACCTTTCGATTTCTTTTATAAGCACCCGAGCTGGGCTCGGGGCTGGAAAGTTATTGGGCTATTTTTTACGGCCTAGTGAATTTGGCATTAAATGACTTATGTCGTGATCGTGCAATTATGACCTAACGGCCATAAGGATATTAAAGATTTGCTAGTAATTTGCGCTAATTATGACCTAAACGGCCATAAGGATAAGTCCTCGTGATTACTACATGAGAAATTTTCTATAAATAGAAAAGCGGTCCGAAATTTGAATTTTTCGGATCCGGATTAATGCAATGCTAATTTTCATAACTTAGCGAGTATGAAAGAGTTAGATCTTACCTAACTCAATGTTAATTGATGCAGGGCTATGGGTGTTAATCATCCGGCTTACAATTCTTTTTCAGGAAGATTACAAGTCTAGAACTACTGAGTTGGACTGCTAGAAGTTCCAGTATCACCGTTCTTGGGATCGGCGGTCAGCTGATCATCAATTGTGTCCTCGAAATCGATGAAAGCAGGTCGAAGTCCAAGTCTTCATAATCATCTTTGATGGCTTGTCTTGCGGCTTGAGCGGCTTCATCTACAGCTTGATCCATGATCGGGAGGGCTGCAGCTTGATCCAGCAGTTCGTGGGTCGGGTCGATCGGTATGTCTTTGACAAGATGAGACACGGTTCCAATGAGTGAGTCTTTCAACTCATTGAACTGGTCTTCTATTGTGTCCGGGTGAGCTCCGGCCCTAATAAAGTTGAAGTCGTAATCCTCTATGGGCATCCACGACTGGATCATCGTCGTGATCTGAGAACCTCCGAAGCGGCAACCATCTTTGAGTGCTCCCGGATGTGACAAAGAGCGTCCCACAAAGCAGTTTTGACATTCATATTGTCATTTTGTGGGATTTGACCCCCGCCCAAGTATTCCACCAGTCTTTGCTGCCCGCCGAAAGCTCTACAAGAATGAAGCTTGATGTGTTAGTGGTACGGACCGGTATATGAGGCCGGTTATGAGAACAAAAGAGGGAAAAAGCTTTCGCATGTGAGATATATGCAAGATTCCGTACTCTGCCCTGTAGTTGGTATTGGATTCTTTCAATTTGGCTTCCTTCTTCAACAAGATTTTAATCTCAGCATCTTTGACCATCCGAGCCTGCTGGGCACACTCATGAGCTGCTTTGATGGCCCTTCTTTTATCCCCCTGAGCGGTCTTGGCAGCTTCAAGCGCCCTATTCGGGTAGGGTTTCAGCTGGGCGTTTTCTTCTTCGATAACCTAAGCGGATCGAAGGACTTGCGTCAGGATGTTGTCCTTGGCAGTAAGCTCACCCTCCGGTTCACCAATGTGGGCTGCATGCATTTCTTCTAGCTTTTTGCCCTCTAGGAGGGCCCGCTCTTGATAAGACGTCTGTTCCGTAAGGGTCGCCTCGATCGTCTTGTGTGCCTCGATGAGATCTTCGAGGGCTATGGATAAATTTATAATTGGTCAAACCGGTCGTTGCAGCAGCTAAACTTGGAATCATTGATGAAATAAGCAAAGAATTGAACATACCTTTGACCTGCTTGTTTAGACTAATGATTTCCTTGTGGCGGTCTTCCATCGGTTGGTTTGTACAATTGAGGTTTTGCTCCCGCCGTAGGAGTTCTTCTTCGCGAGACATCGACCGGCGGCCTGTGTCCCTATCTCTAAATGCTATTGTTGCGTCCGGCTTAGTTCCTCCTCGAAGACGACAAATGATTGTGGTCTTAGCTTCATAGCTCTTCGGATGGGTCTAGAGAAGTAAAGATGAGATGAGAAGTAAATTCCAAATTTAAAATATGTAAAACATAGTGTGAAGAACATGGCATACATGCCGGACTCGTTGAATTGCTTTAGGGCCTCCTCCTCTTGGATGGAGTCCGATTGAGCAGATCACCACAAATTTGTGAGCTCCGTCTGCTGCTATCGACCAATGTCTCGCTGATAACCATTTGAGCGAGCTTAGGACCAGCGGGGGTCGCTTTGGCTAAACCCGGGCGCCGAGGTATTTCTTCATACCGGGCCGGTCCCAATGGAAGGTCTAGAGCGGCTGGAAGAGAGTAGTACGAGAGGCGGAATTGCTAATTGAAGGATTAATGATTGGCTCTTTTGCAGCTGTTGCGTCTTCTAAAGTTTGAACATCTACGAGGCCGGTGTAGACCGGTCAACAAATGAGGCGGCAGGCATTTCCGTGTTGTTGCCGCACTTTGAATATCTCGCGCTACTTTTAGTGGTTTTTACCACAACCTCGAGGGCAGCGATCTTGGGGCCAAAGCTGGGCTTATTCCTTAGGAATCCAGCAATGGATGCGTGGAGGCTTTGAGAGATGCTACAAAGAGATCGGTAAAAATTAAGACCGATTCAAGTTATAATTTATTGCAGAAAATAAGAAGGGGACTGGTTTGAATTGATAGAATACTTACGTGGTGCCTTTTACGAAGCCGGATGACTTGGATTTCTTTGCTGTTGGTTCTTGAGAACCACCACTCGGTCCTTCAACAATCCTCTTGGCAGCAGGTTGCGCCAAGGAGGTGAAGACCGTTTCTTTATTGATCGTGCTGCCTTGGGCGCCGGTCTCACGAGTCGATTGAGACTACCACGGGATGTTGGTGAGGGGATCTTTTGGCATAGATGTGCCTTGAGACCCTCCGCTTGAAGGAATGTGGATAGCCGCCCAGCCGGCTTGGCGGTCTTGTTCGAGCGTTTCTTCCTCGCGGCGCTTATCTTCGGCTAACACACATGGCACAACGTCGACGTCGTCGTCCGGTGCGAGGATGAGCTTTTAGCGTAGGCCTCGTGGGATGTTGGACGGTCTATCCGGACCGTGTCACCCTCCTTGGAGGATTGACCGTGGGGATCGGACCGGTCCGAGCGACCTCTGTATAGTCCTCTCCCCATTGGTCATCCGAAGGGAGAAGGGGATGACTCTGGAATCTATCAAGATCCTATATGAACATAATGATATGCTTCGAATCGATTGAAGACATGGAAAATGGAAATATGCTTATGCAAATTGAAACATACCGGTGCTCGTGGATTTTCGGAGTTGAATGCTTCATTGACCTTGTTGCAGCCAGAGTTGTCGAGTTTGGCTGCAGCAACCTCTTGTAGTGATTTGTTTGCCGCTAGAGGTCTCGGCGGTCGGAGCCGTCGCCGGTATTGTCACTCTCTTTGAACATCCACCCAAGCGTGGGTTAGCGCTTGACAGGCTGCACTCCCGGGACGATGAGACTTAAGATGATGGTCTCTCGCTGTGATCTTTTTCTCTTCTTTGTGATCTTGATCATGTTCGGTAGAGTGGCCACCTGTTGATCTTGGCGCAATTCATCCTAGAGATTTTCAGGGTCCCGATGATGGGAGGTCCTTGGCCACATTGGCCCTGTAAGGGGAAGAGCAGGTTCAGGATTATTACAAATGAACCACTCGCTCTTCCAGATTCGAAATGCTCTTGTTGAAAGAGAAAGAAAAGTACTCATCGTAGTGTTGGCTTTGAATTATGACTCCTCCGATGGTGTGGCGGTCATTGGCGGATTGAAGGGGGCGGATGTAGAAGATATAGTGGAACAAATTGAAATGGAGGCGGACGCCGAGAACGGCCTCACAAAGGTGGATGAAGATTGAGATGTGGAGGATGGAGTTGGGATCCAGATTCACCAACTCCAATCCATAGAAATAGAGGAGACTCACGGAAAAAGGAGTAGAAAGGAAGACTAAAGCCGCGGGGAAAGATGGTATAGAAGACTACCCGTTGGGTGTGTTCGAACTCCATGGGATGTCTCCTGCATTAGGGACAGCCCAATTGATCATAAGCTCGGGGGAAGGGATCCATCGGTGACCAAAGCCTGCAGATTGGCTTCCGTACAGGTGCTAGCCTTGTGTTCTTGGACTCCGTAAGGGAGTTGATCGCGAGGAATGGCTGCAGTAGAGGAAGAAGGCTTTGCAGCGGTCTTTTTGGATGGCTTCACAAGATTTACAGCGGATTGAGGAGGTTTGGGAGCAATGGAGAAGTTTAGATCGCAAAATGTGAGGAACACGACGCAGTTGTGAGACGTGGGCGTGTTGCGGCTGGTTTCGGAGTGAGTTTGAGCTAGGTCAACTCTTGGTCTCCTTATATAGATTCCGAAGTTGAGCTCCGGGGCTGGAAGTTACTAGGCTAAATTTATGACTTTGGGCTCTGATATAATGTTTGTAACTTGAATAGTTACGAGAGAGGAGGTTTGAGTGATTTGAATAATCACAAGGGCTCTTTTGCAAAAGTTTAAGCAATCTATGGTATGTAATGCTCGATCATGATGATATGTTTAGTACCAGATTGGATTGTTTGGGGGTAAGACCGGTTAGATCGAAGATGCTTAGGTCTTTCCTAACCGAATAATGAGAATTGGAATTCCTTCGGCCCTAGATGTTAATCATTCGACCGATATATGTGTCGGGTACCTAGATTAGGGAGCCCTAATCAGGGTACTTAATCCGGCTAACAGCTCCGTCTTGTACGCATAAAGGATACGAAGTGGGGCCCGAAACCTCCGCCTCGCCCGACCCCGAGTCGGGCAAGGTCCACAACTTCCGCCTCGCCCGACTCCCGAGTCGGGCGAGGCCCACAACTTCCGCCTCGCCCGACTCCCGAGTCGGGCGAAGTCCACGACTTCCGCCTCGTCCGACCCTGGGTCGGGCGGGCCCACGATCTCCGCCTCGCCCGACTCGGCGTCGGGTGGGACCGCAATCCCCGCCGCGTTTACCTTTGCTTCGCGGAGAAGCGACCTCACCCACCGGATAGGGGAGGAGTTGCGGCAGGCCGGTAGGCGCAATTACAGCGCTCGGGAACTCGTTTCACCAACATGACGCGATGTGACCGGCGCAGAGGCTCAGCCGCAGAGCAGCGTAATCATTACCAAGCCCATGATGGCCTCGTGGACCGGACGGAGGCCGGGCGATTGACGGGACAATAGCCCGTAATTTGTCCCGTGGCTGACCAACAAGCATCCGCCTAGGCCTACGAAGGCTACGAAAGCCGGGCCCGCGACCTCCGCCTCGCCCGACTCCGGGTCGGGCAGGTGCACCACTTCCGCCCCGCCCGACTCGAGACTCGGGCGGGCTCGCCGATCCCCGCCTCGCCCGACTCGGAGGCAAATGGCTTCTTCACGAAGCCTCACAGGTGAACAGGGATCGCCATAACTCCGCTCGGGAACTCACCAATCCACAGGGATTGGGTGAGATCGCCGCAGCTCCTCTTGTCTCATCTTCACGCGTCGCCGGACACCCCCGGCACGATGACAAGACGGAGGCGTCAACACCATCGCCGCCGGAGCCATGATGAACGGGAGTGATGGATGGAGACCGCCATGCGACAGACGGCCGCCACGATGGACGAGCGTGGCATTGACTCCGGCGCTACCAGCCAAGACTAACCGTACGCCGCACGACCGAGCGCCCAAAGCGGCCCGCATGCGAGCAGTGGTAGTGCACGACGGCCCCGACCCCGCTTGGGACGATAGGTAGTAACTCCGACCCCACCCGTAAGTGGCCCGGCCCTTGGACTATAAAAGGGACCCCACACACACGCAAGAAAGGGGGACACACAACATAGATTGAGCTAATCGAACTCATCACACACACACATCCTAGAGCACATTGCACACGGAGGCTTGGAGCGACCCTCCTCCCTCGCATCCTTTGTAGCTCTTTTTGCAAGACAAAACACGAACAATCCTCGAACCGGACGTAGGGCTTCGATCGCCCGAACCAAGCATAAACCACGCTCTCCTAAAACATCCAAGGCCCATCTCGAATAGTAGCGTCGATCCCCTCCAAACACAAATTTACCCGTCGGCCGGTTTCACAACACCGACGGCTGGCGCGCCGGTAGGGGAACCTCGACGCGTTCGACGATCTTGAAGATGGCGAGCCACACCGTCGATCGGACTCGAGGCGCCCTCGTGACCTTCGGGAGCCCGGAGTTCATCGTGACCGGAGCCGGAGCCCGTCGCGCGTTCTCCCGCCGACCTCCCGGTCTCCACACCACTTTCCCGCCGTGTCCGCCGCCGCGGAGCTCGCGGGCATGACGGACTCCGGCAGTGGATCCGATGCCGGCAGCCACCACCCCTCGCGGGAGTGTATGATGGTGGAGGACGGGGACACCAGCCGACACCGACGGCATCAACGACACGGGCCGTGCGGCCCCGGCGGCCGCCGGACTCCCGGCCGGGGTAGCGCCGCCGTCCGCGGCGGTAAACGCCGGCGGTGCAGGGAACGCACAGCCGCACGCCGCAGTGCCACAACAACAAACCCCTCCGGGAAGCCCCGAGCCCCGGGAGGAGGACGACCTAGAGCAGCTGCTCCGACGCCGACGCGAGGTCGCAGAGACCGAGCGGCAGCTAAAGGAGGAGCGCGAACGCCTCGAGTGCGAGGTGGCACGGCGCCGGCGCAGCGCGAACTCGCTCGCCGGCGTGGGCGCGAAGCCCAAAGAAGGATCCCGGACGAGGCAAACCGCCTCGCTCCCGGTGCACGAGAGGCCCAGCCGTAACGTGGCCGCGGCCGCGACATCGATCCGCGCGCTTCCGCAACCGGCCGACGAGGACCAGCGGAGGATCCAAGAGGAGGTCGAAACCTCCCGGACTTAGCGGCCGTCCAACGAAGCCGAGCGTGAGCAAAGCTCCGCCGCGCGGCGGAAAGAGGCCGCTGCCTCCTACCACACGCCAAGCCGGCCCCGGGATCGAACGGTTCGGCCCACCCAACCGCCGAGCAAAGCGGAACCGGAACTCGCCGTCGCTCGGCGGCGGATGGGCGAGTCGCGCGACGCGCGCGATACCCCGACCGCCCGGCGTCGGGAACAAAACCGCGCTCCAAGGCGCGAGCCGAGGACCACGGGTACGCCCCGGCGCGGAGGACGATTCGACCCGAGGAGGATAAACCTCCGGCTATGACGGGGCCCAAGGCCTTTGGGCCTCGCCATTCGGCGGGTTCCGGTGCCCCAGCCGATTCCGGCCCCCAAGCAGCATCACCAAATACAACGGGGAGACGAACCCCGCATTATGGCCGGAGGATTACCGCCCGGCATGCCAAGCCGGCGGCGCCACCGACGAGCGGTTCATCATCCGCAACTTACCACTCTTCTTGGCCGATTCGGCCAGATGTGGCTCGAGCACCTCCCGAGGGCTCGATCCACGATTGGTGGGACCCGGAGGAGGCCTTCATCGGCAACTTCCAGGGCACGTACACGCGCCCCGGAACCCGTGGGACCTCAGGACCTGCCGGCAGCGGCGTACGAGTCCTTGAGGGACTACGTCAAGCGCTTCTCCCGCAAGTGCAACACGCTCCCCAACCTCGCCGACGCAGAGGTGATCTCGGCGTTCATCGCCGGCACCAACAACGAGGGGCCGGTGCATGAGCTCGGCCGCAACAACCCGCGCACCGTCAAGGAGCTACTCGACGTGGCAACCAGCCCACGCTCCGGAGAAGACGCCGTGGATGCCCTCCTTCATCGAGCCAAGGGCAGGGCGAAGCGGAACGAGAGTTCCGGTGCGGGCCCGTCCTCCCCGCATGACAAGAAGCGTAGCAGAGGAAGAGCGGCGACCGCACCGCCGCGACACCAACTTCGTCGCCGCCGCCGAGCGCAAGCCGAAGAAGCCGATCGCCGACGACGGCAGCAAGGGCCAGCACTTCGAGAAGATGCCGGAGGCGCCGTGTCCCAACCACGGCCGACCCGTCAACCACGCCCTCAAGGACCGCGGGCTGATGCTCAAGTTCCCGGGCACGAAGGCGAGGAAGTTCGACCCCAAGAACCCCAGCCCCAAGAACGACGACGGCGACGACAAGGACGCGGACGGCGGTTTCCCGCAAACCACCGGCCGCCTCATGATCTTCGGGGCGGGGGACCGGCTCCTCCAGGCGACACCGTAAGCAGGAGCGGCGCGAGGTCTACGCCGCCGAACCTCGCGACCCCGACCTACCTCAAGTGGTCCGACGCGGCAATCACGTTCGACCGCAGCGACCACCCCGAGCGCGTTCCTCGACCCGGACGCTACCCGCTCGTCGTCGACCCCATCGTCGGCAACAAACGACCGACTAAGGTACCGATGGATGGGGGTAGTGGTCCGAATGTTTTGTATGCAGAGACTCTTGATGCCATGGGGATCAGCCGCTCTCGGATCCGGCCATCGGCGAGCCCTTCCACGGGGTTGTGCCCGGAAAGACGGCCGTGCCGCTTGGGCAAATCGACTTGCCCGTCACCTTCGGCACGCCGATCAACTACCGCACCGAGACCCTCACCTTCAACGTGGTGGACTTCCCGGCGCGTACCACGCCATCCTCGGCGACCATGTTACGCGAAGTTCATGGCCGTTCCCAACTACATCTACCTCAAGCTCAAAATGCCGGGTCCGAAGGGGATCATCACCGTGAACACGTCGGTTCAGCGTGCTTACGAGTGCGAGGTGGAGTGCTGCGAGCCGGCTGCCGCGCTCATCAACAAGTCCGACTTCCCACAGGTCGCGACTTTGGAGTCGGAGGACACGCCGACCCCAAAGAAGGCGATCGGCTCTTTCGAGCCGGCCAAAGACACCAAGATGGTGCCCTCGACCCCGCCGACCCCGAGGGGAAGAAGGTCATCATCGGGTCCGCGCTCCCCGACAAATAGGAAAGCGCGCTCGTCGAGTTCCTACGCGCCAACAAGGACATCTTCGCGTGGAAGCCCTCGGATATGTCGGAATCCCTAGGAACATCGCCGAGCACTCCCTCAACATCAAGCCGGGATCGAAACCGGTCAAGCAACGACTCCGCCGCTTCGACGAGGAGAAACGCCGGCAATCGGTGAAGAGTTAGCGAAGCTCCTCGCCGCCGGCTTCATCAAAGAAGTGTACCATCCCGAATGGGTTGCCAACCCCGTACTTGTAAGGAAGAAAACCGGGAAATGGAGAATGTGCGTTGACTACACAAGTCTCAACAAGGCGTGTCCCAAGGATCCGTTTCCCTTGCCACGCATAGACCGGATAGTTGATCGGACCGCGGGGTGCGAAACCCCGTGTTTCCTAGATGCCTATTCGGGTTATCATCAAATTCCGCTAAGGATTGGTGATCAAGAGGCCACCGCGTTCATCACACCCTTCGGCACGCATCGTTACGTCACTATGCCGTTCGGGCTAAAAAATGCGGGAGCCACATACCAACGCTGCATGATCAAATGCTTCGGTGACCTCATCGGACGCATTGTGCGGCATATGTGGATGACATCGTAGTCAAGTCCACTCGGACCAACGATCTAGTCGCCGACCTCGAGCCGTGTTCCAGCGGGCCGAGAGCTAACGGAGTCAAGCTCAACCCCGAGAAATGTGTCTTTGGGGTCCCGAAGGGAATGCTCTTGGGATACGACGTCTCGCAACGTGGCATCGAAGCCAATCCCGAGAAAATCGAAGCCATCGCGAAGATGGGGCCGATAAAAACGTAAAGGGCGTGCGTAAACTCACGGCTGCCTCGCGGCGCTAAGCCGTTTCATCTCCCGACTCGGAGAAAAGGGGCTGCCACTTTATCGTCTCGCTCAAGAAGTCGGACAACTTTGTCCGGACAGCCGAGGCGCAGGAGGCCCTCGACCACCTAAAAGCCAAACTTTCAAGCGCGCCGACCCCGACTTCGCCGGCCGAGAAGGAGCCTTTGCTGCTCTACACAGCGGCAACAAATCAGGTGGTGAGTACGGCGTTGGTGGTGGAGCGTGACGAGCCGGGAAAGGCGCTCAAGGTGCAACGGCCGGTCTACTACGTCGCCGAAGTCCTCTCCGATCGCAAGACGAGGTGGCCGAAGATCCGTAAGGTGTTGTACACGCCGATCGTCACTCGGCGCAAGCTTCGGCACTATTTCGACTCTCATCCGGTAATGCCGTCTCCTCTTTCCCGCTTGCTGAAATTTTGGGCAATCCGGAGGTAGCGATGAAAATCTCGAAGTGGGCGCTAGAATTAATGGACCAGGGCATAGAATACACGCACCCATCTCGCCATAAAATCACACACTCGGTAGATTTCATAGCCGAGTGGACGGAGACCCAGCTGCTCGTGGTTCCGGCGAAATGGATCATTGGCGGTCGTACTTTGACGGCTCCCTCACGAAGAGGGGTGCCGGGAGCGGATGGCAGCTCATCTCGCCGAGAGGTGCATGCATGCAATACGTCATCCGACTTAACTTTCCGCCTCTCACAACGTGGCCGAGTACGAAGCCTTGCTCAACGGCATGAAGGCAGCGATTGATCCGGGGATCCGTAGACTCGAAGCCTTCGGCGATTCCCAGCTCGTCGTGGATCGTGTGATGAACGAATCGACTTGCACCAACCCAAAGATGGCGGCTTATTGCAGTGAGATCCGCCGTCTTGAAGAAAAGTTCGATGGATTCCAAGTCAAACATGTCCTTCGGCGGGACAATGAAACGGCCGACTCATTGGCCAAGATGGGATCCAATCGGCCGCCAACACCAGAGGGCGTTTTGCTTGCGACCAGGATGAGCCGTCTATCAAGGAGCCAACGGCGGCCGACCCCGCAAAGGGAGAACAAGAGCCAGCTCCGACCGAGGCCGCGGAGGTCCCGGTCTCCGAGCTTGGCGCCAACGACGACACAGCGGGTCCGGCCGATCCAACTCCCGACCTCGAAGGGGACTCCGGGCTGCGCCCGAGTCGCAGATGATCGGCGGCAGCCCTACCTCGACTATCTCGTTGCGGCAAAAATTGCCCTCCGACGTCGTGGAGGCGCGCCGACTCGCTCGACGCGCCAAAACCTTTGTCGTGATCGGCGGTGAGTTATACAAAAAGGGGCACACCGGCGTCCTCCAACGCCGCATCCCTCTCGACGAGGGTAAATGGCTGCTTCAGGACATCCATGGTGGAACCTGCGGGCATCACGCCGCACCACGAAGTCTCGTTGGCAACGCTTTCCGACATGGCTTCTATTGGCCGACCGCGATCGCCGACGCCGAACGAGTCGTGCGCACCGCGAAGGGTGTCAACATTACGCACGTAAAACACACCAGCCGGCCCAGTGCCCCGCAAACCATCCCCATAACATGGCCGTTTGCCACGTGGGGCCTAGACCCGGTCGGCCCGTTCAAAAAGGCACCAGGAGGCTACACCCACTTGCTCGTCGCCGTGGACAAGTTCTCCAAGTGGATTGAGGCGAGGCCGATAAGCAAAATCGACTCGGACCAGTGCCGTAAAATTCTTCACCGATATAGTGCATCGGTTTGGAGTCCCAAACACAATCATCACCGACAACCGTACGCAGTTCACGGGAAAAAGTTCCTAAACTTTTGCGACCACCGGGGCATCCGAGTTGATCGGTCGCCCGTCTCACACCCCCAAACGAACGGCAATGCGAGCGCGCAAATGGCATGGTCCTCCAAGGACCGAAACCCTGGATATTCAGCAAACTCAAAACATTTGCCGGAAATGGGCGAAAGAGCTCGGTGCAGTGTTGTGGAGCCCGAGGACGACGCCGAGTCGGGCCACGGGTCATACTCCCTTCTCCATGGTGTACGGGGCCGAGGCCGTGCTACCCACCGATTTGGATTATGGAGCTCCGCGCGTGCAAGTTTTCGATCCGAACTCAATAAGCGTTATCTCGAAGATGCGCTGGACCAAATCGACGAAACAAGGGAAGCCGCACCGCTCCACTCAGCCGTATACCAACAAGCACTCCGCCGTTACCACCACCGCAAGGTCAAGAAGCGCGCCTTCGAGCCCGGCGATCTCGTCCTTCGACTCCTCCAGGGGAATCAAGGCCGGCACAAGCTAACTCCGCCATGGGAGGGGCCCTACACGGCAGCCGAGGTGCTCCGACCCGCACGTACAAGCTCAAGGACGCCAACGGAAACGTGCTCACCAACGCATGGAACATCGAGCAGCCTACGTCGCTTTTACCCTTAGCTTGTTGTTTCAGTTATCTATGCAAAAAAATATAAAGAGAAAACCTTTCTCTTTTTTCTCTTGTCGAAAACAAATAACGAATAAGTCCAAATTTGCCGGCCGCCGGCCCCGACTCTCCCGAGTCTGGGGCTCCACCCGGCGGTGCGCAAAGGAGGCCGTGTGCGGGTCCCGCTTGTGCCCACGGCCGCGGAACTCACACGAAAATCCCTCGCTGCGGGCCCGACTTGGACAGAACCTAAGCGCCGACGATGGCTCCGCCGGTCCGATCGGTCGGCTCGGGACTCCGACGCCTCTACAGCCTAGGAGCGGCCCGAGTTGTCGCTCACCCGAATGAAAAATCTAAAGCAATCGGGCGGTCTGAAAGAGAAAGGAGCCACGAAAGGGCAAGAGTTTAAAATTTTGAACGAAGTCTAATCCCATAGTGCAAGTCCAACTCGGACAGACTCGGAACGCCAACGACTACTCGGCCGATCCGATCGGCCGACTCGGACTCCGACGCCCGGCGGCTAAGAGCGGCCTAAGTCACCACCAATCGAATGAGGAATCTTAGGCTACTAGACGGTCCGAATGAAAAGGAAGCCACGAAAGGGGAACATGTGAGAAATTTCGAACGAAAGTAAAACAGTATAACTTGTTTACAAAATAAGCGAGTTCTTTATATCTTGGCCACCCGGCCGACTTCGACTCACCGGCCACTCGGCCGACTCAACTAACACACTACATCATCTACTCGTCATGCGGCGACGACGGTGGCGGGAAGGCGCGCGAGGCGAGGAGCTCGGCAAGCTTGGCGGCGACCGGCGCGGCTTTCCTCTTCATGTCCTCGATCTCCTCGCTCGGAGAAGCCGGCACCATGCCTAGCCGCGCAAGCGTGTCGAGGTCAAGGTTGTCCTCGAAATGTGTCCGCTCCAAGCACTCGCAGTCCACAGGACCCCGGCTTCAAAACTCTCACGCCGCGAGCACCAAAGCGGTTGGCGATGGAGAGAAGGCGCGGCTCCAAATTGGTGGTCCCGGCGGCCGTGGCACCTCCAGCTCGTTGCGGAGGAACTCGGCACCGATGCGGATTCTGGCCGAGCCGAACTTCTTCCCGCCGCAGCCCGTCCAGGTCCGTCTTGAGTTCCGAAAATGAAAAGGAAGAAGAAATCATGAGACATGACACCAATCAAAAGCAAAATAGGAGGAGGGATGAGAAACAAAACTTACGGTTAACCTCACTCTCCAACGTCGAAAGTTGGGAAGTGAGCTTGGAGACCGATTGGGAGACGGCCTCCTTGAGCTTGCGCTCGGTGTCCGTCGCCTCGCGCGCGCCGCCGCGTCCTCCTCCGCCTTCAACGCCTCACCATCGCCGCTCGGACCTCGGCCGCCGGGACTCGGCCACCCGACGAGCGTTCGCGGCATCGGACTCGGCCTTCTTGGCCCTTTCTTCCGCCGCCTCGGCCCTCTTGATGGCTTCGGCCAGTGGGACTCGGCCGTCCTCCGCGCATCGTTGGCCTCGGCCGCCACCCCGGCCGCCTCGGCCCTCTCCTTCTTCGCATCCTCGCCTCTCGGACGGCTCCGAGGGCTCGCTCCGTGGCGCTCCGCGCCTCCCGAGCCAAGGCGGGTCCGTTCCCTTTCTTGGAAACGGATGCGTGCATGCTTGGCCCGGCTCATCATATCCGTAGTCCGAAAAGGAGGACAAAATCATGAGCGAAGCGAAAAAGACCGATATTCCGCGAAGGAACGAACTCGCGCTCACCTCGGCCGGCTCCGCCGCCGACCCGACGAGATGGAGCGCCGCGCCCAAGACGTCGGCGGCCCGGCCGCAGCCGCGGCGGAACGCGCCCCAAAGGGTCCGCTCCGCCGGCTCGTCAAACGTGTGCGTCCGCCCTTGGGGCCCCACAACGTGCACGACCCCCGCTTCCGGCGCCGCCGGGTGCGGCGTGGCGAGGAGCTCGGCGGAGGTCCCCGCGGCGGGAACAGCGCGGAGCCGGCAGCCGCCGTCACCATGGCCGTAGTTGGCGCCGCCGTCTCGGCCGCCCCCACGGTGCTTGCCGGCCGAGGGCTGCCGGGGATGGCGCAGCGGGGCCCCCGACCCTAGGGCCGCCGCTTCCGAGCCCCGGCCAACCGGACGCCGCGGGATGCGCAAGTCAACAAACCGAAAGACAAGAAAGAAGGAAAGACGTAAGGAAGCAACGCTACCGGCACGGCTGTCGTTTGGGTGGCGGACCGACCGCCGACCCAAGGCCCTCACGCCGCCTCTTGCCAAGAGCCGCCCGGGGCACTCTGGCGCCGCAGATGAAGAGGTCGTGGAGGCCGGCGCGGCCGTACTCGGACCCGACGGGGTTGCGGCCACCGCCGGAGCAGGGCCGCCGCCGGGCACGGTCACCGGCGCTCGGACGCGACGCCGATGGCGCCGCGGAGGCCGTCGCCGCCATCGCCGACGAGGTGAGCCCTCCCGTCACCGTAACCGGCGCTACGGTCACCACGGCCGACGTCACCGCGGCGGCCGAGGCCATCATCGCCCCGCCATGGTCGTCGCCAAGGGGACCCGGCGTGAGGGCGGCAGGGGCGGCGTGGTGACGATCGCGGAGATCGGGGCCGCGACCCCGGCACGGCGGCCGGGCGGTCGGCGTTGTGGTGGTGGTGGGCGCCGAGTCGGCGCCGCGGCGCCGGCATGCGCCTCGGCTCGCGGGGAGCCCGGCGCTCCTTCCCGGCTCCGGACCGGCGAGCGACGTGCCGGCGTCGCCCGGCGGGGCCCACTTCCGCAGGGGCCGGCCGAGTCGGCCCTCGCTCGATGTCCTCCTCCTCGGCGAGCTCGCCGATGGGAGAGGACATGTCGACGAGTTCCTCGTCGTCACCCCAATCGTCGTCGTCGGAGTCGGTGCCGCCGCTCTCTGGAGATGACGATCCGGCCCGAACGGCGCCGGCGCTCCTTCTCCGCTTTCCGCCGTTGCCGCTCCGCCTTCCTAGCCTTCTTGGCATCCTTTCGAGCTTTTAGCTCCTCGGCGCGCGCCCGATTGATGGCCCTGGACGTCGGCATCCTCTGGCAATGGGGCCGGGAAGGAATAAATTGCAAACCTCTCTCGTAACACGTAAAGTAGAAAAGTAAGAGAGGTCGGCACTTAATACCGACTCAACCGAAGGCGTAACTAAAAACTTACAAACAAAATCGCCCCCGTTCGGGGAGCATTGGTGGGTGATTGGGAACCGGCCAATCAAACCGATCCCACGCGGCGGCCGTCTTCAAGCATCGCCTCCGCGAGTCGAGCCTTCAACTCCCGGAGCGAAATCCGAGGGTCCGCCCGGGGTCCACCATGCAGGTTCCCTCCCGTGCGAAGTCACTTCCCATCTCCGACATCATCCGACGCCGGCCCGCAGCGGTGCAAGCCGGCGCAGTGGTAGGAGCCAATCACTCCAACGCCGGTCACGCCGGCCCGGTCGAGCGCTTCGACCGCCTCCAACAACGCGACGATCCCCTCTTCTCGTCGCCGGCACTCCCGAAATGCCACTTCTCCGCGCGGCAGTTGATGAGGTTGCCGGTGAACTCGGGAGGGGTGTGGCAGCGGTGTTCCCGAGGTAGAACCACCGCTCGTGCCAGCCCTTGTTGGAGCTCGGTGAGGGCGATGGAGATGTACTTCTCGGACCGGCCGCCCCGCAGCCGGAAGTCGGCGCCGCCGATGGGGACGGCGCGAGGGTTCCTCGCCGTGTCCTTCTTCGTCACCAACCGGCAATCGAAGAAGTGCTTGAACAGCTCGAAGTGGGGGCGATCCCCAGAAGCCCTCGCACGCCGCCACGAAGGCGGCGAGGTGCCGAACGGAGTTAGGGTTGAGGTGCCGCAGCTCCAGCCCGTAATGGTGGAGGATGCCGCGGAAGAAAGGGTGAGGCGGCATTCCCAAGCCGCGCTCGTGGAAGTGGCGGAAAGAGACGACGTAGCCGTCCCGGCGGCGCCGGCAGGCCTCATTCCCCAGCACCGCCCACTCCATGGCGTCGGTGCGCGGCATCGGGAGTCCACGCGCGACAAGGGCCTCAAGGGACCCGACAAAGGCAGCGGGACGGAGTCCAATCCGCCATGGCAGTGGCTCTGGATCGGATGCGCGACGGTGGATTGGGGAGAAGTGAGGAAGGCGGCGAGCGGCGGACGCGGCGAAGAAAGGCGAGTCGACGGAGCGCGCGAGAACAAAGGAAGGGGATGAGTTTTTGCGAGCGCAAGGTGAGAGAGAGGTAACCGGATGCGTCCTCCCTTTTCCTTTAAATAGCGGTCATGTCAATTGCCCCCGCGGCGCCTCGACTCCCGCACCTCTACCGTTCCGCGATTTAACCGGTGCAGGAACCGAAGAGGCCGCCGCACGCGCCCGACGCGGAGCCATAATGCGAACGCAAAATTCGCATCTACAGCGAACCGCCGCGAGATGCGCGCCGTCATGGGAGGCGAACCGTTGCGCTTCGACGGCGCTCGATGACGGGCCGATTGGGCTTGGAATCCCATAAGGCCCGCAGTAAATAAGGCTAGGGGATGAAAACGCCCGACGCCCGCTTTCCAACCCGGGGTTCGAAGGGCGGCCCAGACGAAAGGGTTCTGACGCCCGCCCTTGGACAAAAGTAAGTGAGGGGTTGTCGGAGAGGGATCCTTAGCGATCAACACCCGTGCACCGTAGCACAATGGGCCTCTACCGACGCCGTCCGAGTCCGAGTTGAAAAGCCGTGATCTTGAATCCCGCGAAGGGAGGGCAACGAGCCCGCCGACCCCGATCGAAAGGGGTCGGAAATCACAAAAGACAGCACTCGGATATGAATGAGGCCGACTCCCGCTAGTCTCCGTCGGATCCCCGCTAAGGGCAAGCCGAGGCCATCACTCTGACATTCCCGTTTGGAGCTTAAACGAGCACCACGCATCGAACCATCGAGGAATGACGTGGCCGCTCACCGCACGCCTCATCTTATCGCAAAGATGCGCGGGTGTGAACGAAATAAAAAGACGAAACAGCCCTCGGACGGATCCGAGCAACGAGCGAAGACTCTGGGCTCGCTCGCGAATAAACGATAAAACCGCTCAAAATCGTTAACCCTGCGCGCAAGTATTCTACTCTGCCCCGAGGCTCGGAAGCTACACCGGCGAGCGCCGCGCGCACCCACCGGAAAAACAAACGCACGGAAAAATCTAAGGATTTGTCAGAAAAGCCTCGACGGCGACCATTTGCTCCCGGCCGCCGCCAAGGCTCTGGGCTATCGTCGGTACCTAGATTAGGGAGCCCTAATCGGGTACTTAATCCGGCTAACAGCTCCGTCTTGTACGCATAAAGGATACGTAAGTGGGGCCCGAAACCTCCGCCTCGCCCGACCCCGAGCTCCGGCAAGGTCCACAACTTCCGCCTCGCCCGACTCCCGAGCCCGGCGAGGCCCACAACTTCCGCCTCGCCCGACCCCGAGCTCGGCGAAGTCCACGACTTCCGCCTCGTCCGACCCTCGGGCTCCGGCGGGCCCACGATCTCCGCCTCGCCCGACTCGGCGTCGGGTGGGACCGCAATCCTCGCCGCGTTTACCTTTGCTTCGCGGAGAAGCGACCTCACCCACCGGATAGGGGAGGAGTTGCGGCAGGCCGGCAGGCGCAATTACAGCCGCCCGGGAACTCGTTTCACCAACATGACGCGATGTGACCGGCGCAGAGCTCAGCCTGCAGAGCAGCAGTAATCATTACCAAGCCCATGATGGCTCGTGGACCGGACGGAGGCCGGGCGATTGACGGGACAATAGCCTCGTAATTTGTCCCGTGGCCGACCAACAAGCATCCGCCTAGGCCTACGAAGGCTACGAAAGCCAGGCCCGCGACCTCCGCCTCGCCCGACTCCGGCCCGGGCAGTGCACCACTTCCGCCCCGCCCGACTCAGACTCCGGCGGGCTCGCCGATCCCCGCCTCGCCCGACTCGAGGCAAATGGCTTCTTCACGAAGCCTCACAGTGAACAGGGATCGCCATAACTCCGCTCGGGAACTCACCAATCCACAGGATTGGGTGAGATCAGCGCAGCTCCTCTTGTCTCATCTTCACGCGTCGCCGCACACCCCCGGCACGATGACAAGACGGAGGCGTCAACACCATCGCTCGCCGGAGCCATGATGAACGGGAGTGATGGATGGAGACCGCCATGCGACAGACGCGCCGCCACGATGACGAGCGTGGCATTGACTCCGGCGCTACCGACCAAGACTAACCGTACGCCGCACGACCGAGCGCCCAAAGCGGCCCGCATGCGAGCAGTGGTAGTGCACGACGGCCCCGACCCCGCTTGGGACGATAGGTAGTAACTCCGACCCCACCCGTAAGTGGCCCGGCCCTTGGACTATAAAAGGGACCCCACACACACGCAAGAAAGGGGGGACACACAACATAGATTGAGCTAATCGAACTCATCACACACACACATCCTAGAGCACATTGCACACGGAGGCTTGGAGCGACCCTCCTCCCTCGCATCCTTTGTAGCTCTTTTTGCAAGACAAAACACGAACAATCCTCGAACCGGACGTAGGGCTTCGATCGCCCGAACCAAGTATAAACCACGCTCTCCTAAAACATCCAAGGCCCATCTCGAATAGTAGCGTCGATCCCCTCCAAACACAAATTTACTCGTCGGCCGGTTTCACAACACCGACAATATGCTTGAGAAACTCGAGTTAAATATAAGTTAATTGGAAATCTGGTCCGATCAACCAGAATTTTGAATCTTAGCGAAATTTCACTAAGCGGAATATGAGTTCGATCGACTTAGGCGGTCTGTTATGGTAATCCGGTGCGAATTTTCGAAGATATGAAATTATGACCGGTATGACCGGTCCGGAAATGAGTTCTTGGTGAAAATTGCTGAGAGGTAGATGATTTTATGGATAGTAATAAAGCATATTCTCTCGAAAAAGACTATTGCATTATTTGCGTTCAAATATTGGGTGCACCCGACTAGTGCACCGGAAGGAAAATGTTCGAAGGAAAATACTTGGATTTTCATCACCTAATTAGGTGGTATGGTGAACAAAAGACCATTTTTTTGGCTTTTAGAAGCCGAATTGCAAGAAGAAGTTTTCCGGAAGATGGAGTTTGTTTTTCATTTTGCACTCGGAATCGGACAAACATGCAGAGGAGTGGTCGGTCACATTCAAGGCAAAATCAAAAATTACTCGAGGGCTACTCGTCGTACACTTACCATACAGGTATATGATCCGTGGAATGACTTTTCAAAGATACGACGGCGTATTGAAGAAGATGAGACCGATCGAGAGGGCCCACGTAGTGGTGTCCGACCAATACAGAATAATAGATGGTTCCATATACGGTATGGAAACAAAGGCGGATGACAAGACCGATAAGGTATGGCGTGATCTTCAAGTAAAGGAGAAAAATTATACGATTAGGACTTTGAATCAATAATGAATCATAGAGATAGAGTTTCTGAGTATGTTATTCATGTAACCGACTAGGACTCTGCATGTAACCCTGCGTCCCCGGATATATAAGGCGGAGGAGGGATCCCTCGCAAATAATATGGACAACTTGCAATTAGAAATCTGCTAAAGGCAATAAACAACATACAAGATGTAGGGTATTTATTACTCTCAATCCCAGGGGCCCGAACCTGTCTAAAATCTCATGTGTTCTTGTGTATTCTTGTGTGTTGCACAATCGGATTCCATGGTCGTGAGGGACTAATTAGTAAAAGTGTCGAGATAAAGATTTGACGCTATCGTTGGGGATCTAGCGCGGAGTTCGCTTCGCGCGGAACACACGCTTCCGCCCGCAGTCCTCTACCTCGCCGGATGGTCCCGAGTCCCTTGCCTTTCCTTGACCACTAATGCTAACTAGCTAAGTGAATGCGCAGTAACCCGGCGGAGCGAAGGCTAGGTGAAGGTGCGAAGCACCGTAGTCGACCGCGCGACGCGAAGCAAGGTGTCGTGACCAACGGTGAAGCGGATGGACCAGCTGAACCGGCCCCCTGTGCGAAGAGCAGGAGCATGGGAAAAGCATCGCCCTACAAGGTGTTCTCTAGCGCTGGCGGCATCTAAGTCATAGGTCACGTGCGTCTAGTGCAGTGTCTAGATTGCCCTTGAGAGTTACCGCCTCTCGGCAAGATCGAGGGCACCGGCTAGGGGTAGAATGATCATGTAAAGTTGAGATTCCCCAGGACTATAAAGGGAGACCAAGAGTCACCTATAAAAACACATGTAATCCATAAGTTAACTTCGCTTATACAAGAATTGTTCTCTCGCCACTTGTTTCTTTATACCTCGGATATTCGGCTACTTATGTTCGTGTGTTAAGTGAGCCCTTACCTCGCCACTTAGCATACCAACACAAACTTAGTTTTATTGACATCAATCATCCAAAACAAAATTTGGGGTCTAGATGCACTTTCAATCTCCTCATTTTTTGTGATTGATGCCGATACTATCAAATTTCATAAAAGATAGATCATTAAGCTCAACAAGCAAGGATAAAAGGTGAGCTCCCCCTTTCATATGTGCATGCCTTAAATTTCAACTTTTGGCCTTGACAATACCAAATGCACAATTTAGATAAAACAAAGAGAGCTTCCTCTTTATCTATGCATCCATGTCATAAAAACAAAAAGAAAGCAACACGCAGAAAGAATTATGACATACATTTCCACACAAATGCAACTAAAAAGAGCTAAACAACATTACATCATAGCATAAGCATGATCGTCACATAGATAATTAAAACATGTCTTAACAAGTACTATCATTAAGACATAGTCCATCACAACGAAACATACATAAATAGATAGAAATTTCTTCTCCCCCTTTGGCAACAAATCACCAAAAAGAGAAAAGAAAACAAGGATACAAGGAGAGAACTCACTCATTCACATCGCTGCTTCTCCCTTTGGGAGACATCCTCATGCTCCAACGAGATGGTTCATCAGCACCATCGTCGTCGTAATCATCATCGTCGTCTTCGACCTCACCGGCACCATGTGCTGCTACTCCTGCTGCTACTACCACTACTACGGCCTTGCTGCGGAAGCAAGAGGAGGACTCCGAGATATCTCGAGTTGCACCGGCTGCTGGACGTTGAGGTGGAGCTACACCAGCTGGGGACCCTAGTGGAGTGGGAAGGATAAAAAATCTCTTGGGTTGTACAGGAGGATGTGAGCAGTCATGTGGAAACTGAATCCTCGTCACATGCTCCAAAGCATCTTCACGAATATGGAGCAAACCGTAGACTAGTCTTGTGAGTGTAGGAATTGTTGATGATCATAGTCCATATGTGCTCAAACACACCGAAGGGCCGAGCTCCTGGCCTCATAGCACACAACAAATTCTTGGTGGTGGGAAGTAGGGAAGATGCATCTCCAATCTTGGGAGAGTATGGAGTGAGCCCAAAGTGTGTCCCAAGCACAGCCCCCTTTGGCTAATCTAGTTATTGTCATACATGAACTCCATGGCAACACCATTTGGGGGGGGGGGGTGTCATGGATGATGATCTTGTCCTTGTAGGTATCTCTATAGTGAAATCCTATAATAGCAGAAAACTAGGAGAATGTAATCTTGAATCTGTTTTGTCCCTCAAGTCTCCAGTGCATAGTGGAGTCCCCCCGACACTCATTATCAAATTCAAGCCACATGGTGGAATAGAACCGAACCACAACCTCTCGTGTTCCACCCATGTGTGGGCTCCATGATCTTCACAAGATCTCTAGCCTCACACTCTACCTTGATCCGAGTGAACACGGGGTCATTCTCGCCTCTCCATCCATGCCCAATCAATCCACTTCATTGCAATGATCATGTGCTTCATTTTCATCACCTTTTTGTACCACTCTGTTTGAGTGTGATCCGAAAAATGAACATCCCGCACACTAGTATCCCATTGCTTGACCCATGGACATGTGATCCCGTACTTCGCACTTCATCTTTGTAGCAGGGCACATTGTACCCTACCTGTCCTATAAGCACCGGGGCCCTCCAAAGCTCGTGCCATGGGTGGATACCAGTCATCATGCCCTAGATCATCCTCACCCTCGCTGCTCTTCCTATTCCTCTTCTTCCTCATCCTCAAATACAGTGGCCTCATCATCACTAGTGGGGACAATGGGAGGAGGTATTGCTTTTCCTTTTCCCTTGCCATGCTCACTAGAGATGGACTCGACCGGTTGTGCCAATAGCTTGCCTCATGGAACGATGAGGATTGAACACCTCGTAATCGTAGTCGAGCTCCACGGCCGGAGAGGAGTGTTGCCCACGCTTCGTGATCGTCTCGTTGTTTCCGAGTCATCTCGTCAAGGATAAGAAGCATGCCAGTAAGTACAATGATCGATGAAGGTCAAATACTCGTGGAGTTAGGCCGATCGGAAAGACCCTAGTCACAACATCGGGTAGCCTACCGTAACTTTTGGCCGGAGGTCTCGACAAATAGGGGTTGGCCGCACTGGAACTTTTGGTACGCTATACTGGAACTTCTAGAAGGGCCAACCCGAACCCTAGAAATTTATGGAAAAACACATCTAGCCATAAAAATGATTCGACAACTTTTGTTAGACTACATTACCACTAGGGAACTATCTATACTAGAATGCACCCTAAGATTGAAGAATTATCGTTAGATCTAGATGAGAAAGCATTTTGGGAATACCTTCTCCCCTAGCAAGTGATGCGTGATGAAGAGAGGCTCAAATCCACACCGAAGATCTCCACCGGAACTTGGGGCAGCACCTCCGATTGATCGATGACCATTGACGGTGGAAACGAGGAGTCAAAGTGTGGCAAGGTTCAAATGCGGCACGGTCCCCCTCCGAGGATGGGCTCCCCTTTTATACGGCCGCCGCCCCACATTGGAGGTTCCGATGGCCGACCGGCACTTCCAATGCGGGCTCCAACCCCGGGTCAACGCTTGCACTAGAAGTTTCGATATGGGACCGACACTTCGGTGTGCGACATACGGCTCAGTGGAGTCCCCGATCCAAACTTCCTATTTGGGATCATAACTTATGACCGGGAAAGAATCTGCGCTTTGTAACTAATCTCCAGCTGGAGTTCCGTTGGGATACCGGAACTTCCGACCGGGAAAACCGCTTCTTCCCATTTGAAAACCGACCGAGTGTTGTGATGGACTAGTATGACATCTCGACATCATGTGATTAGTAATCAATCAACCAAGCATAGCTATGATCACATTTTGACAAGATTTGATATAAAGATCAAGAACCAACAAATTGTTTTTTGTAAAATCACACAATAGTTTTCAAAAACAGCAATTTTCAACATAAGATCTAAAAAACAAAAAACACATTTCAGATGAGCACAATTCTACACCACATTACTAGAATCAAAGATATTTAGCTCACTCCTTAGATAGCAAGAACAGCTTTTATCCGATGGCTTGGTCAATATATCGGCCAATTGGTCTTTGGTTCTCACGTGACTAACTTTGATATCCCCCTTTATAGAATGATCTCTCAAAAAGTGGTGGCAGATATCTATATGCTTTGTGTGCGAGTGCTCAACGGGGTTATAAGCTTTATGGCACTTAATTGTCACATAGGAGGGGGACTCAATTCAAATTGTAACCATAGTGCTTTAGAGTTTGTCGCATCCATAATAGTTGTGCACAACAACTACCGGATGCAACTTACACCTCTTCTGGTCGTGGATAGGACAATGGAATTTTGTTTCTTGGATGACCATGATACAACAGACCTATTGAAGAATTGGCAAGTCCCGGAGGTATGCTTCGTATCCACCTTGTCCCCGGCATAATCCGCATCGAAATAGCCTATTAGGTTGAACTTTGAACCTTTTGGATACCAAAGCCCTAGGTTATGTATGTGAGCCAAATATTTCAAGATTATTTTAACAACCGCCATGTGGTACTCCATAAGAGCGGTTGGAAATCGTGCACATATACATATACTAAGCTTTGTTGAAGATACCCGCTCCGAAACCAACCGAAAGTTGCCTAGAGAGGGAGGGGGGGGGTTAATAGGCAAACTTAAAAATCCTACAAAATTAACGAAACAAATTTATCAAATACCGGAAGTTCCGTTGTAGTGGTGAAATTGCAAAATTAACCCTACATAATTCTTGTTACTTTGCTTGAAGGAAAACAATAGCTCTATGCAATTCTAGATGTTGAAGGCACAAAAGTAAACTAACAAGCAACATATCACAAGGTAAACAACAAAAGCCCTTAAGTAAAAGAGAGCACACGAGATACCAATTTTTCACCGAAGATCAAGTTCTGCTAGGACTCTACGTCTCTGCTCGAGAAGTACACCAAGGACCGAGATCCTTTCAACCCTAATTCTCGCTCAAATCACCACCAAGGTTGAGCTTGAGTTTTCAACTAGCAATGTCCCTCATAGGACGGGTGATTCAAACTTCTCGGGCGACACCACACAAGTTGGGAGCTCACGAGCACGCCTAGCCATCTAGGAGCACAAAGCTCCAAGAGTAACAAAGTCCAAATCACAAGCTTGACTAGGACGAAAATGATCAAGTAGGGAATCAATGCTCTCTATGTCTTGCTAAGAATATCTCACTCTAATCCTAGCTCAAAGGGTTGAAATCTCAGCTTTGGAGAGGAAATTGGTGAGAGGAGTTTCGCTCAATGTATTTTGAATCTCGGATTGTGCAACCGTTGTGTCAGCCCAAAAAGAGTCGTTAGAACCTCCGGTATAGGGCTCGGGCTATGGTTAGGTCAAGGTTTTGGCTCGCACCGGAACTTCTGGTTCTTATCCGCACCCGTAGTTTCTGGTATAGTATCGAAACTTTTGGTGTAGCTCTCTCTAGAGAGCCGAAGCTCTCTCGTGTGGATACCGGAACGTCGAGTGCCTATACTAGAACTTCCAGTGTAGCCCTCACCAAGGAGCCAAAGCTCTCCGTGTGGCTACGGGAACTTCCGGTACTCGTACCCGAACTTTCTCGTGTTGCCCTCTCTAGAGAGACAAAGATCTCTCGTGTGGCTACTAGAACTTCGGTACCCATATCGGAACTTTCGATGTTGCCCATCCGGAGAGCCAAAACTCTCTATAAGGCTAGAGGAACTTCCGGTACCTTACCGGAACCTCCGGTGGGTTGAAATGAGGGGCTTTTGGAGGAGTTTTTCAAGGGATATTTTGTGAGCATTTTCGATCCCCGGCATGAATGTGATTTGCATCCCTCTTTTTAGAATGACATCCCTACACTAAAAAATAAAGCAAAGGCTTGATGTAAAAACATTGAGTGTGGTCTTCATCTTCTCCATATTTGCATTTTGCTCAAATTCTTTTCTCTTTTTCATTTACCTTATATGTCTTGCGTGCTTTATGGATAAACACTACTCAATTTCTGATGAAGACATTAGTCCAAACTTAATTATATTGATGTCACTCAAATGGGCCTAGATGCACTTTCACAGGTACTCACATGGTGCCGTGGTGGGACCTGTCGCCCAACGGTCGGGCGACAGTGTCCGTGCCTCACCTCGGTGGTCGGACTCTGTTGCCCAACGGTCGGGTGATAGGTCCTACCCATCTATACCATGCACGTCGTGCCCCGGTTGCCTTGCGCATGGAGAGGAGATGAGAGGAGAGAAGGGGAGGGAGAGGGAGAGAAGAGGAGAGGGAGAGGGAGAGGGAGAGGGATAGGGGAGGAAGAGGGGAGGGAGAGGAGGAGGTCTGCCTCCATGAAATCTTCGGTAATTGTTTCAGTCATATAACAATTTTCTTTTTAGTGTATCTTCTAGTATTTATTAGATTAGAATATTTAATTAGTTTTTCATGTAGTGCATGTTGTATTTTTAGTAGATTTAGAATATATCAATCTGTTTATTTATGTAGTATTTGTTGTAGTATTTATGTTACTTAGTTTTATGTTTAGATTTAGAATATATTGTATTTTTCAACAGGTATTTTTAAAATATATATCTATTATGTATTTATAGAGATATTGTTAGTACTATTCTAGTTAAAAGAAATATTTACTAGTGCTATAAATAAACTAGTAAAATGGTTGACTTGTAAATATTTGTTATCTATAGTCCTTTAGTTAGTATTATATTTAGTATTGTCTTTACCCTTTATAGTTTTGAAAAAAATAATTAAGCCTTGAATGCATCGTTTTGTTTGAATAGGTACGTCGGAAAAAGTAGCGTTTGAGATTTTTTTATGGAGCAGGAGAGATTGTTGAGAATGCAAGTGGGGTTTATTTATCAAGCTTTCCATGTGTAAAGAAAGGATTATCAAGAGCCAATGAGAGAACAATTTGTGGTGTGCGCCATTGTTGGGGTCTTTTTGGACTTGATCAAGAACATCACACTTTGCATTTACGGGATTTGATTAGTCATGTTCGGGTGGAATTTTATTGGGAGATGATCGAGCTAAATGGCACAACAACACAAAGAAAGTTTTGGATAAGGCCATTGAAAGTGGTTAGCATCTAATGCTTCATGCCCAAGCATATCCAAAGGTGGTGGTCCATGGGGACGTTCAAGATGCACCCGACTCGGATGTTAGGGCGACGGATGAGGAGAAGAAGAATGATGGAATTCCATTAATCATTGGTAATGCAAAGCCAATTAGGGAAGCAGATGAAGGAGAACACATTGAGCGTTTAGTGAACGAGATGACGATGGAAGACACAAGTGCATGAAAATCTTCCGGAAATATATTCATCCAATCAGGAGGGGAGGTTCCTATCCTCGGCGAGTGGAACTACTTTGCAAATCTAGTAGCTAATGAAGGACATTTGGAATTTCGGGAGTATCAAGAGAATGAGGTCATTGAAGGAGCTTTTTACAAAGGCAAAGATGTTGTTCGAGATGGAGTGAAGTACTAGTCTCTTTCGGTGAAAAGGTCATTCCTTGTGGTAAAATATAGAAAGAAGTTGTATGATGTTAAATGTGTGGTCCCATCTTGTCCATTTCGAGTGCAGGGAGATCCAAAGACCATACTTGGGTCGCAATTAGGTGGCGCACCTACAGCTACACAACCCTCACAGGACGAGTATGTCATGCATGTGGCTAGTTTTCGTCCGACACGTAATATGGTTCCTCCCTTCTCCGCTTACATACTCTGCACACCACGTGAGGGCGTGACGTAGGGCTGCAAAACCTGGTACGGTTAGGGGTGTTCCCCCAATGCGTCGAAGGCATAAGGGATTGTTAATGATGTATCTTTTTTTAAACTCTATTTTCGTTGAATTTATTGGAACCTCTTTATGTTGTCTTTTCTATTTTCTATGAATTTCAGTACATGCTCAATATGCTTCCAAAAAAAATGTTGGGCCAAAAAACAAAAGCGCAACGGGACCTGGCACCCACTGGTCGGGCTACCTAATGGGCGACAGGTCCCACCTTCAAAACCAGTCGCCCGCTCACTGGGCGACTGAGCAGTTAGTTTGACAACTTTTGAATCGAGAGGTTATTAATATAAATTTAATAAAAAATGGATTATTACAAAAAAATCGATACCTGGCTGGTTTTCTCAGAATCGTAAAAGCAGAAATGTCGGGCTTCCACCCTCTGTATGATATGATGCTCTTTTCGTTGCTTTTTCGTGAGACCACCAACTTCAAAATTATTTTGCAAATTACGGCAATATAGGTTATTTAATTTTCTTTGGACAGTCTGGGCTTCATATTTCTTCATGACTTGTCAAGTGAGGTGCCTAACCAAACATACACATGTATGCATGCTTGCAACGTTGAAAGATCCCAATCATGTCACATGGGTTGCTTCCAAAAGGACCAGCCGCATATATTAATAATGCACCCGGAAATCTGCATATGTACCTGTAACATATCAAAGGAAAACCAGCGTTTGTACATGATCATTGAAATTTTGCTAGAGGAAAACTAATGTACTAGAAGTTTCGAGCAACTTCCATGCATTCTGTTCATAGTATGACAGCATATGTTTAGGCGCTTTCCAGAAAATAAGATGGCACCGCAGTCGAACTCGAAGTTAGGGACTACAGCAGTGCGACATCGGAAATTAGTGGATTCTAGAAATACGAACCACATGTCCCATGGGAAGAAATCCATAACTTTTCTACGAGTCATTTTGATACTTAGTTAGGATGCGATTGAACATGCTGGTTTTTGGTGCGGCGTCACTTTCCACAATCTGACTCCACATCTCTCCGGACGTATTAGAGCGCTAAATTAAAGTTACCAGCTTCCATGTTCCATATTAGTTCAAGGAAGGAAACATAGCATGTGGTTGCTACATTGCGTTTCATTAGGAGCTGTGTCTTCTTTGGTCGAATATCTAAGATCGATAAAAAATATATTATATGCTACACCAACAGCTTAGAGTAATGAGCCTAAATTCTATTTGCACTAAAAGTTTTCTCTCCAAATGAACACAACCAAATATTTATCTTAAGTCATCGATTTAAAAGTTTGGAAAGTCTCATCCGGAGGACTGCTGCGTGGATATGATGAGATTTTGTGAAATTTCACGCCGCGCTCACAGAGATGGACGTTCTGGTCATCTGACATAGCTTTTTTTTTGCGAGTCAATGCTTCATTCAATGATTGACAACAGCAATACAATCTTGAGTCATTAGGTCCTCTATGCATGATGAAATAA
Source organism: Chloris gayana (assembly GCA_031894775.1). NCBI lineage: Eukaryota > Viridiplantae > Streptophyta > Magnoliopsida > Poales > Poaceae > Chloris > Chloris gayana. Next base: position 161,466 of record JAUNZO010002187.1, read on the forward strand.
CATGCCACCTCACCATCATGACATTTCGCATGTGACGTGTTTAGATAGAGTATGGGCAACTCTATTACAAGACCTACTAGCAAAACTCAAATTAAAACCTCTAAACAGAAAACTCAACTCCTTGATCTCCCTCAGGTTTGGCGTGAAATGTGAGCGTTGAATATTACCAGCCAACAACAGCGATATGATCTCCTGGAAATCAGATTCCAACCAAATAAACTGCACTAGTGCTTCGCGAGCTAGAATCTGACATAGCCTTTTGGCAGTAGTTGTGTGCAGACTGCATAGCAATTTATTAAAACATGAATGGTATAGTTCAATAAAGGAGGAAATTATGGTAACTTCTTTTGAGATGCCTGACTTTTCTTGCTCAATGTAAACAAATTTACATACACTGCTACAATCAGGGCCTTTGGATTTTACAGTAATAATATGCATAAGAAACTCCGTTATTGCAGTAGGCTTAGTGACGTCATTGTGGCCCGATATTAAAAATGTTATTGCAATTTTGGACATCGTGAGATCATATTCGGCACGATATTGTTGTGCACCCCCACCCCAACCGAAGGCCTATTACGCTCCATTACTATATATACTTGTTTATGCACTACAAACCCTAGGTCTCTCTCTCTCTCTCTCTCTCTCAATGTCGCGCGTCATGCCGCACCCCTCCCCGGCGAGGCGGCATTCTGTAGTGCGGCCCCGACGCTCCTCCCCGACCTTCTTCGGCCTCCGCTGCACGGTGCTCCACCCCTGCCGCTGCCGCCTCACCCCCGCCTCGTTGGCCACTCGCTCCCTCCCCAGCCTCGGCTCCCTCCCTAGCAACCTAGCGTGGCACTCCTGCCCGGTGGTCGGATACGGTGCCCAACCGTAACGTCCCGCCACTCCGGGTCGGGCCCGCTTACACCTGACAGCTTAATAGGACCTCAAGATTTTCCCACGGACCAACACTAGTCTTTTCTGCGCACTTTGTCCTCACTCATGCACATCCGGGAATCACTTCCCGGTCGGTCACCCATCCCTAAATTGCTCCAAGCCAAGCACGCTTAACCATAGAGTTCTTTAGAGATAAGGTTCCAGAAAAAAAGTTGCAACTTGTTGACATGAGTATTCTATCAATCCTATTAAGCCCCGGGCTAGGATGTTACACGATCACCCCTTAGAAGACCGATGTCCTCGTTGATCAACCCCGAGCCGGGAACATTCTCTCTTAGCCACGTCCATGTGTCCATCGCCGCCGCATGTGCCATGCTGTGTGACCACTCCAGACCCACACCAGCCATGCACACCATGCTCGCACACGTGCAACACATGCGCCCGTGAAACCGCGAGAGTCGGCTCGATACCATCCGTAACGTCCCGCCACTCCGGCCGGACCCGCTTACACCCGACAGCTTAATAGGACCTCAAGATTTCCCCACGGACCAACACTAGTCTTTTCTCGCGCACTCGTCCTCACTCATGCACACCGGGAAATCACTTCCTGGTCGATCACCCATCCTAAATTGCTCCAAGCCAAGCACGCTTAACCTTAGAGTTCTTTAGAGATAAGCTTCCGGAAAAGAAGTTGCAACTTGTTGACATGAGTATTCTATCAATCCTATTAAGCCCTAGGCCAGGATGTTACACCAACCCGGCCTCTACCCCGCCTCCGCTCCCTCCCTAGTTGGCCCTTGGCAGATCCAACTAGGGGTGGCAGATCCGGCAAGGAGGCAGCTGGATTTGGCTCCTCCATGCACGGGGCCCCTCCCATGTCCAGATCCGGCCAGGAGGTGGCCGGAACCGGCTCCTCCACGTGGCAGCCCCCTCCCCACAACCGGATCGAGCGAGGGCGATGGTTCTCGCCGCTCCTAGCGATGGGCTGGGTCTAGGCTGGGTCCGGTGCCACGTGTCTTTTTATTTATTTATTTCTAGATCACCGTAATAATGGGCGGTCCGATCGATATCGAAAATGCCTTATTTTTAATAACGTTTAATAGTGTCGGGCCGGATGCCCAACACTATAGACTCAAAATGTTGTAGTGATATGTGAAGATTTAGATTTCTCCGTACCACGAAGGGCGTAGGAAGGTAGGAAACGTAATCTATAAAAAAAGCTAAACATTTACAGAGGCTAAGAAACCTATGGCTCCAAAACCAAGATGAGGGAGAAATTTGTGGAGACCCGATGCGAGCCAGGCTTCACGCGGAGGCAACACCAAGGACCCCCGTCACATATTTCTCACACTAACGACGAGTTTTGTCTTCAACATCTTCCGGCTGTAGGCCACCCGCCCGAAGTCGAGCAAGGAGCTCCTAATCACAGCAAGAAGTGCCGGAACACCGTGGGCCGCCCTTGCAAAGCCAAGAGAAGTGTCGTAACATGGCGAGCTCCCGCGCGCCCACCCCAGCGAGGGGACAGGGGCACGTGTGACGTGCTTTGTGTGAAGCTGAAGTCGCTTGGCGAAGTGTGTCACGGAAGAATAGAAGGTGATTGACGAAGCACGACTACCGATTCACGATTCGAAGCTCCCACTCCAAGGAGAAGGCCCCAAAGCGATGGAAACCGTAAAATCCATACTACCGAAGCAAAAAACTATCTAAGAGAGGTGCGAATAGAGCACCCGCTCCACCCCGATTTTTATTCACAAAATGAAGAGCCTCACAACAAACAAAGAAAGTCGGGAGGCAACAACGAACACCGAAAGCAAACAAAACGACACAAGCACGATGAGTCAGCCTTATCCAAAACACCGAAAGGTGTGGTAGCACCAATAAAGGCAAAGCTATCAGTATTACAATTTACAAGAGCAAGCTTCACCATTCTGCTTAAACATATGCTAAAACGCTGAAAATGAGCAAAATCAGAATCAGCTAATGCACAACTACACCGAGTCCGCCGATGTAGAGGAACCGACGCTTCGCGCGACTCCGTCCCCATCGTCACCAGCAGCTTCGCCTATCGCGCCCAACGACTGAAAAAGAGTGCAAAAGAACAGAAGTTGGTAAACATGTGAAACCATGTAACCAATGCCAACACGAGAATAGTAAGGCAAAGCTACGTCCGCAATAGCGCCACGAGCTTGCACCCGAGCTTCCTCATAACCATGGCCAAGACAAGTACTCGATGATATTCGCCTTGCGGCCAGCCTCGAAGCATAGCTCGCCCCGTCACGGCAATCTGCCCCGATCTTGTCCTCTTGGGATCACTCAACGCTTCGACGTGGGGACAGGCCCCACGCTCAAGCTGGTTGAGAGCAGCCTCGACCGAATACAGGGAGGCATACCGTCTTCGCTTTTCCATAACATCCGGCACAGCCGGATGCTGCACCTCAAGCCAGTCAAAAAACGACGACATGGGATCGTTCCACGACGCAGAATCGAACGGAGGAACATAAGCCCCAATGCCGCTGAGCGAAGCTGCGAAAGCGGAGCCAACGGAGTCACTTCACCGAGCGAGAGCATCCCACCACGCGCGCGAAGAAGACACAAGGCTGTTGTTCTCAGCCTTAAGGGCCTCGAGCTGTGCCCTAACAGCAGCAACCTCTTCCTTAGCCTCGGCCGCAGCCCGTGTTTCCCTTGCCGCATGCTCTTCGGCACAACTTAGCTCGCCGTGAAGACGAACATTCTCTTCATCCCGCTCGGCCAAATCCTTCGCCGGTTGAGCTGATTGAGCCTCGTGCTCGACAGAGCTGTCGTGGTTTCTTCCCTGTGCCTAAGGCGAAGCTGCAGCTCAGTCATCAACGCCGAGTCCGAAAGATCGGACAACGGCGTATGGAATGGGCGAAGCCGTATGCTCCCCGGCGCGACGTCGGTATCACAATAAGAAACTGCGAAGCAACCACAGATAAACCAAAAAAGTCAGGCACGAAGCAAACGCACAAACAATAGAAATATGTACAAGGCAAAGAAAATAACGCACCCGACCGACGGACGGTGACCTCGTGAGCAGCCATCGGATCAGGGCCTTGCTCGACGTCGCTAGTGGTTGCAAAGGTATCAGCCAAAACATCAGGCATAACCGCTGCTCGCACACTCGAGCCACCATGTCGACAAAGCCATCGAGTTACAGCCTTGCGCCTAGGAGCAGAGGCGACGCCGCTGCAAGCAAGGATCTTCCAGGACAAGAGCTCGACACCACCGGCCCCTCCAAGCAATGAAAGTTTGTGCTTCTTAATCGAAGCAATCGATTTCACGTTGAGGATAAGGAACGCTGGAGTGGTGAAGAATGCGGTTAAACCGACCATGCATCAAAGTCCGCTCCGTAACCAGCTTGTGCTCCGCAGCAGAATAGCTGCCACAGTAAAAGAGGCTATCCTCCTCGAGGTGGTGGACAACAAAGCCACGAGTGGGCAGAAAACAAAGCTAGAAATCCCTTCAACATCAAAGGAAACCCGTACGAGTTCGCTGCGAGGGATGGCAAAGTTGCGGGACAAAGGACGGGCACCCGTAGCGCGAAACTCTTCAACGAGGTCGCGACAGCTAACATAAAAGTAAGCGTCGCGAAAAACACGTTCGTTATCAACATTACCCCGAGCTGCAAAGCTAGGGCCAAGACGAGGACTCGGGGTTAATGACGCGCAAAGCCGGAGGAAAAACAATTTTCGACGCTCCATCGAAGTAACCTCAACCTCGGGAACCTTGTAATAGAACCAATTGTCGATCCACCCGGGGCTCCACTTGCTGTTCCCACAATGCATAACTCCAATGTTCTTCGATCAACAAGGCGAAAAGTCATACAACGCATAGTTGTAGTCATGATTGACACCGCCAATCTTCATCCGACGAGGGTGACTCGCAAAGCGAAGTGTCGAGTAAAAACCTTGGTATCGTCTTCGCCACCAAAGCTAACCATAGCCCACACAAATTTAGTCGGTGTGCGAAGGCTCCTAGGGTCAATTCATGCATTTGCACATGGTAATGATCAAGAACTTCTTGAACGAACGGATGGTAGAGAATAGACCGGCCCGTAGCGAAGCACTCAAAAAATCCAACGGCTTCGTCCTCCCCGGGCAGCAACTCCGCATCATTGCCCGACATCCAATACCCCGAAATATAACCATGCTCGACGAGAGCCTTCGCGTCTTCTTCCAGCATAACCTACATTTTTATAGTGAAAGTTCGAGGGTTTGGAGTTTTCTTCAGCCGAGGCGCTAGACCCCTCTTCCTAGGATGAATCATGCGATCAGCAGCTGTCCCGGGCCTCGACCCGCTCACCACTGCAGTACCTCCGCTCGAACCTTCAATATCAACTATGACATCTTCACCGTCGCCGCTGTCACTAGCATAAGACGAACCAAGACCGCCAGCCACAGCACCGGCCTCATCGAAGTAATCCTCAGCCTCGGCAGCGCACCTAGAGGAAGCGTCGACACGAAAGCGTTTAGGCACATTCGGGCCGGGCACCGGTTGCGCCAAGACGTAGTTAGAAATAGGCCGGGCGATTGTCTTGATGCGAGCCATCGAAGTCAAAAAACCCGAGCATCACAACAAAGCATTCAGGAAAAGCAAGCATAAATAATGCGAAGGAAAAAGCGGAAGCGATGCCAACTTGAAACAACGACTCAAGGAGGCCCCAGGAGAGGATAACCAAGCACCCGGGTCAAAAAGTAAGATCCCGAATCAAGGGTAGAAAATTTTGGTGCAAGGCCATCTTTTTATAGAGCGCGGTAAAACCTAGCAACCAGGAGTGGAAACATGACAGTGGGCCGAAAAAGCCCGGGCACGCAACAGCCGGCTACGCATCGCAAACTGCCCGGTTGAAAGCAATCAAGTGAAGCAAAAGTTACGGGAGTGGTGTTTCCCCGCGCTCTCCTACGCGCGCAAGGCGAAGCTTCGATTGGCCGCGCTCAAACTACACGTAATTTGAGCTCGCCATTTGAGGGGCTACCGTTGGGGGCCTAACGTGAGCCAGGCTTCACGCGAGAGGCAACGCCAAGGACCCCGGCATATATTTCTCGGACTAACACCGAGTTTTGTCTTCAAGCAGCACGCACAGGTCACCGAGCGGAATGAGGCACCCAAAGCGAAGGGGGTGCCTCGAGGCGAAGTCAAGGGAAACCCTAGGAAGGGGCCGAGCCCCGGTGCGAAGGGCCGCGACCAGCGGGGCTACCGTCTTGCGAGGTGAAGCGACGCGGGCGTGGAGCACCGGAGCGAAGCGAGGCGAAGGCCCGGAATGCGTCCTAGCTAAGCAGCCAGCTAAGTCGCGGGCGACGTGGTTTCGGCCAGCTTTCCTAGAATGCTCTCGGGAGTTACCGCCTCATAGCAGGATTAGGGCATTCGGTCAAGGGTATTATGGTCTTATAAAATGTGGTTCCCTGGGCTATAAAGGGAGCCCAAGGGTCACTTGTAAAGACACATGTAATTACCAAGTTAACTTCGCTTATGCTAAGAGTTGTCATCTTGCTACTTTGATCTTTCATACTCCGCATATCTCATTGTTGTGTTCGACGTGCTAAGTGAGCACTACCTTTGCCGCTTAGCACACCTACAAAATTATTCATGTTGAAGTATAAATGAACTGCCCATTCTTTCTCATCACCTTGATCTTTTGAGTGTAACCTATCCTTTTATATTACCTCCATATGGTATGTCCTCTAGTTTGAATCATGATAGACGTGATTATAGTTGGTTCTTGTTTCATGCCCGAATCTTGAGGGATCCTCCACATGAGGGTAACCACAATGTATATGGACTACCTAGTCCATATAGATGGGTCTATTGTCGATAGCCCATAACTATTGACATTGTCACAATATGATAGACCATAAGATCATCCAATTTCAAATAAAAAATATAGTTGAGATCCAGTAGTATGTGAGAAGTGAAAGCAAAAGAGTATGAGAGATGAAGATAAGTATATTTTTATTCACTATAGGTAGTCCATAATTAAGCTTATGGGTAGCTTGTATTATGGACTACTTTCACAATGTGAGCAGGTATCAATTAATATATTTTATTCACTATGGACTGCTTTTGAAGCACATTGTGGTTGCTCTGAGTGAAAGAAGTACATGTGAGTTGTCCACCTTCTCATCGAGTTAAATTTTTTGGTGAAACTGATTGGTGGAAGATAGTAACTTATTAGTACGTAGATGTAATCTTGGCATTGGTCCTAGCAATCATGGATATTAGTTTATGAAGAAAATATAAAGTACATCAATGTTTATATATAGTAGTGGCAAGTTTAAGGGTTCCTTTGGTACAACTTATGCAACAGCTTTAGCTTTGGATTATGGCCCAAGCTGTATCAAAGAGCTGGTTTGGATAAGTGATTATGGATAGAAGCTGCCATGAGCTGTTTTCATTTTTATACTAGGATGGTGAAGCTGGAAATAGCAGCTTTTCACAGCTCACACTCACAACTTTGTTTCTGAACAGACAGGATAAGTTGTTTTGCCAAACGATTTGACAGATAGCTGCATAAGCTGAAATAAGCTGAATAAGCTGTTTTGACCCATAATCCAGAGCTGAAGCTGTTTTTTCCATGAGCTGAAGCTCTACCAAAGGGACTCTAAGATTCAGATAGTTCGTTTATAAAATTGCTTCGATCTAGGTTTCAGTGGGAGACATGCGATGCTGTTGGAAAGGACCCGCGCGTGAAAAAGACCAAACTTTTCTAACTCGGTTTTCCTTTTAGTTTGTCCCCGAGCTAAAAAGACATAACATCTTGTAGCGCCTCAGCACCATTGCACATGGTTTTCATTAGTTAATTCGTCCAGCTGCACAGAGCACAACTACTAAATCATCATCAGTAGGTCATCAGCTTTATTCCCACGCAAATATAATCATCGAGGAACACCAACTCAAAGCAGAGGCTATTTTTTCTTCTGCTGGTTTAGTGCCCATTAGCATGCGAATCGGTCGAGGACAGGTGTCAAGCCAGCCTCGATCCTTCCAAGAAAAAAAAAGAAAAGGGCGTAGGTCAAAATGAGAGTCATTGTTGCGACTAATGACAACCACTAATCATATGGAGCCCCACAGGCCACAGCTTACCAAATGTTTATTCCAATCTGCAAAAAGCGACCCAGAAAAAGTAGAAGGAAGATACTACATCAACGAACCAGCTACATGTGATCATATCCACCGATCTATTGTTTTCTAAAGACCTCATATTTTCTTAATTCATTCTTGTCACGTTAACTAGGAGCTTAGCAATGAGGAATCAGTTGTTACAGTTAAACATTACCTGTCAGATGCATGCTGCTTAACCGCATCCAATCTAGCCAGCTAAGCTCAGATCGCGATACCCATGCGGCGTCCTCACTTTGCCCGACCCAAGTCAGGTCTTCAAGCATCAGATTGTGTACACAGATGGTACTAATTAAATAATCCCAAAAAATAAACACGTCTCACTTGGATCCGACGATGATAGTGTGCGCACCACGTACTCCGTGAGTCAAAAAGGGGCACCGGCATGCAACTGGCACGAGTTTTCTCAACCACTCATTCTTCTTCCAAGTTAGCAAGTGATTTACAGGGCAAGCACGCGTAAGCACGTAGAAAGAGATCTGGGAATTGGCCCAGAATATGCAGATCGAGAGCACAGAAAGCGACCAGTGCCAGTTAGGGGAACACGATGCATGGAGCTGCCCACCAAAGTGCTGCCACTGTGTACATACGGTAATATTCTATATGTCTCGAGGTCCATCGAACCTCTTCCCAATGCCTAGCTTTGAGTCACTTTCACGAATCTGAATTGGACATCAAGGTCGAGGCATTTTGATCTGAAGAGTTTGTGCATGGCATTGTGTCGGTCACACAGCAATCAGCTAGTATCTTTTTTTTCGCCCGATCTATCGATGCCTTCTGGACTCGTGCAAGAAAACTCTGCCATGCATGGGCAGATGCGCATCCGGAACCGAAAGTCTCTTGCGTGCGCGCGTTTGGTCCTAGTGAAAGGATGAGACGGAGGGTCTAGATACCTTATTATGGAACTGATGTCATCCGTGGTACTCGTGAAAAAGCGCAGACCAGACCAATGGGTTTTGATCTGTAACATATGTTTGTGGCGTCTAGGCCCATGCCTTGCCCATATATGTACATGATTGACGGAATGATATTATGGTGCGAAGGGCCGGATAAGTTTGTCCAGTTCCTACAAGTGCGTCGATTCCTTGCCCCAACTGCCGCAAACCTTCTGGTTACTTATTAACTTTCTGCCCTCACCTAAAAGCTGATGCTTTCGCAGTGTTGAATGACGAATCGAGATGCTAAAAGCGTTATTATGCTGCAAGATTGCAGGTTAGATGTCTGCCGCGGCTACTAGTTTGGTATACGACGTGTCAAGGCCCTGAGATCTCTGCAATTTCTGATGTGAGAGATCCCGATGAAAAGAAGAGGGCTATTAACTTTCCAACAAATCGCTGTCATATAAATCCAGGCGATGAGTCATCATGAAGTGGATTCTTAACACTTAAGAACAAAGAAAAGCTCAAAGATGACAAACCCTCCAAAAGTCCTACCCAACATGCCCATGTGACTCTCTCTCTCTCTCTCTCTCTCTCTCTCTCTCTCTCTCTCTCTCTCTCTCTCTCTCCTCTCTCTCTAATAACCAAAGGATTCGTGTATGTTTGCCTTTTCCGAAATCATCTCTCAACCTTTTCATCCTCCAAACTCTGAGCTAACATTGAATATTACGAAAACCATAGGAGAGAGAGTTAGAGGTATTTCTTCCCCAGGTTCCAAGGAAAAAGTTAGTATCGTTGTGGACTTTAGATGCCTACTTGGCTTGTACTTCATGCTGAAGTATTTCACACAACCAGACAGTCAGGAACGCCTTAAAAAGTGGAGAACTGTGGGTTTTGACGGTCTCTGCCTAGAACAAAACTTTCAAGGGTTAATTGCAAAAATCACCCCATAACTTATCTTGAGTTTGAGATTTCCACCCATAAGTTCTTTTGTTGCAAATCCACACCCACCACCAGATTTTGTTGCAAAAACCACCCCAATATACACATGCTTAATCAATTTCATGTGTCTTTACTAATATAACTTCAAAATAAATATATAAGTTAATTAAGTTTAAAACTTTTTAAGTTTTGAACTATTGTTTTTATAAAAAAGTATTTTTGAATGATTTATAATCATCTTATTTTTTGTTAATAAATGTTTCTAGATCTCAGACTCGAACACTCTAATTTATTTTTGTTTTCAAATTATATCGAAGTATAAAAAGTATAATTTCAAAATATTATAAGGTTGACACATACACCAGCAACCATTCTAAATGAGCGAAAATGGGTCGTATAAATTAAACATGTGTGAATTGGGATGGTTTTTGCTGCAAAATCTAGTGGGTGGATGGATACTTGCAACAAAATAGCTTATGTGTGTGAATCTTAATCTCAGAATGATTTATGGGGTGGTTTCGCAATTATCCCAACTTTCAAAGCCCATTTCGAATGTGAAAAAAGTTTGAAAAAAAGGTGCACTTCGTCATTATTAACAGACCCTATAGGATGCGCCCGCCTATGTAAGCGTGCCCCCTCACCACAATCTTTCTCCCCCTACTCTCGATGCCCATACACTCCAAAGCAAAAAACTTGTGGCCCTGCCCTCGGCATCATAGCTCCTAGGTCACCGAGAGATCAAAGCCCTGCTGTAAACAGAGACACAGTAGTACTAGCAAGAGATTTATTTGCTTGGACCTATGCATGGGTAGTACGCCCCAAGTATAGGGGTAAGTATTCATTGATTCAATCAGTGGATCGATCAGGTTGCATGCTTGCATGTGCTTGGGAATCCACATAACACTATTTTATCTAGAGCACACTGATTGCCGCAGTCAGGATCTAGTTTGCTAGCCCTCTCTATTCTTCTGGAGCTCATTTATATTCCTGCTCCAGGCTACTCCCTCCCCGGTCCATCTGCCCAACAAGCCACTCATTCACTGTCTAGCGACTTCTTTCGCCTAATTCTTCAGTTCTATCACCATGGGTGAGGAAGTGCCCAAGGTAAACGCTACTGCCAGTTATCAGGCAGTGTTAATTTCTAATTGTCCGTGTAGGCTCAACATATATGGGTGAGTCACGTAATAAATGGAGGATTTTCATCATTTTTTTCTCGGGTGAATGCAGGTGGAGGAGGATCCGAAGAACGAAGAGGCAGCATCAACCCCGGCGGAGGCAGAGAAGAAGGAAGAAGCAGAGAAGGCGGCACCCCTCCAGAAGGTGAGGAGAAGAAGGAAGAACCTGGCAGTAACGAGCCTCCGCCACCGCCGCCGCCTGTGATCCTCGGCATCAACCTGCACTGCACAGGTTGCATCAACAAGATTAAGAGATGCGTCTTCAGATGCAAAGGTAAAGAACCCACCTTTTTGTTCTGAACTTGGCACTCCGCACCCGGTCAAAAGTAAAGTACTTTTTATAGCTATTAATGGAAAGATTATAAAAAAAATTCGCGAACGTGTCTGGGCACAAGTTTATTTTACAAATGATTTTGATTGGCATGTAGGAGTGGAAGGCGTGGAGGTGGACATGGCGCAGAACCAGGTGACGGTGAAGGGCATCGTGGACCCCCAGGGCATCTGCGATCGCCTTCGCAAGAGGACCATGCGCAACGCCGTGGTCATCTCCCCTCCCCTCCTCCTCCACCTGCAGAAGGAGACGCCGCCGGCAAGGAGGACCCGCCGCCTCCGCCACCTGTCGTTCACTCGCAGGTGAGCGAGGTGAAGACGGTGGAGCTCCTTGTCAACATGCACTGCGAGGCATGTGCGGAGCAACTGCAGAAAAAGATACTCAAAATGAGAGGTAAGCGTTCTGTTGCTGTTAGTGTCACTGTCTATGCTACGACAAGTCCCTGTCACCCGTGCCTAATTAAATTTACTTGACATTTATGCATGCAGGTGTTCAGAGCGCCGATGCTAACTCCGGCGCTGGCAAGCTGACGGTCACTGGCACCATGTCCTCCGAGAAGCTTGTCAAGTACATTCACCGCCACACCGGTAAGATGGCAACCATTGTGCCACCGCCTCCTCCTCCTGAGCCACCAAAGGAGGAGGAACCGCCCAAGGCTGAGGAAGGTGACAAGAAGCCAGAGGAACCGGCAGCCGAGGGTGAGAAGAAACCGGAAGAACTGGCGGCTGAAGACGCTGCTGCCAAGAAAGAAGGCGAAGGAGACAAGGGAGAGGAAGCCACAAAGCTAGATGAAGGCGACGAGAAGAAGGAAGGCGATAATGGTGGCGATGAGAAGGCCAAGCCGGAGGTGGTTGCCGTGGATGGGTTCCCACCGGAGGAACTGATGAAGCGGATGATGTACTGGCCCTACAGCCACAAGCACTTCTACAACCCGCAGGCGGAGGAGGAGGCCATGATGGCAAAGAGGATGGCCATGGTTCATCCCTACGCCATGCCCATGATGCCTCAGTACTACAGGCCTCCACCACCGCCGCCGCCACCGCCTGCACCGCCGGCACCTCCGGTGATGTACCAGCACTACTACAACTACGGCATGATGGAGCGGCCAGCACCGGCACCAGAGTACTTCAGCGACGAGAACCCCAACGCTTGTGTTATCTCATAGCTTCGTGGATCGACTGAGGATGGAGGCATGGCATCCAACATGGTACTAGTATAGCTAGCTAGCTACTAGATTAAGTGAAGGCCTGCCCTAATCTATACTTCATACATTCGAGTCATTCGAGTCGTATTATATTGTAGTATATATGTGATATATATCAATATATGGGATCGCGACTATTTAGCGATCATATATAACTTTAATCACTACGGGAAAATCAGAGTGTGCCGAGTGTCGAGTTGTTTGCTGAGTGTTTTTATTTGGACACTCGGCAAACAATGTGTTTGCCAAGTGTCAAATAAAATACACTCGGCAAACAAAGTACACTCTGCAAATTATTGTTTGCCAAGTGCGGAATAAAACGCACTCGGCAAACTATTGTTTGCCGAGTGTCAAATAAAATACACTCGACAAAGAATTAGTGTCTGCCGAGTATTTTTTGTGGCACTCGGCAAAAAAACTTTTTTTTTTCAATTTCTAGCCCCAAAACTTTTTCTACTCTTTACATACAAAATGTAATAATCAATGTGAAATTTTGGTACATTTTTGTATTTGTTTGCTATATTTAGATAATTAATTACATTTCATGTAATTTTTTGAAATAAATCAAATTTGAACTACAAGTGATTCAAATAATAACATAACATGAGTTTAAAAATTGTATTCATGTTATATAGCCTGACTTGGGACCTCAACCATGAAATAAAAAGAAATTTGACATATCTTGTTTAAGAAATTTTAATCACTTACATGTGTGAGAATGATTTTTAAATTCTGGAAAAATCAAATAAAGTCTGAAAATCATGAGATTCGTCCTGATGTGATGTTATGACATGTGGAAGCCATGATAAAAATGACATAAGATTTCACACAAGTTGTCATGTACATTACTTACAAAACGGAGATTGTTCGAAGAAGAACCTTAAAGTTTAGAATGAGTCGTTAAGACTTGGAGTAACATTGATCGACGAGTTTTATTTTCGCTTCAAATCATTTTATATAGGTAATAGATCATATAAATTGTGCCATACAAAAATTTGATTATTTTTAAAATTTATTTGCTAATTTTTAGTTTTTTTTTAATTACAGAATTTTTTTTGGCCGAGTGTATTGTTTGACACTCGGCAAACTTGACATGTCACCGATCCGACCCCTCAAAAAGAAGGCCTGCTATTGGTCCATCCTACAAACGTGGGGATCCTGCTCCTCTCATCTCTCATGTCTTATCTCTCTCTCTCTCTCTCTCTCTCATCTCTTATCTCCCACGAGCAGGGCGGTGGCCCCAAGGGTGGCGGCGACCTCCGCAGCGCGGCGGCTCCCAAGGGCGCGGCGCCTTCCACGGCGGCCACCAGCGCGGCGCCCTAAGGCGCAGCGGCGCCTCCACGGCGGCCTCCGGGCGCGGCGGCGCCCTCCACGGCGGCAGCAGGTTGCAGGCTGCAGCGGCGGCGAGGATGCGGGCCGTGGAGGCCTCCAGGGCGATGGATCCTCCGGCGGCCCCGCTCCGGCCTCGTCGACGACGGCGGCCCGACCCCGGCGGTGGCATCGACCGAGGTGGGATACCGCGGGCCCGACAGGGCGGAGCTGCAGCCCGTGCGGTGGCAGCTTCGGATCCGTGCGACGTAGCTCCGAGGCGGCGGGCTCCTCCGGATCCGCGGCGGCGTAGCTCCGAGGCGGCTCGGACGCGGCAGCGGCAGGAGGCGACGGCAGCGCGGACCTTAGGGGTGCGGCCCTCGGCCGACGGTGACCTCGTGGGCCTCCCGCGCGAGCGCCCTCGTCGTCGGCGAGCGCGAGGAGGAGCACGTGCACGCGGGCGCCGGCGCAGTGGGTGAGGTATGGGTGGTGCGGCGGGGCCCCGGCCGGCGACGAGGTTGTCGACCGGAGGCGGATGAGGGACCTTTATTTTTTTTTATTTTATGAAAAAATGTTTGCCGAGTGCAGGATTGGACACTCGGCAAACTCTTTGCCGAGTGCCCGAAGAGTTACACTCGGCAAACATTTTGTGCCAACAAGACCTATGCCGAGTCCGCGCTGCCGAGTGTGGCACTCGGCAAAGCAATTGCCGAGTGCAATAGAGGCTTTGCCGAGTGCCCCCGGCACTCGGCACACGTCAATTCTCCGAGTAGTGAATTATTGTGTATTTGCAAGGATTGATGAAGAAATACTCATAGCGATGAAAAAAATATATAGATAGATTACACTATAACAATAAATCACTATAGCCACGGTTGGAAGACCTCTATAGCCGCGGGTCAATCCAACCGTGCCTATGTTTGCAAGAACTACGGATAAACATCCGTAGCCTCGCAAACAAGGCTACCCGTGGCTATAGTGTACAACTATAGCCACGGTCGACAATGTCAACCGTGGCTATAGTGGTACCACTATAGTCACGGTTGACATCTCCAACCGTGGCTACGTAGAATTCAAAACAAAAAAAAAAAGACTGCAGGGCCGAGCGGGCCATCGTGACCCACCAGCCTGCTCGCTCCGGCCGCCATCACGTCGCTACCGCCCGCTCCGGCCGATCGCACGCCGTCATCAGCACCCCGCTCGGCCGGGAGGAGGCGCCGCGCCGCTCGCTCGGGAAGGGCCGCCGCACCCGGATCCGTGCCGCACGTCGAGGAAGGGGCCGCTGCCCTTGGATCCATGCGTCGAAGGGGCTGTCACGCCCGTCTCCACGCCGCGACGGCCGCCGCCCCTTGATCGACGCCACATCGGGCTACCCGCGCCGATCCCGGATCCGTTGGGGGGGGGGCGAGGGGGGAGAGGAGGAGGTAGTCGGCGGCGCACCATCCGCCCACGACCGAGCGGACCGAGGACAAGGCCGCCTCCAGCTTGCCACCACGTGGACCGAGGACGCGCGCCGCCTCCAGCTTGCTATCGCACGAAGGAGGGTGCCGGCCACCATCGGATCGGCCACTCGCAGGCCTCCAGGAGGAGCCGGCGGATCCGCCGCCGTCGAGTCGTGGCGTGCTCACCGGCCGCCGCCGGGGGCCGAAGAGCAGGTGGCGCCGCACGGGCTACGAGAGGAGGAGGTGACTCGCGGGACAGCGGGCTTGGATGTGGCGGCGTGGAGGAGGCCGACGAGTGTAGAGAGAGAGAGAGACACGAGAGTGGATGAGGCCGGCGCTGTACCGAGTTGAGAGAGAGAAAAGGAGGATGTTGCGGCAGAGTGGAGAGAGAGAGGATGGTAGAGTGAGGATTAGGGTTTGGAAGAGGTTCACTTTATAATGGAAGGAGAATCTGGATAACTTGGGCCAAAAAATAGTGGGCCTATGTTGCTAGCAATGGGCCACATTATGAGCCGTGGCTATAGGCTGCTCATTAGCCACGGTTGATAACATCAACCGTGGCTATTGATGTCCGGCTCAATAGCCACGGTTCACAACATCAACCGTGGCTATTGAGGCTTCTATAGCCACGGTTCACGCGCACTCGTAGAGTGCTCCCACCGTAGCCGCGGCTCGTTTTACCTACTGTGGCTATAAACTTTTTGAAGACGTGACTATAGTGCACGATTGCTATAGTGTTATTACTTCGATGAGACGGTTCCGGCCACATTAGATACTACAGGAAACTGCCTCTTTGCCGACTACCAACTAGTAGATTGCTACATGCAATTTTTCAGACACTCGGCAAACAATATTTTTACTGAGTGCATACCAAATAACACTCGGCACTTGGCAAAGAAGTTATTTTATTTTTGGCACTTGGTACAGAAGTTGTTTTATTTTTTGCACTCAACAAATACTTTAATCGAGTGCACACCAAAAAAATCATTGCCGAGTGTTTTATTTTCGGCACACAGTAAAGAAGTTGTTTGCTGAGTGTTTTATTTCCAGCACTTGGCAAAGCTAGATCATTGTCGTGTGCCACTCTAGAGCACTCAGCAAGCTCAACAAATAAAGCACTCCTCACCTTGCGCCACCCCGTACACGAACCTTTCCTTCCGCCCGACAAGCCTTTCTCCCTCGATCCTTATCTTCCGCCCGATAGTCCAGGCTCCCCTCTCTCCGTTGGCCTCCCCTCTTGCCCTCCCCAGCCTCCCCTCCCTCCGTCAGCCTCCCCTCCCTCCGCGGCCTCCCCTCTTCTCCCCCTCCGCTTGCCCCTTCACCTCCTCGGGTGAGGAGTGATGGCAAGGAGAGGCGCGACCGAGGCCACCGGCGCATGGAGTGGCGGCAGCGGGATCTGCTAGCAGATGGGGATCCGGTGCCATGCAGTGGATCTTCGGGGCTAGAGCGTTGACGGATCTCTAGCGGGGCGCAAGGATCTTCGGCGCATGGAGCGATGGCGGCGGGATCCGATGGCACACGCACATCGATCTTCGAGGGTGTCTCGGATCTCAGCCGGCAGGGCGGATCTCAAGCGGCGGCAGGTCTCTCTCTCTCTCTCTCTCTCTCTCTCTCTCGATGTGGTGGTGCCTGCATGGATCTCCGGTGGTAGATGTTTTCATTATACCATTACGAAAATCCTTCGCCGAAGTGTCCAGTTCAACACAGGACAATGGCTTTACCGAGTGTTTGACAAAAAACACTCGGCAAAAACCTCTTTGTCAACAGGCTCTTTATCGTGCGGTGTTTGCCAAGTCTTCCTCTAGCACTAAAAAAAGGGCGTCTCCCGTAGTGAGAATATAAAGGTCATGACACGAAGATGACGTGTCATATAGATGATGTAATTTTTCTCCATGGACAATTTGAACGAAGTAGTCGTCCATGACCAAGTAAGAATAAAGTTAGTATATACTTCAAGCGTGAAGTATATATTGTTGACCATTTATGGGGATTTCCCCTTATTTTCTAAGTAGGAAATAAAGAAACAGACTAAAGGAAAAGAAAAGGAAAGAAGGGCTGATCGGATGGGCTAGTTCATGGCTTGTAACAGGGGAAGTGGCCCAGCCCAACGAGCACCTTATCCACCACCACACGCACATGAGGGAAAGAGCACAAAATGCTCCCTTTTGAAATGAAGGCGGTGATCACGGATGACATCCTGACGGTACAACCGCTCGCCCGCCCTACTCGGAAGCTCCTGATTTTGTGCGTGAGTGGTTGAATGTAGCTAGCGGTGATGGGGGACTAGTTTGGAACATGTTACTCTAAAGTCGGATTGATATGTGTCTCGCCTCTTTGAAATCATTGTTTATCATAACCTTTCGGAAGATGGGATTTCCCGTACACATTAGAAAGGGAAATTTAAGGATGAGTGCTACTGCAAGCCTATTGAACCAAAGAGTCCCTCAGGACACCCTTCTTCAACAAGGTCAGTTGTGCTGTAGCAGCCGTCCTTTTGTACAACTCTTTTGCTCTTGCTCCTTTCCTTTATATATTTTTTGCTTTTCAAATATTTTCATTATAGTTTCTTTACATAAACTAATAAAATACCTTAGCGGGGTCTCCCTTATTATTTTGATGTCTAATATAAATATATTACTAGCAGCATCCA